>JANAVB010024000.1:14258959-14370677 GCA_029216955.1 Iris pallida | reverse complement strand
GGGACGGTTAATGGCCATTCTCCGTTCCTCAACACGGAGAATGGTACATTTAGGATGGAGAATGGTACATTTAGGACAGGCGAATGGTACATTTAGGATGGAGAATGGTAAATGTAGGACGGAGAATGAACATGTAGGATGAGAATGGTACATATATAACGGAGAATGGTACATTTATGACGTAGAATGGTACATTTAGGACGGAGGTAGGACGGAGAATAATACATGTAGGACGGAGAATGGTACATATAGACGGAGAATGGTACATTTAGACGGAGAATGGTACATTTGTGACTGTTCTGTAAGGTTGTGAATTTTAATAGTTTGGCTGTTTAGTTTGTTTGAATCTATATAAATTGGTTTTGAAGGCTAGTGAAGATGAATTAGTTTGGCTGTTTGGCTGTAAATAGATTTAAAGGGTTGTGAAAAAAAACCATATTTTGTATCGATCACCTTATTATGGTGAATGGCACTGATACCACTAATATGAGTAGAATTTGCACCGCCAGAATTTATTGAATAAGGTAAAATCTGTGTTGGGAAATGTCAAAATCTCTTGGATATGATTACACTGAGATGTTGTATTAATAGTAAATACTGTGTTGGAAATGTCGAAATCGCAGAAGTGAGCCGTCTTAGGCGTCATTATATCCACGTCCATTTTATTATAAAATTAATCATGTAAAAAATTATGACAAAAGTAAAATTGTCAAAATGGGAATCGCACTCATAAAAAATATCTTGTATGTAGACTAGTGAAAATATAAAGAAATGCATGCATGCATGCATGCAAATGTTTTTACCATTCACCCCAGGAATGATTGATGGTATCTAAATCTATAATCTCGCGTATCGGTTCCCCTGGGACTGGGATTACATCATCAAAGGGTTTTTTTAAACTCGTATTGAATAATAAATTGTTCTAGAGTTCGTCGTCGAAGTGCACGTTGAAGCACCACGTATGTCGACACGCGAAAGACCTTACAGTTGCATATGTTAGATCGCAGCGTGTCTCCATTGAACATGCCGAATCCCATATGTAGGTGCTCGGGACGCGGCATCGAATCAGCCACGGCCTTTTCCTCCGTCTCATTTTCTGTGTCCAGCAGAATCTATTCCTGAGCATGAATCTGGAGGGGGCATGTTCCTACTCGCTTGACCAGACGGTGGCAATACTTTCCGAGAAAAATATTCAGCGTGGATATAGAGCGTAGCTAATGTCGAGTTCTTCCAGCACCGGGAGAAACTCCAAGTGTCTCACGAAAGTTTCATCACTCACGTCGCATTCGGAATGCATCACCCTAGAAATTTCCCACTGTATTTAAAAATGGAAAACATCAATAGAAATTAACAAAAGTAACGTAAAATTTTGTAATAGAAAAATAAAGTATTAAAATAGACCAAATAAATTTGCACTGCCTTAACATGCAAAACAGAAGGCTGCTTCGTCGAGCTTGTACGCGGAGAAGGACCCTAGATATCCTCCACTAGAGCCACGAGCTTCATTATGGTCAAACTAATCTCAGCGGTTTGCTGGGTCCTCGGCACCACTGTACAAGTCGACGTTAGACCAATAGTTAAGGACCGTTGAGCGCCTTCCACCACGAACGGCAAACTGGGGCCACGTTGCACTACTTCTCCGCCGGCATCCCCGACAGTACCAGTATCATCGAGAGAATCTCTGTAGGATGACGGCCCATCCGCTGCAGTTGATCTTGCTCCTCTCTATTGCGACTGTTCTTCTTCTTCTCTCCTTTGTTTCTCTAGTCGATGGGTTCTCTTCTTTGGAAAAGGCTATTAACCCCTCGTTTTGGGGGTGTAACCCGCTCGTGGAGGGGTTGTGACCGAACAAGGCACGAATCTATTAAAAAAATAACAGTAATGCCACTGTATTAATATTAGCAATTAGTTGTTTGGGGCTCCCAACATATTTGGGTGTGCCATCTCCCATTATGTGGCATCTGACATGGCAGATGACATAACAGCTGACATGGCAAATTTAATCCCAAAAATTAATTACCCAAATTTTTTTAATATTATGTTAATGTTAATGTCAAATTAATATTAATGTTAATGTTATGTAATGCTAATACTAATGTAATGTTAATATTAATATTATGTTAATATTAATGTTAATGTTAATAATAATTAATATTAATTTAATAGTTAAATTTTATTTACTATTAATATTAATTTAATATTAATTTTTTTGTTAAATTTTGCCATATCAGCTGTCATGTTAGCAACCATGTTTATATGCCACATAATGGAATAGTATCACCCCAAATTTTTTGGGAGCAATCGCATTTCGTAATATTAGTTTTAATTATTGTAAATTTTAAATTAACAGAAAAGCTAATGTAGATTTAATATTATGCTACTGTTAACTTTTTCGATCATACCTCGATACTTACGATTGTCGACCGAGTTACCGTCTTCATTATTACAAGTTTTCACCCCCAATCATCGTCCTCGCTGAGCGTGATGCCGCACAAGCCTGGAGTTGCGCTCGTGCAAGGCAAGATACAATTCACAATAGTGTTTTATAGCTCAATTGATAACATAAGCAGCGGAAGGAAAATGTAGTATACAACACAATCTCTTTTATTGATAATGAACTGAAGGTTACAATGGCTCTGAATAGCCCACCTTAACATGCCAATTGCTACAGCGCTCATGCTCTCCTAGCTCACAAAGGAGTATATTGTTCCATACATTACCTCTTTATAGCCACAAGTAGTCTTCGGCTGAACATCTCCATGTCGCAAGTCCGAACGCCAATACGGTAGCTCCTCTTCACGCTAAGGACTCCATGCCTCGGCACGTGCAAGCCGAGCCCCCCTCGAGCCGAAAATATCCTGAACTTGTCCACTACCGGTCCCTGCGGTAGATACAGTTAGACATAATCTTAACATAAATAGTGATCTGCTCATCTATGTCCCTTTCGCCTAGCCTGCAAGGTTAGAACTTTACGTAAGAAATTATATCATTTCACTCAACCAACCAACCGTAAACTTAAACATATGCATAAGGGTGGCAGGCCCTGCGCCTGCACCCAGCGCTAATCTCAGCCCACCGGCCCTATCTATATGAAGGTCCGGTGTTTCGCACCGTAATGCATCTTTGGCATCCTTATGTGCAAGACTATGATCGCTTCGATACGGGTTGCTAGCCCAATATCCGAAGGATCCCAAACTTACTGATATCATAGCTTATCATAACACTGGACGGTCGCAACCCGTCCTAATGATGTTGCACCATAAATACCATACAAATTCCCTCCTTTGAACTACTCGGTTAAATTAAGATGATGTGCACCATAAATACCATACATAAATACCAACACCGGACGGTCGCAACAATATCATAGCTTATTGAGTATATTATATTGTCATTGCTTGTCCTCCATTCGGAGTTAGCGTTCTCGACAAGTTTTGATATATAACTGTTGTTAGATAGTTGAACTAGACAGCGTTCTACGTCGTTCTGCGGTGTAGGCTGGGATGCTGTTCACGCACTCATGCCCTTACTCCGGTGCGGGTCATGATAGGGTGCACGAGAAAGGAACATTCGCTACCGATTTGGTTGGGACCGATAGGTCAGAATTGGCCGGGTCGATCGAACGGGAACGGTTGAATTAAGATCTATTCCCGTTATGGAATGGCTTCTCTGGAACCAAGTCCATATTCTGCGGATTGTAGGTGATAGCGTAGGTGACGTCAGCACAGCCAACCAGTCGCTCGCTTGAAGCAAGTCTAAGGCGAGTGGCTGACCTCCTTCGCCTCGTCCCTTCTTGACGTCACTGGCATCACAAGCCATCCAGGACGTATAGCTTTGTTTAATCGGGTCCTTTTAACCAAGTAGCTAGCTCCGATGCAAGTCCCCGCTTAACCTGTGCTGAAACCTTATGCACGACAATACCCTGTTTCCTCTTAGGCCGAAACGGTCCCGTGGTCCCGGGTTGCTGATCGAGAAACTACCGCCTTGTCGACAAGTTGTCCATAACCGTACGAAGACATATTTTCTTTTTAGTTATTAAGACATAGCCTACATTATCTTTGAAAACTCAATCCCTTTTCCGTGTTTGTGCCCTTTCATTTATCCTTTCATTCGCACAACATTATTGATTTACCTAGGAAGGGGGTCGAGAAAGGAGGGTCAGCCACTCACCTAGAGTTTACTTCAGGCGAGAGAATGGATCTTAATTCAACCGTTTTGTTCGATCGAGTCAATCGATCCCGACCTATCGGTCCGACCGAATCGATAGCGATAGTGTTCCTTTCTCGCGTACCCCGTGGATGGAGTACGGGGCACGATGTAGGGACGGGACCTACATCTATAGACTAAGATGTCGTCTATGAACACTATCACGAACTAATCCAAATAGTGCATGAAGATACTTTATGGGGTCCATGAATACGGCTGGCAACTGGTCGTTCCAAATGGCATAACAAGGAAATCCAATGTCCATACCTCGATCTGAATGATGTCTTCGGGATGACTTGCTCTCTGACTCTGATCTTATGGACCATCATGACCGCAAGTCAATATTCGAGAATACAGCCGCTCCCTTGAGCTGATCAAATAAGTCATCAATGTACGATAATCAACACATAATCTTGACGTACCATCCTTCTTCTTCACAAGAAGCATCGGTGCTTCCCAAGGCGATCCACTAGCATGAATGAATCATTTGGTTCTGAGTTCTTCAATCATTTGTAAAAGATTTCCAACTTTGAAGGTGCCATCCTGTAGACTCTCTCCGATCCTGGTGCCGTCCCTGAAATCAAGTCGATGGTGAAAACTCTGCCTCCCCAAAAAATGAAAACTCTGCCTCACCGGGAATACCAAAATAATCCTGCCAATATGGAAGTCTATTCTTGGTATTGCTCCTTCAACCAATCCATTCCTAGGCCAAGGGACCGATTCGGCTGGCCACAAAAGGGTCATCGTCTAACCAGCTATAGTCCGTGATGGCTTACATTGCCAGTAGCCTCACAGCCTTTCACTGCTTAACAAATGCACGTGACACGGGACGGTGGCTTGCTATACTTCGATAGTCCAACAAACGCTTTCTAATGTGTTCGTGCAACGACTTGACAAGCAAGGGCTACGTCAAGCCTTGCATCGAGGGAACATGCTTGTACGCGTTTCGACTTGAAGAATCAAGTTCTTGGAGCATAGACTTAGCAAGAAGCAGTAAAATATGACGTAAACTAACTACGGGACAAGCGAATGTTATATTAATTGTAGTTCCAATTACATTTTAAATAAAAAAGAATACAATTTTAACTTTAACTAGTTTGAAGTAATGGTAAATCAAAAAACTATTTTAAATTTTAGTAGTAATAGGTTCAATAATGTAAATTTTAAATTAACAGGAATGCCACGATATTAGAAACCTAGCTAGCTGATGTCACGTTGCTCAGGGCTCGGTTAGTGTTCGTCTAAACTTGTACGTGCGAACTAGTTATTAGTAATGATAACCAAAATTGAATTTTAAGTTTAAAATCTAGTCGAGCTCGATCCTCCTCTTTATCCCATCTCCACACTCTCTCTTTCTCTCTCTCTCGTCGGATCTCTCTCACAGGTTGGTTCCTTACCAACAGATCCCGTAGCATTAAATGCTCTGCATGCGTTATCCTACACAATTTAATAATAAATACTGATACCATATCATTAGAAGAGTAAAGTTGTCTTGAAATTGTAAAAAATTACTTTGTATGTCTTCTCAATACTTTTTGCATTGGAGAGACTTTTTAAACTTATTGTCATTTGTGAATATAGCCGCCTATGCAAGATATTGTCTTCTGCCTCATGCCACATAGGATACACATACATAACAAGACAATAGGGTTTCGTAGCATTAAATGCTGCTGCATGCGTTATCCTACAGAAGAGGGCCACGTGGAGAATGCTGTTGCATGCTTCCTCATGCGTTTAGCTACACAATTTAATAATACATGTACCCAGAAGACGAGAAAGTTGTGTTCTTGGAAGTTGTTTCCTTAAAATATGCTTGCTCTTAGAATCACTCAAGATTTTCATGAGCCATCAAAAGAGGGCCACGTGGCGGAGTTACAAGAAAGACGAAAAGGTTGTGTTGTTGCCTTGCTGGAGTTGTTTCTTCTTGAATAATGCTTTTTGTACCTCCAAATTGCACTTTCAAACTGTCCATCCTTACGTGGCAGCTGACGTGATATGTTGATCTGGCAGCTGACGTGACAAATTTTTTTTTAAATAAAATTAACATTAAAGTTAATGTTAACATTAACATTAACATTAATATTAATATTAAATTATCGTTAACATTAACAATAATTAATATTAATATTAACATTAACATTAACATTAATATTAACGTAAATTAATATTAACATTAATTAACATTGATATTAACGTTAAATTATTATGGAGAAAATTGGGTAGTTAACTTTTTGGATTAAAATTTGCCATGTCATCAGTCATGTCAGATGACCACACTATTATTTAACATGCCACATCAGATGGAAGACTATATATTAGAGGGACAATTTGGAGGTACGAATATAGCATTACTCTTTCTCTTGTATGTTTCTTCCTTCGTTTCTTCTGCTGGTTTCTAACACACTCTATTTTCTTCAATGTCGATGTCACATGGAGAAAGTGATCGTCGTGTGGAAGATTTAGTCGATGAAGAAAGCTTCCTTTCAAGAGGACTGTCAGATGATTTGGATGATGAGCAAAGTTTGGAAGATGTTAACTTAGGAGACAGTAAAGAACAAGATGAAAAAAATAATAGAAGAATGCATCATAACGACGACGGCGACATCAAAGCAAACAACGAAATGTTATTCGCATCACCCTTTCTAATGGATTTAAGAAATGCATTATTTTTACATTTATTTTCATGTTTATTTTGTTTTATTCTATTCTTAGGGACGACGGTGAATCTCCATTGGATTTCGATGCAGCGACGATGAAAAAATATTGCAGTCTGCCAACATTAACAAAAATCAAACATCTCTTAGAAGAAGATATGTTGGCCTACAGTTCAACTCTATTGAAGAACAGAGACATTCTAACGGATATTCAAAAGCATATGGTTTCAATATTAGAAAGAACGAGGTAAAGAAAAACAAATCTGGGATGGTGATGGTCCGTAGTTGGTGTTGTTCGAATGCGGAATCAGACACAAGAAATACAAGGAAGCTCCTAACAGGGTTCGTGAGCCAAGAAGTGAAAGCAGAAGTGGTTATAAAGAAATTTTTCGTGTTGGGTACACCGATAAAATAAAGATGTGGTTCGTCAAAAAATTTTATGTACATCACACCATATCCTGGCGAATGATTATGAAACAGTTTTTTGAGATCCCATCGTACGATATCACCCGCAGAGTTGGAAGAAATTAAGCTTATGAAGCAATCAGGATGGGGACTGGACAAATATGGAATTTAATTGTCCAGAAGAAAGGGGCTGGGATAAGTTGTGGATGGACGAGAAAGGATTTATACAACGCTCTAGCTCAAGATAGTAGAGCACTAGACGATGTTGATGCTATGACAACACTTACATTTCTTCAATCTAAGGAGGGCAGTGACCCAGATTTCTTCTATGCGTACAAGGTAAACGAAGATTCCAGATTGACCCATCTCTTTTGGGCTGTCGGTGCATGTCGATTCGATTACAAATTATTGGAGATTCACTAGCATTCGATTCTACATATAAAATAAATAGAAGTCAAATGCCGTTGTGGTTCTAGTGGGTACAAACAATCATGCGATGACTTGTATGTTTGGGTTTGCAATGATCCATAATGAGACTGCAGAGACATATTCTTGGGTTCTAGAAAAATTCCTAGAGTGTATGAATGTCAAATTATCAGTGATAGTTCTCACAGATGGTTGCAGATCTATGAATAAAGCAATTGAGGATTTAATGCCCAGCGTAGTTCATCGAACGTGCTCATGGCATATCCTAAACAATGCTGTCAAACATGTACACCGAGAGGGTTTTCACAATAAACTGAGTCTTCTGATTAAAAGGTACATCGCACACTTGCTACTTTACTGTGAAGTATGTTGTTGTTACAATATCACAACTTTAGTTACTGTCCATGTTTTCTAAACAGGTACTATTCAGTCGAAGAATTTGAAAACCGTTGGCAGCAGATGCTAACAGATTATAATATAGAGAACAATGAGTGGACCACTGCATTGTACAGAACGAGGGAGCGATGGGCGGATACATTCCTACGTAGAAATTATTTTGGCGGTTCTACTGCAACAAATAGATGTGAATCTATGAACGCATTTCTGAAAAGATTTTTGAATGAGAAGCTGCCACTATGGAAGGCCCTTCAAATTGTGACTACGGTTTGGCGGCCTTACGTTACGGCCATATGAGTAAGCATGTCACTGATAAACTCTCAACACCAGTTGTGAATCAAACTAGCATGGCCGTAATAGAAGGTAAATTTGCCGCAATTTACACTAAAACGGTATTTATAGAGGTAAGAAAGGAAATCACACGTTCTGATGCATATACTGTTCTCCATCATCACATCATAAGAGAGGCAGAAGTTTGCACTGTCCAAAAGTATATGTCGCCAAACAGTGTCAACCGGAAGGTTACATTTGATCCGACGACAACATCATAAATTGTGAATGCTTGTGGATGGAGACCAAGGGGATTCCTTGTAGGCATATTTTTTTCAGCAATGAAGAGATTGCAAATTGGAGATATTCTAAAAAACTTGATAAAATCTCGTTGGCTCAAGGATTGCAAAGAGAGTTATCTCTCCGGACCTGGCTCAGAAAGAAGATTCATCTATCCAGACAGTATTGAGAGCAGAAGGTATGGTGGTATTAATGAACAAGTTAATCTGTTTATATACTATTGTAAAAAAATAAAGCAAAATTCAAGAGAGGGGAACGGAGTTGATGTCGTCTGTTCTAATGGAGTTGAAAGAAATGGTGACCGATATTGGTGAAGAAGAACAAATGGTAGCTGATCAGTTCATGGAGTGCATGAAGCTTTAAAAGAGCCAAATCCGGTAGCAACAAAAAGAAGGCCTTCTCAAGGGAAATCAAGCCAGTCTACAGAAAGTCAGCCTATCCCGAAGCCTAGAATTTGTAGAGTTTGTAAAAATCGGGTCACGATTTTCGTAATTGTAATGTACGAAAGAGAAATAGCGACAAAGAGCAAATGGAATAAAATGAAACATCGTTGACTTAAGACAATGTCTTTCTTATGTGGCAAGATGTCATTCACACGAGACAATTAGATAAAAAAAAATGTTCTCCAATGCAAAAGTTTGAGAAGACAATTAGATAAAAATGGAGAATATCAAATTCCAAGTTCAAAACGGAGAATATCAAAAATGGAGAAAATATGTTTTCCGTGCAGTTCAAAACGGAGAATATCATTCTCCGTTTCAAATGACACGGTGAATATCATTCTCCGTTTCAAATTAAAACGGAGAATGAACATTCTAATGTATTTTTAACACTGGGAATCTTATTCTCCATTCCAATTAAACGGAGAATACCGTTCTCCGTTCCAAATTAAACGGCGAATAGAATCCTCAATCGTTTTAATACTGGGAACGACATTCTCCGTGCAGTTCAAAACGGAGAATATAATTCTCCGTTACAAATGAAACGAAGAATATCATTCTCCGTTTCAATTTAAAACGGAGAATGAACATTCTAATGTGTTTTTAACACTGGAATGCTATTCTCCGTGTAATTCAAAACGGAGAATGCTATTCTCCGTTTAATAAAACACGGAGAATGCTATTGTGGTGTCGTGGTTACAACGCTAGACTTGTATTTAAGAGGTCATTGGTTCAAATCTTGACTATAACAAAATTTGTTTTATATGCTTTTTTTTAAGTTATGTATGGGGCCCATTTAAAGGGAAAAAACTTTGATACAGTAGAGGGTATCAAAGTTTTGATACGCCCTATGTATGACATGTGGGCCCTTCCTGCTTTATAAATGTGTACACATATATATACACATAAATTTTGAGAGGGCCCACATGTCATACATAGGGGGTATCAAAACTTTGATACCCCCTACTGTATCAAATTTTCTCTCATTTAAAAGTTAAGTAAAATTAAGGAAAAAAACTTTGATACAGTAGGGGATATCAAAGTTTTGATACCCCCTATGTATGACATGTGGGCCCCTCCTGCTTTATAAAACGTGTAAACATATATATACACATAAATTTTGAGATGGCCTACATGTCATACATAGGGGGTATCAAAACTTTTATACCCCCTACTGTATCAAGTTTCTCTCATTGAAACCCTCATCAAAGTTGGCAGAATTCGAAGGTACAGATTCATTGGTATTAATGGCATATAAATGGCAGTAATTGGGAGAGTTTGTTCTAGTCTTACTTAGCTTTACTTGAGAAGGGGCAGATGCATTGGTATTGATGGAAATTAATTGAATTGAATTCGAAGTGGCTGCCACTTGGCGCAAGAGTCCGAGTTGTTCCATGCCTATAAATGGCAGTAGTGTAGGGAGAGTTTGTTCTCGTCTCACTTAGCTTTTCTTGTGGAGATGGACTCTACTGATCCCCTGCCTTAGCAAGACGCTTTCCTCTTGGTTGTCGATCTCCTCGTTCGAAGAAGCTTTGGTGGTGAAGTCCTTCAGAAGACTGAGATGTGCCTGGGTTTGGATTTATTGCCAACCCATGCTCTGTCGAAGCGCCCGCACGTTGATTCGCTCGGACTATGCACGGTGTTCTTTTGTCGCAAGGAGTTCCTTTGTTCGACGTGTTCCATTGGTCCGACGATGCACGGTGGTGAAGTCCTTCAGAAGACTGAGATGTGCCTGGGTTTGGATTTATTATCGTTCCACGCTCTGTCGAAGCACCCGTATGTTGATTCGTTCGGACTATGCACGGTGTTCCTTTGCCGCAAGGAGTTCCTTTGTTCGACGTGTTCTATTGGTCCGACGATGCACGACGAAGTAATTTGCCTCAAGGAATTCCTTTTCCTCAGGACGTTCCATTGCTCGAAAGAATGCAATATGAAGTGAATTCCTTTGCAGGTCCTTTGCCTCAAGGAAAGAGTCTTGCCAAGGTGGGGGATCGGTAGAGTGCATCTCCAAGATGAAGAAGGATGCCTTTGCACGGTGCTCTGCCTCAAGGAATTCCTTTGCCTCAGTGAGTTCCTTTGCTCGGACGATGCATGATGAAGTGATTTGCCTCAAGGTGTCATCCAACGATTTCTATGCGCTGATGATGAATGATGAAGTGATTTGGCTCAAGAAATTCCTTTGTCTTAAGGAGTTTCATTTCTCTGATGATGCACGATGAACTGAATTTACTTCATTGTGCATCGTCAGAGCAATGGAACTCTTTGAGGCAAAGGAATTCCTTGAGTTAAATCACTTCATCGTATTTCGTCAGAGCATAGGAACCTTTGGATGACTCCTTGAGGCAAATCACTTCATCATGCATCGTCAGAGCAAGAGCAAGATGAATTCCTTGAGGCACAGGAACAGAAGCAAAGGAATTCCTTGAGAGCAAAGGACCTTGCAAAGGAATTCCTTGAGGCAGAGCACCTTGCAAAGCCATCCTTCTTCATCCTGGAGATGCACTCTACCGATCCCCCACCTTGGTAAGACTCTTTCCTATTGGTTACTGGAAGAGCCGCAGGGTTTGGGTTGATTGCCAACCCACACTCTGTCGAAGCGCTCGTACTTTGATTCGCTCTGACTATGCACGGAGTTCTTTTGTTCATGGAGTTCCATTGCTCTGACTATGTACGGAGTTTCTTTGTTCAGGGAGTTCCATTGCTCTGACGATGCACGATGAAGTGATTTGCCTCAAGGAATTCCTTTGCCTCAAGGAGTTCCATTGCTCTGCGATGCCCGCACGCAGCTCACATTCAACTTTTTTCTTGATAGTAGGATTTTATGTAGTAGTTTAGACTTTCATATGTAAATAAAAGTCAAACTTTTCGTGGTTTTCACAATGTAAATGTAACTCAAAAATGATTTTATTATAAAAGACAGAGCCGAGCAGACATTATAAAAGACAGAAGTTCTCTTGAAAGCAAATTCTTAGCACATACCAACCTCATCATTGTATTCTTCTAAGCCCATACCAACCTCGTCATATTCTCATCAAGCTCATCTTATTCTCCTTTTCAAACTAAACGGAGAATGTTATTCTCCGTTTCAAAAGACACGGAGAACGTCATTCTCCGTTTAAAAAAATAGAGAATGAACATTTTAATGTGTTTTACCACTAGGAATGTTATTCTCCGTTCAAGACAGACGGATAATGTTATTATCCGTTCCGAAATAAACGGTGAATAGAATCCTCAAACGATTTAATTTAAACGGGAAAGTTATTCTCCGTTTCAAGATAAACGGAGAATAGAATCCTCAAACTTTTCGTGGTTTTGACAATGTAAATGTAATTCAAAAATAATTTTATTATAAAAGACAGAAGTTCCTTGCCCAATTACATAATTACATTGTTGTTTTACAATGTCATTGCTTGGTTCGTGTTACATATTTGCTTGAAAGCAACTTCTTAGCCCATACCAACCTCATCATTGTAATCTTCTGGTGAGTTTTATCATCATTTCCTCCGGTATTTGAAGGGAGTAGTCGTCAACATATTCATATAATACGCCGTGTACAAGAGAGTTGGGTGCCTGTTGTTGTGGGCAATTTGGAGAACAATTCAGCACTTTGCTCTCATACTCCATCTTCGCCGGACATCTCTCCCTCATCCTATCAACTTTTCTCCTGACGATAGGCTCTAAGGTGTTTTTCATTAATTCTGCATCCACCTTGCACTTTTCGTACGTGTTTTGCCTCAAGGGTTGTAGTGTGTCCAGTCGTAGGAGATAAAGTTGAATGTGAGCAGAGTATATTGTTTGATGGATGAATTAAAGAGTGGAATGAATAGCAACTCTATGTCGTCCTCCAAACCCATGACGAAGTCTACTACATCTGTTTGGATGTCTTGAAGGGCGTCGGCTTTTGCGTCTGGTTCATTGGCACGTTCAACGATGGTCTGTTTCCCAAAAACAAACACAATATCATGAGTAATTTTTTTTTCTGTCATTTTTTATCGGTGTACACATGAATATGGATTTTTTTCTGTTTGAATTCTTACCAATGTGTGGGCCATCATGAATGCAGACCACTTATGTGATTGGGGCGCCGGCTTTTGCTTCTGGATCAATGGCACGTCCTTTGAACTAGACGGGGGACACCTTCTTTAATGCCTGAATTTCTCTCAGCTTCCTTATTATTAGGTTCAGTATGCCAGCCTCCATGTCTTCATAGTTGAGTATGTCTTGCAGGTTTATTGCCGACAGCTCGACTGTGACTCCATTTTCACCCTCTTTTGGCAAAAGAGTATACAATATCATGCACATAAATTTAGTTTAGATTAAATTAATAAAGATAGATTCTCATTACATAATTGTGAAAAATTCTAGAAAAAACAAAAGAAAAAAGGGTTCTAATACATACTCTAGATACTTCTTTTTAGGAATTACGATGTCGATGTATTGCTTCTTCAGCTCTTCATCCGCATCTTTCCAAAGTAAGAGTTCATCGCATTTCCTTAGTATGACACGGTTCTTCTTTAATTCAACCATTTTGGCGTCTCCTCGGGATTTCGGAGCGGCATTAATCTTCCGCTTTTTATTAGCCTCTTCAACTGTATTCTTTTCCAAGGGAGTAACATCTTCAACGGCTAATGGCGCTGATGGTTTTCTGAACCTCTTTCCCTCCGAACCTCCTCTTTTTTGGCTTCTTTTGGAGCAGCAAGTTCAGCAGCTGCTTCAATCTCCTGACGCTGCAATGCTACAACCATGGCTTCGAGATTAACGATTTTCCCATCCTTTTCAGTGGCTTCAATATTGAACGATTCAACTTTATTTTGAAGCTCCATTTTCTCCTCAACGAGCCTTTTATTTGTTTCTCTGAGTTGCTCGGTTGTTGGCTCTGAAATAAAACAAACAACAATGAAATGTATGATGTGAATCTAACACGGAGAATGACATTCTCCGTGTAATATAATACGCAGAATAGAAATTTGAAATATAAAAGATTTACCTTGTGCATGTACCTCTGCATTAAGAACAGAATTATGCTTTCTCAAATCCTCCAGTTCATGCACAGAGCCCTCCATCACAACGTTGACTGTACGATGTTGCGCTTCTTCTGCCTCGAGCTCTTTCAGCTTTTCTTTGAGTATGGCATTCTCAAGGTTGGCTGCACGTAACTGCGCTCCTTGTGCCTCCATCGCTTTTAACTTTTCTTTGAGTTCTTCATTCTGCGCAAGAATATCAGAATGATGTATTCTCAAATCCTCCAGTTCATGCACAGAGCCCTCCATCACAACGTTGACTGCACTTTGTTGCGCTTCTTCTGCCTCGAGCTCTTTCAGCTTTTCTTTGAGTATGGCATTCTCAAGGTTGGCTGCACGTAACTGCGCTCCTTGTGCCTCCATCTCTTTTAACTTTTCTTTGAGTTCTTCATTCTGCACAAGAATATCAGAATGATGTCTTCTCAAATCCTCTAATTCTTTTGCTGAGTCGTCCATCACAGCGCCCATTTCATGATGTTGTGGTATCCGTTGTTCATCAAAATTATCCCCACTTGCTTCTTGGTGTTCTTCCTCTCCCTCTTTTTCAACTTCTTCTATAGGTGGCTCATCTTCTTTTTGCCCTTCTTTTTCCCCAACAGGTATAACCAGATCTTCCAATATCATCTTCGATCTCATTTTGTTGTGATATTCGGCCTTGAGGAAGTTTGAGATTTCGTACCCATTCCATGTGAAAAATCTTGGATAATCAGGAATTGGGGCGAACTTCCTTTCCACAAATTTACTATGTTCTGCCAACCAATAGAGGAAGTATATTGTGCAACCTTCCAATTTGTGGAAAGCCATTGAGTAATCCCCCTGTTCAGTTTTGCTTCTACTCCTCTTTATGCTATCCATTACATATGCCAGGATTAACCTTGGCCAGCATATACTGTTGATGACGTCCACACTGTCTACCAAGGCCAAGAATCTGTACGACAAATTTGAACCGCCAGACTTTGTGAAGAATATTGTTTGTCACAAGTGGAAGATTATTAGCTTGGCCAAATCATCTGGATTAACAGCGTTATCTCCTCCACGAAACCGTCGTAACAATTCAAAGAACTTGTCTCTCACTTCCTTATTCGTGACTTCTGAGTGTTTGCCCTTAGTATTAGCCAGCAATCTTGTGAAGTGATCTCTACACAGGCTCAATGATGCTGGTGGTGTGGGCTGCTGTTGTTTTTCCGTTATCAATCTTCTGTAAGAAACATCATCATCGCTTTCTTTATTCAGCGGTACATCGAATATGACTGCCATATCGTCGACGCTTGGCGCGATTTTAACAGTGGTGCTCAATTCAAAGCACCCGACGCCATATTCTTCTTCTGTGTAACTTGCAATTAAATTCTCAAGCCCTTCCGTTACCTTGGCCACTTCGGAGACGTGGACTCTGTTTTGGTAGAAAATCTTGACAAAATTCCAGAAACCGATATTCTTCAAGGAACCAATAACTGGCTCAGGTAAACGGCCAACATCTTGATTGACCTCCTTCATAAGATTTAGCATTGGCTTGAAGGTAGAATGGAAAAGTCTTGAATCCTTATTCCTGACAAATTTTTTTTCTACAAAACAAAAAAAAACAAAAAATTAGGTCGGACAATGGCCATTCTTATGGGTTTTAACACTGGGAACGGCATTCTCCGTGTAAACTAACACGGAGAATGTTATTCTCCGTTTCAAATGACACGGAGAGTGTCATTCTCCGTTTAAAATAAAACGGAGAATGAACATTCTAATGTGTTTTAACACTGGGAATGTTATTCTCCGTTTCAAGTTAGACGGAGAATGCCATTCTCCGTTCCAAATTAAACGGCGAATAGAATTTAACATTCAAATGCGTTTTATGACGGAGAATGTCATTTTCCTTGTAATATATACAGAATTTGCGAACATAAAATCAAAGTTATACCTTCTGTTTGCACTTCTTCTTGCACTTCTTTTTTTAGCAACTTTTTCCTTTTTTTTTTTGCTGAACTTTCTTAGAATAGGGTTTCGGTTGTTCTCCGTCTATCGCTTTTGGATTTTCTGTAACTGGTGCATCTTCTCTAATTGGTGATGCTGCCGGTGATGATTCTGCCGCTGATGCCGACATGGTGTGAAGATTACGAATGGAAGGAAGGTTTGAAGATTTTGGAGGAGAATGACCTAGGTTTAAGTACAGAGTGGAGTATGGAAGAAGAGGAAGAATCGAAACGGTTTTCTTTTTTTTTTGTAATAAAAGGGTTCGGGGGTGTTTTGAATTAATTAGAAGGGCAAAAATGTCATTCGATGGAAGGGAAAAAGACTCCTTTCTGCTTAATTATATTAATTTGAAGGGCAAAAATGATTCTGCTTAATAAAAAAAATCGAAGCCATTTGGCAAAAATGTCATTACAACTCAACAAAACAAACGAACATAATATATTAGGGGTTTCCATACATTAGATATAAAAGAAGAAAAAAAAAATCATCGTCTTCCATATTCAATTATTTTAGGTTGGACTTCTTTTAGCTCTTAATTGTGCTCTGAAGTTGTAATCCATTCAGCAGCTTTGTGTCTTTCCATTCCCGCAACAAACTGCATATAACAAACATAACATCAAAAATATTGCTCTAAAAAGTGTAAGTTTTTGACGACATATTTTCAGACTTACATTGCGAGAACGGTAGTCTAGACTACATCGGTCTTTCATGAATGCAATTACAAAAATCCCACAATCAACAGAATTGCCTTGGCAGGGAACATAAGAAGGACGTTTTATTGCAAAAGTAGAAAAACTGAACCTAGCATCTCTCAACTTCAAAATCTCTTCTTCGAGAAAGAGATCCAAATTTGAAAGCTACAATTACCAGAATACAATATGTATTAGTATACCGCGTATCTTGTACCAAATTCATAAAAATTGATGAATATGAGCTTACTATTTCTTTTATGACTGTTTTGTTTTGAATCGGATCATCTTTAGATGCAAGTGAGTCCCAAATTTCAACAGTCCTTTTTTTAACCAGAACTCTTGCAAGAGTATAGTGTCCGTCCAAATGAATGGGTATGTATATCTGAATCAGGATTAATTAGGTAAAACAAATTAGTAAATTTTCAAAAAATTAGGATTAATATTTAAACAGAAATACATTAATACCTCGTTACAAGTGCTTAGAGATCCCATATAATCCTGAAAATATTTGTACTTCTTCCATATTTGATGAAGCTTTTTGTCGGATGGAGGTAACATTTCTTACTACATACACATCAACTAATACATTACGAAGGACAAACAAACGAGAAAATTATTAATGCATATGCATTGAAGAATAAAATGCTCACTCACCGATATCTTTATTGGTAAAAACCATACATTAGCTTTATTGGAGGTTCTTTTCCGTTCCTCCGCGGTGAGAAGAGCAGAGACAATGCCTACAATCTGAATAAATTATTAAAAATATAAGCGATGAAATCGAAGTAAACATAGATGGCATATAAGAAGAAATATACTCTCTATACATACCCCATTACTAATTTTTGTTAAAGGAGCTAAGGTCTTCATCTCAAACCGAGACACATAGTTTTTGTTGCAAGATGATATTATTTCTCTAAGAAAAGAAACGAATAAATTAGGAGAAAAAAACTGTTGGAATTAAATCAGAACTCATATTACTTACTCGTCAGGTCTATCATCGGCAAAAATATAGTCGTAATAACTCGAAGAATCACTAGTACAATTTCTAGGCTTCGAGGTTGAACCCCTTGTTAAATTTTTCGATGGTGTGACCGGATGTAAATTTTTACGCATTCTTTTAGAAGAACTGCTAAAGTCAGTTTCTTCTGTAGGGGACAATGCGAGCATTCGGTCCAATGCTTTACTACGAGACTGTAGCTCCACGTCCTCCTCATCGGAAGAAGATTCAACGGAAACCACCTTCACATTATTAAATGCTCCAGATGAAGATGCCTTCTTCAAAGCTGAAGATTCTTCAATCTTCTCAAAACGTCGAGATAAATTCATTTGTTCAATTTCTAATGAACAAAGCTTAGAATTGATCTTTACAACATCAGCTGAAATCGTTGACAGATGTTCTTCAATCTTGCGCAACATACGCAGAATGAAGGTTTCATTTGGAGCTGGCAACCAATCTTCTACGTCTTCTACATTTTCCACCACACGAGTAGACATCTTGAGAACAAGAAAACTATTGTATTTCAGAAAACTATTCTATGTATTTCAGAATGAATAATAGTACTATGAAACAAGAAAAGTATTGTATATATAGCAAGAGAGAAGTACAAAAAGTGAGGAAGATGGAAAGACAAATAAATTTCGAGACTAGCAAACAATCTACTAGCCGTTTGATTGAGGAGGGCTCGAGGAAGAATCTACTAGCCGTTTGATTGAGGAGGGCTCGAGGAAGATTCTACTAGCCGTTTGAAAAATACAAAAGGTTATCATGATCAACTTCAATTAAGGAACTCTATAAGAGGTTTAATTCCGCATGATTGAAGAACTCGACGAAGTCCGCCGCGAACCGGAACTTCTTCTTCTTTCCTTCTTCATCTCCGTTTCTCCTTCCACCACCACCACCATGGCCTGTAGCTTTATAACAAAAATATTAAATTGTTAGATGAAACAAAAAAACTAATTACGGAAAGATTACTAAATCAAAATCAAACAGAACACAAATTCATAGAAAATATGAGATTAAAGATGAAAGTGTCACAGAAGCAACACCACAATTTTACAACAACTAAGTAGACTCTGCTAAGCAATAACTAAAATTAGGGATTGTGTCCTCCTTGGATTTAATTTACACAAAGAAGAGATTTGAGAGAACGAGCTTTTGTCGGCTTTCTAAATGTACCATTCTCCGTCCTAAATGTACCATTCTTCGTCCATTCGCCATATTAAAAGCAAAGAGAATGGCCATTCTCCGTGTTAAAAGCAAAGAGAATGGCCATTCTCCGTCCATTCGTCGTATTCACCTTCCATTCGCCGTATTAAAAGCAAAGAAAATGGCCATTCGCCGTATTCTCCGTCCTAAATGTACCATTCTCCGTCCATTCGCCGTATTAAAAGCAAAGAGAATGATCATTCTCCGTGTTAAAAGCAAAGAGAATGGTCATTCTCCGTCCAAAAAAATATTCTCTTCGAAAATATTATCATTATAAAAGTAAAAAAATAATCCGCCCGACCTCAGAAGCAGGTTTCCTCAGTTCACCACCACCACCATGACATGTAGCTTTATTAACAAAATATTAAATTGTTAAATGAAAAATAAAATTTTTGACAATGGCATGGACAGTAAAATTAGAGCAGCGCTGCTGGTACTTCTCCTTGTTCGAGGAGGTTTCGACGACGTCCGACGCGAAGCGGACCGATTCTTCTCGACGCAGCTGGTACTCCTCGTTGTTCTAGGAGGGCTCGACGACGTTCGACGCGATCCGAACCGATTTTTATTTCCTTCTTCATCTCCGTTTTTCTTTCCACCACCACCACCACCACCACCACCACCACTACCATGGCCTGTAACCAAAAAAAAATTAAGGTTTAGATTAAATTGGATAGACTTTTGAGAGAGTAAATATGAGTTAATTTAGGGTGTTCATTGAAAAAATTAAAGTGAAAAATGACCTGCTAAAGTAAGTTACCAACAGGTCAAAAGTCTAAATCAGCATTAAATGATGTATCCTGCATTATTTAATCTGAATTTAATCTGGACCGTTGGATGAACATCCAACGCTCCATATTTTGGATGTATCGATACATCTCAAAAGGATGGATGTATTGTAGAATTTTTCCTATATATATATATATATATATATATATATATATATATATATATATATTTGATATATATATATATATATATATATATATATATATATATATGTGGCCTTAGTCACGGTTAAATTATGAGATGCATACCGACTAGAAATATTGGCATGACAAGTGTAATGGTGTGCTTTGACTAGTATTTTAGCTACGGTAGGGAAGGTCGAGCCATATGTGTCCAAACTAGAAAAACCAGGTCAAATTGTGACATGATCCCTATAAATGATTTAATTAGTTATATATTAAGATTATGACCTTAGGAGGTCCAGTTGTACCAATTTAGCTCGGACTTGACCCGAACCTAACCTAAACCCATGTAGACATGTTATGTGTGCAAAGACGTCCATGTAGATATATTTTATGTATATGTATATATATTTCGTAATTTATTTTAATGGTTTAATAATAATTTTTTTAGTTGTTATATATCTAATATAAAAGTTATTTGATATTAAATGAATATACGTGTGTACTAGTATATAGTATAATCTTTCAAACTCTTAGTATTTTATTTCATTATATTTATTTATTTATTTATTTATTTTTATTTAGTCGTATAGATAGAATATTACCTATAAAATTGTATCTATAAAATTTTTATATATTTTTAAAATAATAAGGTTCATATAAGTACTAAAAATATGTGCACAAATATATGGATTATGTACATATATTTAGAAATATTTTAAAAATATAAGAGTACATAAAAATATATGTGATGAAGTACATATATGTATGTGTAAATAAATATGTGTGTGTGTGTAATTGATAAAGGAAAAGAGCAAAGAAAAAAAAGGAAAAAAAAGAAAAACAGAAAATCCAACAGCAATACTGTTCCCGCAGGAACAGTACTCGGCTGTGACCGAGCAAAAACGAAAGGGAAAAAAATAGCAACGAAGATATAATCAATCTTCAATTAAAACTTCCAAACATTTTATCCTAATTTAAATTTAGATTTGATTAGAAGTCAAATTTAAATTCTATATAAATTTTGTTTTTGAAGAACACTCGAAATCTCTCCCGTAAACTTTATCTCTCGATACTATACGCGACCCGAGCCGACCTCTAGACCCCTGCACCACCTGCGAGCAACGTCGGACCCTGTGCGCTATCGCAGCAGTCGTCGACCGTCGGAAAGCCGGCCCAGCCGTGCGCAACAAGGCCGCACGCACAGCAGTGCACATCAGCAACAGCAGTTGCAGTCACGCCCAACCTTCGTGTCGATGATTCTTCTTCCACGATCGTTCGTTTCACGAACGGATTTCTCCGGTATGTTACAACCTATACACCTTCTACTCCCTTCAAGTAGAATAATTTAATTCATATAATATACGATGAAAATCGAGTTCCAAAATCGAGAAAAAACTTGATTTTTGGGCGTTAGAAACTGTTCCAACGTTCCCTGTTTGTGGTCGATTTGTGACCAAGATATCGCGAATCTTGAAAAACCGCTTGAACAATATTTTAGACAACCTGACCGATGTAAACCCTTGACCCAAAAATTTTCCATTTATAATTATTATTAGTGTTCCTGCCACCCTTTATATATATACATTAAATAGATAAGACATATTAATCCCATGGTGATCAAATACGGAAATGAGTGTTTTTGTAAACACACATAAATAAGGGGACCAGCATGCCAATCCAATTAGAGGAGGGGGTTTCATACAAATTCCCAATTCAAATTTTTCCAATGGCCACTGGATAAGAATCGAACACAAATTCGAATCCTGTGGATAGAGTTCAATTTAAACTCGAATTAATCATTCTCAATCCCCGGGGGATTCAGCTATATCCAGAGTTTGGGTATATAAGTTGAGGTAGTCGGCTCCCCTTTGCCTCTTTACAAAACCCTAAATATCTGCCATCATCTGTTAAGCAATTCTTGGAGGTCCATCGAGCAAGAGACTTTAACTTTCCTCACAGGTAAACCTTACCTCGTTGTCAATCCTTTAATTATGTGAGTATTAGCCTAGTAGACTGAGTCGTTCAGTAAGGGTTGGGTGTTCGATTTAATAATTAAAAGAGGCTATGGGTTGTACTCATGGTGTAGACCATGGAAAACCTTGAGCCAGTGTAGAGAGAATATAAGGATCAGGTATCATATAGGTTCAGGAGGTTGTGATTTATAATTGGGGGATAATCTCTGTAGGTACCGGTTTTCACATAGGATTTTAATCTGGAATACATCCCAGTCAAAGTAATAGGGTGTACAGGGAGTTTCATGTCAAAGACCATTAGCTATCAGGCATAGGTACGGGCAGGTAGGACTATCTTATACGGTTCAGTCTTGAACAATGTAGCAAGGAGGGTGTATGCACTGTTCAAGCCTGAGTTGGCCAAGCAGAGGATATGGACCACTTATCGATATGCATATGTTGGTACCAAGTCAGGATTACCTTCGTTGGACTAGAGTAACTTGGGAGTATAGGGGAGAGTACAAACGACTATTTGAAAGAGGAGTATCAGATCACCTCTGATACTCATTAAATGCTAGGAAATCGAGAGTGTCCAGCCTAGGACTTGAAGTCTCAATATCAGTTATCTACTGATATTTGAAACTACCCACCTTGGGGTATAGTCGTATAGACAGGAGGGAGAGACTGCTTGCAGATATATAAATATATGGATATATGTATCTAGTAATGACCCTTAGGATATTACCTACCTCACCCTACCCATTGTTCGAAAGACACAAGTATCTTCATCAACCAGGACCATTGGCATATGTACAACCGCTTGACACTATAGGACTAGTTGAAATACTAGAATATAACACTTACCCCTAGCCCAATGCCAGTCTCCTGTATAATAGTCTGCATATAAGGAGCACTACTAAGCTCCTCCTGGCAAGGCCACAATCACATGGCCATTTCCGATGTATACACAACAGAACAGCCCTTCCCAAAACCTATAGTATGAATACCACACTAGTTTAGATAGAAACCCCACCTAGGCTTAAATTCATGATATCTTGAGGGTACTCAATAGTATCTACCAGACATGTAAGGTACCAGGTATGGGTACAGCACAATTAAAAATAGAGTAACAGCTGCAGTGACATAGACAAGTGTCCAAGTCAGGATATAGAGGTATCAGTAACCTGATAGCACCTTGACTTTGAGAAAAGCTTAGTGTGAGGAGTAGGGTGGTTAATTAGGCATTTACCTGCACTTTCATATCTTAATGAACAGTAGACATTGACACTTTCACCAAATAAGGTACCTTCTCTTGACCCATTGACTCAAATACAACTAGTTAAGCATAGGACACATTGATGAGTATTAAGTGTCTATCCAGATTGCAAATTCGCTAGAGTAGGGACAATATAGGGTCGAGACTATACTGCATCAGTTCACAACAGGTTGTATATGATACCGCCCTTGTATTACATATCAGCCTGTATCTTGTAGATGAACATATTCATTAGTTCAGGGGTTAAGGAAGTTTGGGTATAGAAATAACACTAGATTTAGAGTATGGGCAGAGTACATGCAAGAACAGGTGTTACCACACTCGTTTTCCCTGTACAGGACAGTATAAGGTTAAGTAATGCTTATACCTTGGTACAAATTACATGCAAGGACTGAGTTCGTGTCCAAACCTAGTATCCATCTGTAACAGAGAAAGGGGAACAGCAACAAAAGTTTCTATTTCACTTGGACCCGAGTATAAGGGGAGCATCAGACATTGAAACGTATGAATACTCATACCGAGTAAGTCCAGTTGAATAACAGAGAGTGAATACTGTCCTCCCACAAATGCAATTAGGAATGTGTACCTTCATTTAGATATTAAGGATTTCAGAGAGTTATATCTTTGGTATACTTGAAATCAGTAGAGCAAGAGTATCCTGGTGCTCATATTTGGTAAGGTACTGGCCTGAGAAGGGGTCACCATATCAAAGTATCCCTACATAGCCTCGTACCATGCCCTACCCGTTGCAAGTACTCTTTTCCTATAGTACTGCTAGGCACCCTCTCGATCAGATTACCACTAATACTATGTCATGACCCGTACCCATTTTTTTTTAAACGGATACGAGACGTGTCCAAGCCAGGGGTTAGATACTAATACGAGTACTCTTTTCCTATGTCACGCCTTTCGGACTGACGAGGAGTTAGAGATTACATTGCATGAAACAACCCTTAGTTCTGGCTCCTCTTTTGTTGACACTTTCTTTCCGAGGCGACGTCGGAGGGGTGTCGATGATTGCAGCCGCTGGAACACCGACTGTCTTAGTGGACTGCTGACTTGCAACAGCAGTTGATGGTGACTACAGCATAAGTGTGCCCTGTGGGGGGGTACATCGTGTTTGTCAGTCGACTCTTCTGACCGACGTTTGTGAGTGATCACGTTACGCAGATCGTTGGAGGAGAGCGCCACCTTCGCACCCCCTTCAGGCGCATGGCAAGGCCAAGCGCCGGGGTGGTCAAGTGAATGTTGCGCCCCCTGATCCAACACCAAACAAGCGCTCAGATCAATAGTGGGGGAACAACATTTAGAGTGACTTGAACGAACCTCAGACGCACAACCAGAGGAGGCACGGGAGTTCAAACCACTGGGTTTGCCCTGCTCGACTTGGTTGTAAATGTAACAGGTGCGCCCAAGTGAGACAAGGAGTTTGAAGGTCGGCTTGTTTCTGGCGCAGAAGCACCTGAGTCGACCTTATATAGCTTACCATCAGTAGCGCGCATGATTTTGAGCGCATGCTTCTGGTTTGCTGCTGGCATAGCACGTTTGGGGCGCATGACCCGTGCTGTCTTGGACTTCTTCGTATTAGGCCGCTAGGGCGCATAGTACTCAGAATTCAAATTCTCCTCGCCACTACAGCGAGTGAGTCTGTCAAAGACAGAGACCTTCTGTGGCACATCGGAGGTGATGCACGGGGCATTAGCTGCGCCCCTGCTCCGTCGATGCATCTTCCTCGTCTGAGAGGGAGATGGCTGAGGAATGTGGTCAGCCGTACGTTTTCCCGAGAGGTGCGCTGCACCGGTGGGCACATCTTGGTTGCTGAGGACGTCAGCAGGAAGGGAAGGCTGGATCGGCGCATCCCTTCGGTGGTGGTGCCAAAGGCGTCGACCTTGCACACCCAGATTTGGCGAGTCTTCTTCGGCTTCGGCAGCCGCTTCGAAGGGCTCGCACTGCCTTCAGAGATGAACTCCTCATACGCCTGCTGATTGAGGCATACGACCAGCGTCTTGTGGGAGGAGCCCACCTTTACGTCGTCGGATTGCGACATAGCTTTCTCGGTGGAGGAGAAATAGGTCCCCAGCAGAGTCGCCAGCTTGTTTGCCATTAAAATCTTTTGATGGAAATTTCAATACAAACAGAATAGTATTACAATGTAGGACTTAGTCGTAGTCCTAGGAGTACACTTTTGTTTATCTGGGTCCCTTGTGCTGATGGAGCGAGTGGTAATACGTTGACTTCGTTGACGATCTAACGACGGTTATCGATTTTCTGAAGGTCTGAGTTGCTCTGGGTGCTGGAGCTTACGGAGAGAAAGAAGACGTTGAGTGTCTGTATCTGGCTCGGTGGTTGTGCGATGTCTCTGTCTGTCTATGTATGTTCGTGTGTGGAAGAAGGAAATGATCCCTCTATTTATAGTCTGCAGGCTGGCTGCTCATGCGCACATATGTAGGATGCGCCTGGACGCAGGAACGCCACGTGGTGATTGCTGATGGAGGCACATGGACGATGCGCCCAGATTGAGGAGTTGAATTCTTCATGCTACTGTTGTGGGCTGGCACGTAGCAAGGAGGAGAATCTTTCTGTTGCTGAAATCTTCGGTGAATCGAGTCAAAGGACACGTGTCGTAGGCCCATGGCTCGGAGATCTCGGATTTGACGGGGAATAATCTGGAAGAATGTGCCTGGGATTGGGCGCATGAGGAGACTTTGGCTCGTAACCTTTGGGAGTCACGAACAATTTGGGGCGTATGGCTTTTGAGGCGCATGCGAGGCTTCAGTAGTGACTTTACTTCTGTCTTTAGGGATCAGAGAAAAGTCTGAGGCGCATGGCTTTTGAGGCGCATGCAGAGATTTGGGCGCATGGCTGCAGAGGCGCATGCGAGATGGTTGGGCGGCCACGTGGCTTGTAACCGTCGGAGGGGAGTAATGATGATGCTGACGTCGATGATGCTTCATTTTTTGAAAAAGCTGTCAACTGCAGTCTTCGGGGGACGTGCTGCCAACTCTGTCAGACTTCAGCATTTAATGTTCTTTGACAGGTGATGGGTTATTGAGTGGGCGCATCGATCGGTGTTCCACTAGGCACATGGGGCCGTATGGGGGCACATGCTTGTGAAGCGCTTGGTGCTGAAGGGCGCGTCTGTGTGATGCACGGTCTGTCCGGTGCATCCGCTCCGCTTGACACGTCTTTTGGTACGACTGTTACGTTCTTCGAGTGCTTTAAATAGCCGTTCTTGACTTGGCTGAATTCGAAGCGTCAGGTTCATCCATTTAATGCAAATTCATTGCACGAGATTCGGAGAGCCAGCCACTTGGCGCATGGGTTTGATTTGCCCGGCCTATAAATAGTGGCATGGAGAGGGTTTGCTCCTCGTTCTCTCACGTCCTCCCAAAATGAACTTGTTTACTCGAGCACATTCTGTTGACGAGATGCTCCCGAGGGTGAAGATGTGACGCAATGTCTTCATTGATGCACTTGAAGGTGACTGTTACATAAAAAAGTCGGAGTCGAGGGCTTCTGAGGCAGGCGGAAGGTGCCTGTTGCATCCAAAGATCGGGATGCTCGAGCCTCGTCTCCGTTATACGGGAAGAGCCGCAGATCGGAATTGCGGTGCTGCGGCTTTGGGGGCTCTTTCTTCTGTCAGAGTGGGTGTTGCCCATTCTGGTTGTGTTGAAAGCTGCTCCTTTAGCCGCAGTTTCGATTGCGGTCTTTCTTGGTCTTTGGAGGCTCTTTCGAAGCCTCCCCTGGCTACAGGTTGACTTGCGGTGCTCTTCTCTTTCTCGGTTTGGGGAGCTCTTCCTCCAGCTAGAGGGTTGATTGCCACCCTCGTTCTGCTCAATAAATGCTTCATTAGTCGAAGCATTAGATGGCGCATGAGCCTGGCTGGAAGGGTGGCACATAACTGAGCTGCTGAAGGGATGCACATAACTGAGGATGTACATAACTGAGCTGCTGAAGGGATGCACATAACTGAGGATGCACATAGCTGAGCTGCTAAAAGGATGCGCCCAGCTGGGAGCGCATGGTGGGATGCGTCTGACTGAGAGCGCATGGTGAGATGCGCCTATTCAAGAGCGCATAATGACTGCTATGCCTGGCTGTAGACTTAGGGTCTTTTCTTTTTGTAGAAGTTCTCCTTTGTACAGCCCCTTTTTAAGACATGTAATAGACTTTTATATGAAATAAAAATCTTCTTTTAATGTCTATATTCTTATTTTACTGTGTCAAGTACTTTGTCTGAACTCTCTGGCGCATGTAGTGTTTGGCACATAGGATTTCTGATCGTGAAATTCCATGCTTCTACAAGACCTCCTTCAAAGTTTTTAAAACTTTTTTGTCAAATTTTGGAATACTTTGAATAAGAAGCATAGTGGTTGGGGCGCATGACTGTTCGGGCGCATGGATCCTCCGCGCATCAGTGATGGGGCTCATGCTCCTCTCAGTTAATGCAAATGATAATGCCTCGATAACCAAGAAGATTAATGATGATCTTTTTTGGATTTATCTGCAGTTATCTCTTCACAGAACCCGAAGAGGCGGCTGAGGTCATGCTTCATCGATTCACGCGTGCGACTGAGCCTATAAATAGGCGTGAGATGGAGAGAGAGAGAGTTCTTCCTTTCTTTGCTTTCTTCTTTTAGAGTTTTTGAAAAACTCTAACTTACTTCTTGTGAGAAATGGCTCCCAAAACTCCTCGAGGCGGCGCTGGCAAGGAAAAGGAGCCTGCGAAGTTCGCCGAGGAAGATGCTCCTGTCGCCATTGTGACTCCGACCGACGTTCGGCCTACGGTGACGGGTGGGTATCGTCTTTTCCACTAATTTTTTGTTCCGACGAGTTTTGGATCACACGGCTGAGTTGGTGTGCCCTAACTCTTTGTTGCCGACACGCGTAGACCTCTGTCCTGATGATGCGTCAAAGTTTTATTCCGCCGACGTGCATGGGTTTAGGCCCTGATTATGCTCCGAGGTTTAACTGCTAACGCGCATAGGTTTACACCCTGATGATGCGCTGAAGCTTCACCGCTGACGCGCATGGGTTTTCACGCTGATGATGCGCCGAAGCTTCACTGCTAACGCGCGTGGGTTTAGACCCAAATGATGTGCTAGGCTGCTTGACACACTTTGTCTTCTTAGAGCTTCCTGCCTGACTTTTGTTTTTGTTGTGTCAGTGTTGATGACTATCCCTTTGCTGAATGAAGTCCTTCTGGATGCTTCTCTTTGTCAAATGGGAGTTGATTTTGACGAGGAGGTTATCAACCCCGCGAAGGATGCTATCCTGCTGAATCAACCTCCTGAGAGAATGCTGCGAATCCAGAATCAGTCGTCGGTTTTCCTCCAGAGTATGATGGAGAGCGGTAAACTGGAATCTGCTGAATCCGAGGATGTGACCTTCTTAAAACCTGCCTTTTTGTTCGGTGACCGACTGATCTCCACCGAGGCGAAGATACTGAAGATCAAAGAAGACTGGTTCTTCTCTGCGAAGGACATGGTTCTGTATATGCGACAACTTGAACGCCAGTTGCCACTGACGGCCTTCTACCGTTTAGCTTCCAAGAGGAGGATGCCCTGGGAACTTACTCCTTCTCAAGGAGGGGCAGTGGGAGGTACTCTTTCGATTGATGCTACTTCGAATCAAAGGGATACCTTGGCCGCTTCGCGAGCCGGACCCTCGTTCAGTTGCCGAACTTTGCGCCCTGGGAGCCTTTATAGTGAGGTCCCTAATGACACCTTTGCCTTCAGTGCTTCGACCTTTGCAAATCGGATACTAACATCGAGGGTCATGTATCCGAAAGGTAGCTTTAGGGTTGAAGGTTGGTGTCACCACATACCGAAGTGGGACTAGTTGACCCTTTGGGTGTTGTCAAAGTTCAAGGCTGAGCTTAAAGAAATTGGGCTGACGGCCGCTATCCGTGCCACACAGGCTGGCGTGGATCTTAATAAACATATGTTCCTTGCGCTCTTGGAGATGTTCAATGCCCAGACTGACACTTTCTTTACTCCAGTGGGAGAGTTGGGATTTGCTCTCCATGAAATGTACGAGGTATCCAGGCTTCCCTGGGGCTCGGAACCGTACGAGGAATATTTCCCGTCAAACGAAGAGATCCTTGTCTTGGAAAAGAAGGACCCAGAGATGATGGCTGTTTCAAAGAGGTAGCGAGCCATCATTATCTGATACAACGGAGGGACAAAGGCAAGTCTCAACCTCACGTGACTGCTTGGAGGGATTACGTCTTCAAGCAGGACTTGGCGGATTCCTCGAAGATCCAATTTATGACTCCGCAAGGGCTGAAACCTGCAAAAGTGACTTCTGAAATGAGCCGATTGGACGAGAGGGCTCCCCGTTCGAATAAGAGTGGCGAAGATGCGTATAGCTGCTTTTGGTACTGTGTGCACCGGATGTCATCTAAGGCAGTATTGGCTACATACTTGATGATATGGCTCCGGGATTATGTGTTCGCGGGCGGATCAGGTTCTGTGGAGAGGGTACACCGGAACCTCATTTTGCCAGCAGTAAAATTGGCTTTTGGTCGCCCTTTGGCTCTTCTCTCCGCAATGGTGTGTAACCTGTTGCGGGGCTTGAGGACCTTTGCTGAGGATGTGATCCAAGGGAGAGGTAGGAATGACAACTTTCCCCGGGCCGAACTACCATTCCATTATCTGATGGGATGGTTGATTCTGCATCATCCGAACGTGATGAGTCCAGGCCCGGAGGAGGAGCACGTTGAAGGTGACGCCTTTATCCGTCGCTTCTACAAGAGGAAGTGGTTGCACACTGGCGTCCCCGTCTGTAGGAGAGTTTTGTCCTATCTTCAAGGGTGGGAGATTGTCAAGGTCGGTCCCATCTTCAAAGATTTTGAGGCCGACCAAGATTTAGACGACTCTGGTGAAGATGCAATTACTCTGCCGAAATGGAGTTTTCGTTGGTTGCAAAGTATTCGGCCTTCCCACTTGGTCTACCGCAACCAAAATAGGTGTTATCTGGAGCCATATCTGCCAAGCCGGTTTGCTCGCCAGTTCGGCTACACCCAGTTAATGTTACGGAACCCCAGTAACAGTTTGGGGTTTGCCGGAAGTTTGCTGGACGGAGCCCGGGGCTGGCAATATTACAATGTCAGGTGCACTGGTGTTCGTTTCACTACGCCAGTTTGCAACCCTCGGCCGCAGATCCTGTATTCGACCGTTAAGCTGTATTGCACCATAAATACCGTGTCTCCTGATTATGATAGGGAGACCAGTTTCATTATTGGGACTCAGCTAGAGGCTACGACGAATATGTTGGTGGCGGCTCGGTCATATCGACCACCAGAATTGGCGGGATATCGGGCTGCTGCTGTAGCATCAGTGAGAGATCCCCCTGCTGGAAAGAGACGGGCTGACGCAGAAGCCGGTTCGTCTATACCAAAAAGGCCGAGGAAAGTGACGACTCCAAAGGCTGCGTCAATGGAATCAGTCCCTGCCGAGGTAAAGAGTTCTCCGCAATCTGGCTCATCTTGTCATTTTGGTGACCTGTGCTTTTCTTCTTGTAGAGATAGTCGAAGAAGAAAACCCGTGTTTTAAAATCGGGTGTCAGTAAACCGAAGGAGGTGGCAAGCTCTTCTGATGAGCGCATTCCTCCGATGGTGACGTCTCCAATGGAGGAGAATCCTGAAGAAGTTATTCCTGCGGAGATTTTAATATCTCCAGACTTTGTCGGAAGAGACACTGAGGTTGCAGCAACTTCCGGGATGGTGCAAGCCGCAGTGGAGGCCTTGGGCGTTGAGGGTCCTGCGGATACGGGGCTTCCAGATGAGGAAGTGGAGTGGAGTTCGTCGCCTTCAGATGACGTTCCTCCAGAAATGCATGAGCCTGTTGCGGGGGCAACAGACGTGATTGAAACCGAGGAGAGGGTTGATTTCCCTCCTTGTCATGATAAGGGGAGGTCGGCTGCAGCGTTGCCGAGCCCTACCCCAGACTCAGCAGCGGAGGCTGAGGTGGCTGCCGACCGGAAGGTGACGACAGATCCCGTCCCTGTAGAGGGATTTGATGGTGACAATGAGACTCGTTCGCCGATCCTGACTTCGAGGGGGTCGAGTCAGGAGACAAGTGTTGATCTCACTGTTCTACCGGAGGGGAACGTCCCGTACTGCCTGCTGATAGTGCGTTAGGGACTGATGAGGTAGCCGCTGACATCGGTGGTTCCTCCAAGCTTGAAAAGGGTAAGGGTTTGGTGGAACCCTCTGTTGCTCCTTCTACTTGGGGTACTATATCGACGCCTCTCTCGGCTCCTTCTGCTCTTTTGGCTCCTCGGACTAGTAGTCAAGCCTCTGTTGATGAAGAGTCTGTTGATGCCGAGGTTCCAGCCTCGCAGGTTGAGGCGGGCGGGCCTTCTTCCGGTCCGTTGTCTAGAGTAGCTCCTCCGACTCCTGCTATGACGTCTGTCACAACCCGCACCCTGATTAGGGGCACGAGAAGTGGGTACGTCCAGCCTACGTCGCAGCATCGGCGGTAGAACGCTGTCTAGGTCATCTAGAATACTACAACTAAGCAGATAAAGGTACCTGTACTGTTTATACACTCCGAATGGAGATGACATAGCAATACAGTCTCAATCACAAATGTAAAACTAAGGTAGATAGCATAGAAAGGAAATATGATAGATGAAGCAGGAAATAAGTTCGAGATCCACGCAAGTCCAAGACTAAACATAACATCACAGAATATAATATAATACTACAGTCTGAAAAGTACTAGCTGGCTCGCAGGCCAGGCAAACCTAACTAAACTACACTACTCAGGGTGAGCAAAGTCTAGTGGCTCTACTAACAAGCCACGGTCCAAGTCTACTCTATCTAACCCGTCCCCATAATAGGTCGGGCAATCAGCCTCTGAATTATCTGTAAAATATCATAATAGTATCCTGTCAGGAAAATGAGCAAGTACAACCACCAACAGCAGTTCCATATGAATTGACAAATACTATAAGAGACAGTATAATGAAATACAAGACAAAGATATAGGCGACTTGGAAACCATTCGAAAGCCGAGTTATAACCCTTAAACCAAATAAGGACCGGGGTTGTAACCCTTCTTTCAAACAGGACTTAGTCTCAAATCATAGTACAGTATAAGGCAGGTAGAGCATATGAGTAAATAAAATCATAGCATGGTGAGAAGTACAGAAAGTAAAGCTGAACTGGATATAAGATACGACAATAAATGTAAAATGTGATTTGAATTATTAGAGCGATATGTGATCGGCTAGGGAGTCATGGTGGGGTTATCCACTTGGCCCGACAATCACAGGAAAATCTCTGGAAAGGGTCATGCCGGCCAACCTGGATAACCCGGCAAGGGGTGTCTGCTACACCCTACGTGAGGTGAGGGTGGCGCTAGCAAAATAAGGACATGGGGCTTTGATCACATAACCCCTAATAATTCTCCCATCCCCGAATAGTATCACGGATCCGGACATGGCACGTCATGTCATGGATTCAAAAGCAGGTGATCAGCCCACTCCCAAATCAATGTCTATATAAGTACATGAAACATGGATATCACACACCAATATACCAAGGAAAATTCGGGAATAACATCTCATGACAGGATCCGACGTATACTAGTCCGTGAACTATCGTGTCGAGAATCAAGTAAGACACTACAACTGAATCGGATATAGTAGATGTCAAGACAATAAAAACTATCAGTGAATGTACTCGCCTGCTGTCCTGAGCTGTATGGTATATCAATGCTCAGTGTGGAAAACAGAGACCTAAATATGAGATACTGAAAGTTAATTTAGGTTTAAACAAGTTTAGGAATGATTCACAATGAATGGTATGCATCTAGGTCAAACTAGGTCTCACTGAGTCACACTAAGTCCTGTCAAGTCAATCTGGGTCAAATCAAGTTATATCAAGTCAATCTAAGCCAACCCAAGTTAATCCTAGGTCATACCAGTCATCACAGGTTAAAACAAGTCGAAAAAAGTCAAACGGGGTCAAGAGTTGGCCTACAGTTGACTTTTGGTCAACTGGTCAACCCTGGTCAACTCTGGTCAACTCTAGGTCAATGGTGACTAATAGTTGACTTTTGGTCAACTACACAAGTCTAAAGGAATTTGGGACTAAATTGGGTAAAGCGTTGACCCATAGTTGACTTTCGGTCTAAAAAGTCAACCGTGGTCAACCGAGGTCAAGACTAGGTCTAGACGACTATTTCTAACTATTACCAACCTCTACAACCCATATCCAAGTCCATCTTGGACTTCGAAACTCAAATCTTGGCCGTAGGCCAATATCCTATTTTGCCCTTAAAAAGGGTAAAATTCTAGCTTAGGCAACTATCAAGTTAGCCTACCTACGCTTGGTATTTTGACCTGAGCTCCCTAGGGTAGTAAGGTAGCCTATACATATATTACCTACCAAGATACCTAAGTAAAGTGGACATCTAGTCCACGATACGGCCCATTGCCGATATCTTGAATATTTCAAGATACGAAATGGTACGGCGCGATACCGGCGCCCTACAACCCCAATTTCCACTCGGGAGCCTACCCACAAAATCTAATTCATGTATTCTTGCCCCACGCCAAGTTTCAACTCATTCCGATACTCCGAGCTCCGTTTCGCCCTCTAACTCGATCCCCTCTATTTCCTATTTCTCACTTTTCTTCCTATTCTTCTAACTTCTTCTAATTCTTAAACTTCTTCTAATCTTTTCTATGTATCTATCTATATATAAACACACACACACTCTCCAATTTCCCTTACACACGCACATAAAGCACAAACACACAAAATACTCAATTTCTCGGATTTTAGCACACTGGGACAACCTACACACCTTTAAGGCTCTCATGCTCACCTTTAAGGCACTTCTGCTCACCTTTAAGGCTCCTCTGCTCACCTTTAAGGCTCTACTGCACAGTTTTTCCTGAATAGCATTCTGCACACTTCTAAGGCATTCATGCACAACTACAAGGCTCTCATGCACAACTCTAAGGCTCTAATGCACAACTATAAGTTCTAATGCACAACTCTAAGCATTGATACATACATATACAATATATATATAAATCTCACACATACACACAAATATACATATAGATACATATACATACACATATTTACACATGTATATATATATATATATATATATATATATATATATATATATATATATATATATATATATATGTATATGTATATATATATATATATATATATATATATGTATATGTTTTTTTTTTTTTTTATATATATATACATATACATATATATATATATATGTATATGTATATATATATATATATATATGTATATATATATATATGTATATATATGTATATGTATATATATATATATATATATATATATATATATATATATATATATATATATATATATATATATATTTTTATATATATATATATATATATATATATATATATATATATATATATATATATATATATATATATATATATATATATATATATATATATTTTTATATATATATATATATATATATATATATATATATATATATATATATATATATATATATATATATATATATATATATATATATATATATATATATATATATATATATATATTTATATATATATATATATATATATATATATATATATATATATATATATATGTAAAAAAAAAAATATTTACACATGTATATATATATATATATATATATATATATATATATATATATATATATATATATATATATATATATATATATATATATATATATATATATATATATATGTATATATAAAAAAAAAATATACATATATATATATATATATATATATATATATATATATATATATATATATATATATATATATATATATATATATATATATACATATATATATATATATATATATATATATATATATATATATATACCACTCTCAAAAAGGATTAAACCATAATAAATCCTTAACCTATATTTTAAGGGAACCCCCAAAGGCTATGGTCAACTTGTAGAGAATGATCCCCTCTATCATTTATGTGAAGGAATAAATGCAAAAGGAGGAATTTAAAAGGGTTTAAAAATCATACCTAAAAGTGGATTTGAAAAGGAAGAAGAAGGAGATGGAAAGAAAGTAATGGAGAAGAAGAAGAAACTTAGTGAGGAAGTAAAAGAGGTGGAGGGGGTAGCCCTATAGGTGGCCGGCCATGGTGCCAAGGGGTAGGGGCACTTATATTTACAAGTTTGCCCCTCCCTAAGCCTAATGCAAAATTAATCCAAAATGGGTTTTGAAAAATGCTAAAAATAAATAAAAATCATAATTAAACTAAATTACTCGTGGGGGACTAGTCCAAACTTTTAAACCCTAAAGTTTAGTGTGGTGGGCCATGGTTAGCTAACATGCTAATTACAGCTCAAGTAGAAATTCACCGGGGTCCCGAATTAACTCGAAATGCGATAAAATTCGAACCCGACTCCTATAATAATTAAATAATAATATTCAAAAAATAAAATTTCCAAAAATATTATAAAATGGAAAATTACTATTTTACCCCTAATTGGGAAAAGTGAGGGTGACAAGTCTATCCACCTTAAAAAATTTCGTCCTCGAAATTAAAACCAAACAATAGTAAAATATCAAAATCACAAGTCATGGCTTAAAATTTAAATGATTAAAATCTCAAAAATCAAGCATGAAATAAATGACTAAAATTATAAAATTTAAAATTACTCTCAAATAGAAACTGGGTGCTACAAGTCTATCCACCTTAATAAGAATCATCCTCAAAAATTAAAACAAGTAAACACACAAAAATCATGCAAATCGATAATCGTATGCGTCTGTCCAATCATCATGATACTCAGAATCTCCGTCATGCCAGTGAGCAAGGCTACGATAATCACAGAGTCCTCAACTACGGTACATACATCTAGAATTATGGTATTTAAAATTTTCGTATTGCCGCATGCTTGGCAGCAAAAACCTTAAATTCCCACACCATAGAAATACATCCGTAATCCGACTATATGTCCTCACTATGCCTGCTAGCATGACCCTAGAGGATTCTAAATCTCATAATCAAGGCGACCTAGCCCATACGACTTATCTCAGGAGAAAATCACATTACAAGAACAAAATTTTATCAACCAATCAAGGTACAGATGGAATCGAATTTCAAACAGTTATAAGAAGACAAATGCAGAAATGAGATCGAAAGATTGGAACCTGCACTCTGCCCTGCTGCTGCCTGACTGCGAGTAATCGCCATCCTGAGGACGAATTGAACCCAAGTGATCAATATGGCACAAGATAAGATACTATAAAAGGAGGACAATTGAATTCAAATACAAGAAGAGTTGTCATGGTAATCAAAGATCAGAATTTTTCTAAAATGTGATTGAGTAACTCCTATCATATTCTAGATCCTATGTCCTAGTCACAGGCTCGTAATTAGTACTCTAAGTCGAGCACCATTACGAGATCGCACTAATTACGACACTGACCTGCATGGGCCACCACAAAAACGTGTCACGACCCGCACCCTGATTAGGGGCATGAGAAGTGGGTACGTCCAGCCTACGCCGCAGCATCGACGGTAGAACGCTGTCTAGGTCATCTAGAATACTACAACTAAACAGATAAAGGTACCTGTACAGTATATACACTCCGAATGGAGGTGACATAGCAATACAGTCTCAATCACAAATATAAAACTAAGGTAGATAGCATGGAAAGGAAATATGATAGATGAAGCAGAAAATAAGTTCGAGATCCACGCAAGTCCAAGACTAAACATAACATCACAGAATATAATATAATACTACAGTCTGAAAAGTACTAGCTGGCTCGCAGGCCAGGCAAACCTAACTAAACTACACTACTCAGGGTGAGCAAAGTCTAGTGGCTCTACTAACAAGCCACGGTCCAAGTCTACTCTATCTAACCCGTCCCCATAATAGGTCGGGCAATCAGCCTTCGAATCATCTGTAAAATATCATAACGGTATCATGTCAGAAAAATGAGCAAGTACAACCACCAACAGCAGTTCCATATGAATTGACAAATAGTATAAGAGACAGTATAATAAAATACAAGACAAAGATATAGGCGACTTGGAAACCATTCGAAAGTCGAGTTACAACCCTTAAACCAAATAAGGATCGGGGTTGTAACCCTTCTTTCAAACAGGACTTAGTCTCAAATCATAGTACAGTATAAGGTAGGTAGAGCATGTGAGTAAATAAAGTCATAATTGGTGAAAAGTACAGAAAGTAAAGCTGAACTGGATATAAGATACGACAATAAATGTAAAATGTGATTTGAATTATTAGAGCGATATGTGATCGGCTAGGGAGTCATGGTGGGGTTATCCACTTGGCCCGACAATCACAGGAAAATCTTTGGAAAGGGTCATGTCGGCCAACCTGGATAACCCGGCAAGGGGTGTCTGCTACACCCTACGTGAGGTGAGGGTGGCGCTAGCAAAATAAGGACATTGGGCTTTGATCACATAACCCCTAATAATTCTCCCATCCCCGAATAGTATCACGGATCCGGACATGGCACGTCATGTCATGGATTCAAAAGCAGGTGATCAGCCCACTCCCAAATCAATGTCTATATAAGTACATGAAACATGGATATCACACACCAATATACCAAGGAAAATCCGGGAATAACATCTCATGAAAGGATCCGACGTATACTAATCCGTGAACTATCGTGTCGAGAATCAAGTAAGACACTACAACTGAATCAGATATAGTAGATATCAAGACAATGAAAACTATCAGTGAATGTACTCACCTGCTGTCCTGAGCTGTATGGTATATCAATGCTCAGAGTAGAAAACAGAGACCTAAAGATGAGATACTATAAGTTAATTTAGGTTTAAACAAGTTTAGGAATGATTCACAATGAATGATATGCATCTAGGTCAAACTAGGTCTCACTGAGTCACACTAAGTCCTGTCAAGTCAATCTAGGTCAAATCAAGTTATATCAAGTCAATCTAAGCCAACCCAAGTCAATCCTAGGTCATACCAGTCATCACAGGTCAAAACAAGTCGAAGAAAGTCAAACGGGGTTAAGAGTTGGCCTACAGTTGACTTTTGGTCAACTGGTCAACCCTGGTCAAATTTGTTCAACTCTGGTCAACTCTGGTCAACTTTAGGTCAATGGTGACTAATATTTGACTTTTGGTCAACTACACAAGTCTAAAGGAATTTGGGACTAAATTGGGTAAAGCGTTGACCCATAGTTGACTTTCGGTCTAAAAAGTCAACCGTGGTCAACCGGGGTCAAGACTAGGTCTAGGCGACTATTTCTAACTATTACCAACCTCTACAACCCATATCCAAGTCCATCTTGGACTTCAAAACTCAAATCTTGGCCGTAGGCCAATATCCTATTTTGCCCTTAAAAAGGGTAAAATTCTAGCTTAGGCAACTATCAAGTTAGCCTACCTACGCTTGGTATTTTGACCCGAGCTCCCTAGGGTAGTAAGGTACTAGCCTGTACATATATTACCTACCAAGATACCTAAGTAAACTGGACATCTAGTCCACGATACGGCCCATTGCCGATATCTTGAATATTTCAAGATACGAAATGGTACGGCGCGATACCGGCGCCCTACAACCCCGATTTCCACTCGGGAGCCTACCAACAAAATCTAATTCACGTATTCTTACCCCACGCCAAGTTTCAACTCATTCCGATACTCCGAGCTTCGTTTCGCCCTCTAACTCGATCCCCTCTATTTCCTATTTCTCACTTTTCTTCCTATTCTTCTAACTTCTTCTAATTCTTAAACTTCTTCTAATCTTTTCTATGTATCTATCTATATATAAACACACACACACACACTCCAATTTCCCTTACACACGCACATAAAGCACAAACACACAAAATACTCAATTTCTCGGATTTTAGCACACTGGGACAACCTGCACACCTTTAAGGCTCTCATGCTCACCTTTAAGGCACTTCTGCTCACCTTTAAGGCTCCTCTGCTCACCTTTAAGGCTCTACAGCACAATTTTTCCTGAATAGCATTCTGCACACTTCTAAGGCATTCCTGCACAACTACAAGGCTCTCATGCACAACTCTAAGGCTCTAATGCACAACTTATAAGTTCTAATGCACAAGTCTAAGCATTGATACATACATATACAATATATATATAAATCTCACACATACACACAAATATACATATAGATACAAATACATACACATATTTACACACACACACATATATATATATATATATATATATATATATATATATATATATATATATATATTTTATATATATATTTTATATATATATATATATATATATATATATATATATATATATATATATATATATATATATATATATATATATACCACTCTCAAAAAGGATTAAAGCATAATAAATCCTTAACCTATATTTTAAGGGAACCTACAAAGGCTATGGTCAACTTGTAGAGAATGATCCCCTCTATCATTTATGTGAAGGAATAAATGCAAAAGGAGGAATTTAAAAGGGTTTAAAAATCATACCTAAAAGTGGATTTGAAAAGGAAGAAGAAGGAGTTGGAAAGAAAGTAATGGAGAAGAAGAAGAAACTTAGTGAGGAAGTAAAAGAGGTGGAGGGAGTGGCCCTATAGGTGGCCTGCCATGGTGCCAAGGGGTAGGGGCACTTGTATTTACAAGTTTGCCCCTCCCTAAGCCTAATGCAAAATTAATCCAAAATAGATTTTGAAAAATGCTAAAAATAAATAAAATCATAATTAAACTAAATTACTCATGGGGGAGTAGTCCAAACTCTTAAATCCTAAAGTTTAGTGTGGTGGGCCATGGTTAGCTAACATGCTAATTACAGCTCAAGTCGAAATTCACCGGGGTCCCGAATTAACTCGGAATGCGATGAAATTCGAACCCGACTCCTATAATAATAATTAAATAATAATATTCATGAAATAAAATTCCCAAAAATATTATAAAATGGAAAATTACTATTTTACCCCTAACTGGGAAAAGTGAGGGTGACAAGTCTATCTACCTTAAAAAAATTTGTCCTCGAAATTAAAACCAAACAATAGTAAAATATCAAAATCACAAGTCATGGCTTAAAATTTAAATGATTAAAATCTCAAAAATCAAGCATGAAATAAATGACTAAAATTATAAAATTTAAAATTACTCTCAAATAGAAACTGGGTGCTACAAGTCTATCCACCTTAAAAAGAATCATCCTCAAAAATTAAAACAAGTAAAAACACAAAAATCATGCAAATCGATAATCGTATGCGTCTGTTCAATCATCATGATACTCAGAATCTCCGTCATGCCAGTGAGCAAGGCTACAATAATCACAGAGTCCTCAACTACGGTACATACATCTAGAATTATGGTATTTAAAATTTTCGCATTGTCGCATGCTTGACAGCAAAAACCTTAAATTCCCACACCATAGAAATACATCCGTAATCCGACTATATGTCCTCACTATGCCTGCTAGCATGACCCTAGAGGATTCTAAATCTCAGAATCAAGGCGACCTAGCTCATACGACTTATCTCAGGAGAAAATCACATTACAAGAACAAAATTTTATCAACCAATCAAGGTACAGATGGAATCGAATTTCAAACAGTTCTAAGGAGACAAATGCGGAAATGAGATCGAAAGATTGGAACCTGCACTCTGCCCTGCTGCTGCCTGACTGCGAGTAATCGCCATCCTGAGGACGAATTGAACCGAAGAGATCAATATGGCACAAGATAAGATACTATAAAAGGAGGACAATTGAATTCAAATGCAAGAAGAGTTGTCATGGTAATCAAAGATCAGAATTTTCCTAAAATGTGATTGAGTAACTCCTATCATATTCTAGATCCTATGTCCTAGTCGCAGGCTCGTAATTAGTACTCTAAGTCGAGCACCATTACGAGATCGCACTAATTGTGACACTAACCTGCATGGGCCACCACAAAAACGTGTCACAACCCGTACCCTGATTAGGGGCACGAGAAGTGGGTACGTCCAGCCTACGCTGCAGCATCGGCGGTAGGACGCTGTCTAGGTCATCTAGAGTACTACAACTAAACAGGTAAAGGTACCTGTACAGTATATACACTCCGAATGTAGGTGACATAGTAATACAGTCTCAATCACAAATATAAAACTAAGGTAGATAGCATGGAAAGGAAATATGATAGATAAAGCAGGAAATAAGTTCGAGATCCACGCAAGTCCAAGACTAAACATAACATCACAGAATATAATATAATACTACAGTCTGAAAAGTACTAGCTGGCTCGCAGGCCAGGCAAACCTAACTAAACTACACTACTCAGGGTGAGCAAAGTCTAGTGGCTCTACTAACAAGCCACGGTCCAAGTCTACTCTATCTAACCCGTCCCCATAATAGGTCGGGCAATCAGCCTCTGAATCATCTGTAAAATATCATAACGGTATCCTGTCAGGAAAATGAGCAAGTACAACCACCAACAGCAGTTCCATATGAATTGACAAATACTATAAAAGACAGTATAATGAAATACAAGACAAAGATATAGACGACTTGGGAACCATTCGAAAGCCGAGTTATAACCCTTAAACCAAACAAGGACCGGGGTTGTAACCCTTCTTTCAAACAGGACTTAGTCTCAAATCATAGTACAGTATAAGGCAGGTAGAGCATATGAGTAAATAAAATCATAGCATGGTGAGAAGTACAGAAAGTAAAGCTGAACTGGATATAAGATACGACAATAAATGTAAAATGTGATTTGAATTATTAGAGCGATATGTGATCGGCTAGGGAGTCATGGTAGGGTTATCCACTTGGCCCGACAATCACAGGAAAATCTCTGGAAAGGGTCATGCCGGCCAACCTGGATAACCCGGCAAGGGGTGTCTGCTACACCCTACGTGAGGTGAGGGTGGCGCTAGCAAAATAAGGACATGGGACTTTGATCACATAACCCCTAATAATTCTCCCATCCCCGAATAGTATCACGGATCCGGACATGGCACGTCATGTCATAGATTCAAAAGCAGGTGATCAGTCCACTCCCAAATCAATGTCTATATAAGTACATGAAACATGGATATCACACACCAATATACCAAGGAAAATTTGAGAATAACATCTCATGACAGGATCGGACGTATACTAGTCCGTGAACTATCGTGTCGAGAATCAAGTAAGACACTACAACTGAATCGGATATAGTAGATATCAAGACAATGAAAACTATCAGTGAACGTACTCGCCTGCTATCCTGAGCTGTATGGTATATCAATGCTCAGAGTGGAAAACAGAGACCTAAAGATGAGATACTGTAAGTTAATTTAGGTTTAAACAAGTTTACGAATGATTCACAATGAATGATATGCATCTAGGTCAAACTAGGTCTCACTGAGTCACACTAAGTCCTGTCAAGTCAATCTAGGTCAAATCAAGTTATATCAAGTCAATCTAAGCTAACCCAAGTCAATCCTAGGTCATACCAGTCATCACAGGTCAAAACAAGTCGAAGAAAGTCAAACGGGATCAAGAGTTGGCCTACAGTTGACTTTTGGTCAACTGGTCAACCCTGGTCAACTCTGGTCAACTCTAGGTCAATGGTGACTAATAGTTGACTTTTGGTCAACTACACAAGTCTAAAGGAATTTGGGACTAAATTGGGTAAAGCGTTGACCCATAGTTGACTTTCGGTCTAAAAAGTCAACCGTGGTCAACCGAGGTCAAGACTAGGTCTAGGCGACTATTTCTAACTATTACCAACCTCTACAACCCATATCCACGTCCATCTTGGACTTCGAAACTCAAATCTTGGCCGTAGGCCAATATCCTATTTTGCCCTTAAAAAGGGTAAAATTCTAGCTAAGGCAACTATCAAGTTAGCCTACCTACGCTTGGTATTTTGACCCGAGCTCCCTAGGGTAGTAAGGTACTAGCCTATACATATATTATCTACCAAGATACCTAAGTAAAGTGGACATCTAGTCCACGATACGGTCCATTGCCGATATCTTGAATATTTCAAGATACGAAATGGTACAGCGCGATACCGGCGCCCTACAACCCCGATTTCCACTCAGGAGCCTACCCACAAAATCTAATTCACGTATTCTTGCCCCACGCCAAGTTTCAACTCATTCCGATACTCCGAGCTCCGTTTCGCCCTCTAACTCGATCCCCTCTATTTCCTATTTCTCACTTTTCTTCCTATTCTTCTAACTTCTTCTAATTCTTAAACTTCTTCTAATCTTTTCTATGTATCTATTTATATATAAACACACACACACTCTCCAATTTCCCTTACACACGCACATAAAGCACAAACACACAAAATACTCAATTTACGGATTTTAGCACACTGGGACAACCTGCACACCTTTAAGGCTCTCATGCTCACCTTTAAGGCACTTCTGCTCACCTTTAAGGCTCCTCTGCTCATCTTTAAGGCTCTACTGTGCAGTTTTTCCTGAATAGCATTCTGCACACTTCTAAGGCATTCCTGCACAACTACAAGGCTCTCATGCACAACTATAAGGCTCTAATGCACAACTATAAGTTCTAATGCACAACTCTAAGCATTGATACATACATATACAATATATATATAAATCTCACACATACACACAAATATACATATAGATACATATGCATACACATATTTACACATGTATATATATACCACTCTCAAAAAGGATTAAACCATAATAAATCCTTAACCTATATTTTAAGGGAACCTACAAAGGCTATGGTCAACTTGTAGAGAATGATCCCATCTATCATTTATGTGAAGGAATAAATGCAAAAGGGGGAATTTAAAAGGGTTTAAAAATCATACCTAAAAGTGGATTTGAAAAGGAAGAAGAAGGAGTTGGAAAGAAAGTAATGGAGAAGAAGAAGAAACTTAGTGAGGAAGTAAAAGAGGTGGAGGGGTGGCCCTATAGGTGGCCGGCCATGGTGCCAAGGGGTAGGGGCACTTGTATTTACAAGTTTGCCCCTCCCTAAGCCTAATGCAAAATTAATCCAAAATGGGTTTTGAAAAATGCTAAAAATAAATAAAAATCATAATTAAACTAAATTACTCATGGGGGACTAGTCCAAACTCTTAAACCCTAAAGTTTAGTGTGGTGGGCCATGGTTAGCTAATATGCTAATTACAGCTCAAGTCGAAATTCACCGGGGTCTCGAATTAACTCGGAATGCGATGAAATTCGAACCCGACTCCTATAATAATTAAATAATAATATTCATGAAATAAAATTCCCAAAAATATTATAAAATGGAAAATTACTATTTTACCCCTAACTGGAAAAAGTGAGGGTGACAACGTCACAGGTGTTGGCGGATGCGGATGAATATGTGAAGTTCATCATCGAGGCGATGTATAAGATGCTGCAGAGGGGCGTATCGGCAGTGATGGATGCCAATGGGAGCTTTGCAACGGCAAAAACTCTGGCACTGCCTCACATCAACCTGATCTGTCTCCACCAGGGCCATGATCATATGACCGACATTCTGGAGGCCTCGGTGGCCGAGCTGGACCAACGGCTTTCCGAGTTTCAGTGTATCCAGCAAAACGATCTCTCCGTCCTGATAGACGCAGAAAAAGAAAAGTTGATCGCTGAGACTGAGTCCTCTTATCAGGCCACCGTGAACTTCTGGGAATACGAAGTGGCTGAGACTGAAGCTGCAGTAGAGCGGTTGTCTCAGTCCATGCAGGAGAATGTAGAGTTGCGAGCTGCATTGGACGCTAGTATCACAGAGATTGATGCCCAGATTCGTCGCCTGGAGGACCAGCAGGCCCGACTCCTATTAGATGTCGAGCGTGTCCAGGCTGAACATGTAGCATTCAAGAAGGAGGAAGCAGCTTTCACCCACCGGGCTCTTACTCTGGCTCAGCAGCGGCAGCAGCTAGATGAGAAGCATGAGGATGACACTTCTCCTGAGGCCATAGAGACGATGCGTCAAGAAGCTGAACGTCGGGTCCTGGCGACTGTGGAGACTCGAGCGACAGACCTGAGGCGTCGGATTGAAGAGCTTTCGGCCAACCCCGGGGATGTTTAGGGATCGTAGTCTCTACTTTTTTGTGTATTTGCAGCTCTTTGCTGGGGGTGTAATCCTTTACTTTTTTTTGAAAAATAAAGAATACAAAGTTTTTGTGGTGTGTTCATTTTTGCTGTCATGAACTTGATGATTTGTGTGGACCTATTATCTTTTGCGTACCATAGTTTTTAGGTACAGATAATAAGTTTGAGAGAACCAACATGTTTCCTCAGAGGTGATGTGGACGTGGCAAATATGGGATTCAAATGACAGAATCTTCCTACTCAGAGGTGTTATGGACATGGTAGGAATGATTCTGGGGGATACGCGGAACTACTCAGAGGTAATGTGGACGTGGAAGTTCTGCGATCAATGTACGGCAACGCAGGGGTTGTCTGTACGGGATGTTTACTCAGAGGTAATGTGGACGTGGTAAATATGATGGATAGCGTAGTCTTATGGAGTGTAAGATTCCGCTTTGTAGGGCGTAGGGAGACAACTCAGAGGTGATGTGGACGTGGTTGTCCTTCTACTGGAGGATGCCACGGAACAGCTGGGTTCCGGAAGCGTATGATTTTATGGAAGGGAATTTGTCACTACCACATTTCTAGTTTGAGGGTAAATTTGTCATTTTTTGGGGTAAATTAAATTTATTAGTATTAATTAGAATTTATGGGAATTTTTAGGATTTATTTTGGTTTTATTTGGACTAGTTTGATTTTTGACTAGTTTTGACTCATGTAGACCAACCTAGGAACTAACCCTAGTTAGTTGGGCATGGTTAGGTCAGTGACTCTAGTCTAACCTAGTATGGCCTAAGTTAGTAGTTATTGTTTCATTAGAAATTTAATTAAGAATTTAGGAATCAAGTGTTTTGATAAATGGCTTGTGGTTTCACAAGTCATTTTGTGACTAAACTTGATAGGACTAGCTAACCTAGCTCAAACCCCACCCAAACCCAACATGGCTGACCAGCTAGGTTTAACCTAGGGATTCCCCCTTATTTAATCTCTCCTAGTTTTTAGGGCTAGCCTCTTTTAAGGTTCTTTCAAAAGTTCTAAGGAAAGAGGTGAGTCCCATCTTCCAAAAATCCTTAAAAATCCATTTTAAATCCTTTTTCCTTCAAACCAATTTCTTTAGGACCTAAATTTCTTCCTCTTGCTGCTGGAATAAATTGGTTGCAGGAAGAAATAATTTGGGAGAACTTGGTGGCTTGAGGAGTTCATTGCATTTGAGGACTTTTCCACCCATTGTGAATCAATAGGTATAACTCTCAATAACCCATTAAATTCCTATTTAAATCCATTTTAGGAAGGCCCTAGCCCTACCCCTACTGTAGGATAGGCTAAACCTAGGGTTCAGATTCGTTTCGTGTCCATATCGGACACATATCAGTCATGTGTGTTAGGTGTTCGACCAAATGCCTCTGAGAGATCAACTTTGCTGTTTTTAATTTCTGTTTGAATAGAAATGTAGATCTATGTGTGCTCATTGATTTTCGTGAAGGGACCATGGTCGTTTTGTGTCTGTGTCGGGTGCAAATCGAGCTGGACACGACTGTGTGCACTGGCTCGGGACTGTTCATTCCCCTGCTACTCGAGCATGATTGCTCACTGGACACGGCACTAAAGTATAAGATTTTCACTGGACACTTTGGGACAGTGTCTATCATGACACTCCCCAAGTGGCATGACCTATGGTGTTGTGTCGGACACGCACGCATGTGTGCATTGGTTTTGGCCTGTGTTGGTTTCAGTGGTTTTTGGTTCTGATACGCCTGTTCCAATCACGACACAGGACACGTTGACCCAAACCAGGGTGACACAGACCTAGGGGGACCCTAGGCGAACCACCCTGCAAAGGTACTCGACCCAGTTCGTGTCTTGTTGTGTACACGAGACTCGTGCACACGTGCACGAGAACACAGCACATTATGCACTGTCTTGTGCACTGTTTTGTGTGGACACGTTTGTGTCCAATTTCATGGACACAAACAACTTGTGTAGCATGCACTAGTTATAATTATATGTTACCAACCTCTGTAATTACATTTTTAATCAGTTTTATTATTAAATTGCCTTTTCCCCATTTTTCTGAAACTTGGTATCAGCCCCTTTGTTTCCAGATTTCACATTGAATATTGGTTGATGTTTTAACCTGCAAATTATTGTTAATTGCATATTTTTAAAGCCCAAACCTGTTCTCCTATATGCTACCTAGCTATGTTTGAAATTTGGTATTGATTGGTGAGAGATTGGGTTGAATAGATAGGCTTGGGTTGTGCATTGTTTTAAGTTCCAGTTTTCTTGTATTTTAGATTGGTTAAATTGCTGATTATACTGAAATCCTTATGTTCCAGGTTGTTTAACCTGAGAATTCAGCAAGTGTTCTTTGTGATCTCATTCCCATATGTAGTATGAACATGAGTTGAACCATGAATTGATTTCCTTTTTTCTTTTCTTCCTAACAACTGATATGTTAACCTTGATACTAAACTGTGAACTAAGTCCCAGTTTTGATTTTAAACCTGAGAATAAGGTGAAGTTTCACATTTGTTTTTGAGATGCAAAACCTGAGTTGAATCTCAGTTTTCATGTGAATGTGGTTCCCCTCCAGTATTTTCAAATAACTGTCATTTAAGTACTCAATAAATTGAATCCCATTCCCTTCTTTCTAACTGAGTTGATCCCAGGCTTTGTGTAACCTGAGAATGAGCCATGTCTTCTGTCATATGTGATTCACTGTCATTAAGTTTCCTGCACACATGTTTTCTCCTTCACTGATAATCCCTACACACACACATGATTCCTCCCTGTTTTCTGTTTCCTGCAAACTGTTTTATTTTGCCTTTCCTGTTATGAATTCCTGTACACCCTCACCCATACACATACTAGTCCACACACTCTTGATTGTATACACACACACACATGCTTCCCTCTATATACACATGTTTATGTATCCTAGATATGAATGTCTATTTGTGGTGGGTGCAATGCTTAGACAATGTGAATACCTGTGTACTTGTGAGTGTATGTCTATATGTATGTACATATAGTATTTAGCCTAGGTATGTATAGTGTTAATTCAATATCTGTATCTATAAATATATTGTTGGATATACATAGGTGTAATGGGTCTTGGAATGTGGTGTGTTGTCTAGTATAGACTTGTTAGAGCCTAGCTAGACTTGGTTGACCTAGTTTAACTTCTAGGGTTGACCAGAGTTGACCAAGAGTTGACTTTGGTCTAGATTGACCTAGAATCATGTAGAATGCATAGTAGGACTACATTACACTATTATGGACTTGTTGTGACTTGTGCTGTTCTGATTAGGAGCCAGACACCACTCCTTGGACGGTACTTTTCATATTGGACACTCAGTTACAGGCGAGTACATTCTCTGATCATTTCATATCCTGCTTAGAATTATTTCCTGCAGTAGATTACTTTACTTGTACTGTCACGTTGGTCACACGGATTGGTACTATATGGATCCTTTCTTGAGATGTTATCCTTAGGGAGCATCGGGTACTCTATATTCTGTGCGTTTCACTTTTATAGTGTATCATATGCTTCTTGGTTCTTTGATCACTTACGATATATACCCTCATGACCGTAGAGTCTTCCTGGAATCTTACACTGTTGGGTTATCCCCAGAATCCCTATTTTTATGGGACTTACACTGTTGGGTTATCCCCAGAATCCCCATGTTTATGGGACTTACACTGTTGGGTTATCCCCAGAATCCCCATGTTTATGGGACTTACACTGTTGCATTACCTCCAGAATCCCCATTTTTATGGGACTACTATGTATCACCTTCGGGGTCTACCACCCTTCGGGGGCTTATCACCTTCGGGATCTATCACCTTCGGGGTCTGGTACATAGCATCATATAACATAACCTGGCTGGATCCTTGTGTATTGATCGGGGGTACGGGGGAGTATTACATGTTCATATTGTACTCTGACTCACTAGTCACTGCTAGTTCCCTATGTATAGTAGATATTTCTATTACAGTTCTCTCTCTATTTACATACTGTACTTCTTTCAGTACTTGTATCTTACTTTACTGCATGTTTATATTTTCTAACATGCTATGATCTGTTGAGATGTACTGTGCTCGCTCCTGTCCTGACTGGACCTGTTGAAAATATTACAGAGGACGAGGAGGAGGCTTGCCTGGACACCTACTACGGGGCAGCCTTAGATGACACCTTTGAGCTGGACTCCCAGGAGGACCCAGTTGTAGCTGAGGATATTCCTCCGACTGCCTAGACTAGATAGTTAGGCTATTATCTTTATGTAGTTGGATCATGTTCTAGTTAGACTCTTTTTTTTTGGAGATCAGTTGTATATATTCTTTCATCTGAGACCTTGTATTGTGGATTGCTGGGATTATCTTAGACTGCTATTATCTATTTCATTTTCTTGAGTTCTGTTCATATCGTGCTATCTCTTCCTTAGCTGTGATTGAGTTTGTTTTACTATGTCACCCCCGTTCGGGGAGTATAAACTGTTTAGAGATAAACTGTTAGATGTTGAGACCTAGGACAGCGTTCTACCACCGACACTGCGGCGTAGGCTGGACGTATTCACGTCTCGTGCCCTTACTCGAGGGTACAGGTCGTGACACGTTTTTAGTGGTGGCCCATGCAGGTCTAGACTAGAAGTGTAGTGGTGCTCGAACTAGAGTATCACTGCAGCCTGCTATAGGATATAGGATATTAATTTTAAGATACTCAATTACTTTAGGAAAATTCCTTTTATTGCCATCTAAATTCTTTTGTCAGCTGATCCTTTGAATTATAATTGTCCGCCTTTGTTATTTCACTTCATTCTCAGAAATTGATACTCTTGTTTGTCTATCTTCAGGATGGTAGAGACTCGATCGCAGCGTGCCGTCCATGAGGATGCTATAGAGGGGACTGCTACCTCTCAGGCAGCACGACGAGGCCAGGGGACTGCAGCTCCTGCCACCTCAGCTCGTGTTGAGACCTCGGCTATCGCAGCAGGGGACATGCATCCACCGGCTCGGAGGCAGGACCCGGTTTTCCCAGAGGATCCTAACCAGCAGCCACCTCCAGGGACAGTAGACGCAGTGCAGCTGCTAGCCTTCTTCAGGAAGTACATGGAGGGTCAGCAGACTCAGCAGCAGAGACAGACGGCAGAGCTCACTCGAGGCATTGAGCTGGCAGTGACAGCAGTGGAGAGAGTCGCGGCTCAGCCAGCAGCTGTCCAGCAGCCGTACCAGCCACGGGAGAAAGGCATCCAGGATTTCCAGAAGATGCACCCGAGAGACTTCCGCGGGACAGAGGGGATCCTGTATGCCGATGAGTGGATCGAGCATATGAAGGAGATCTTCAGGCTGGCTGAGATTCCGACGAGGCTCCATATAGAGGCAGCGGCCAGCATGATGCAAGATCTGGCCCGGACATGGTACCAGACCGACCCGAGGGTCGGCACAGCCGGACAGACTTGGACAGCATTCAAGAAGCTGTTCAAGGAGAAGTTCTTTCCAGAGGCAGCTGTGGGAGCCCTCGAGACTCAGTTCGAGGCCTTAGTTCAGGGGAGTCAGTCTGTGGAGGAGTATGCAGGAGAGTTCTGCCACCTGAGCAGATTTATAGAGGACTTGTCGGAGACGACGAAGGCCTGGAGGTTCCGGAAGGGCTTGGTAAAGGAGGTCAAGTCCTACACCAAGAACGCCCGCAGTACTACATTTGAGGAGATCCTGGTGGACGCACTAGCTGCAGAGGATGATCTTGAGCTTAGGCTCATGAGGGGGCGAGACTCCCAGGGAGGCAGCAGTAGCGGAGGACCGACCAAGAGGCCGCACTTTCAGCAGCACCACCACCAGCAGTAGAGGTTCCAGTCGCAGCAGTTTCAGCAGCCGAGGCACCGGCCAGTACAGCATCAGCAGCAGCCGAGGCAGCACCAGCAGGGCCAGAGACAGGTTACCATTTGTACCTACTGTAGGAAGCTCGGGCATGTTACCAATGAGTGCAGGAAGAGGCTGGGACAGTGCCTTGTGTGTGGTTCAGTAGACCACCAGATAAGGGAGTCCCGTGCAGGACGAACAGCTCCGGGAGGAGGAGCAAAAGCCAGAGCTCCAGTGGGCCAGCAGCGGGGACCAGCCCTGCCGACTCAGCAGCAGAGGTTTTTCCAGCACCAGCAGCAGGCCAGGGGAGGCCAGCAGGGGCAAGCTTTCGCCATGGCAGCTGGAGAGGCAGAGGTAACTGGAGAGCTGATTACAGGTTCGATTCTTCTCGACTCCAGTCCAGCATTTGCATTATTTGATTCTGGTGCATCGCATAGCTTCATTTCAGTATCTTTTGCGATTAGGCATGGTATAGTAGCTGAATCGTTGCCTAGGACTTACAAGATCACGGTCGGGGGTGGTATTATCCTTGTGAATGATATTTGTAAGGGTCGGAGAGTAGTTTTGGGAGGCCGTGAGTTGGAGGTGAGCCTGCTCGTAATGCCATTGCAGAACTACGATATAGTACTAGGCATGGATTGGTTGAGCAGGCACCACGCCAGCATCGATTGCAGAGGGGGTAGAGTTCTGTTCAGAGTGCCGGGGGAGCCAGAGTTCGAGTACTCCACACGTCAGGCAGAGCAGAGCAGCGGAGTCTTCTATGGAGTCTCGGTCGAGGAGCAGCCGATTCCCCACCCCTTGATAGCAGAGTATATGGATGTTTTCCCAGAGGAGTTGCCGGGATTGCCACCAGACAGGGACATAGAGTTCTCGATAGACTTGGTTCCAGGAGCGGAGCCCATCTCTCAGTATGTTTATCGGGTGAACAACAGCGAGCTGGTGGAGCTGAAGAAGCAAGTGGATGAGCTACAGGACAAGGGCTTCATCCCCTCGAGTTCGTCGCCATGGGGTGCACCAGTGTTGTTCGTGCCGAAGAAGGATGGGTCACTACGCATGTGTATTGACTATAGGTTACTCAACAACCTCACGATCAAGAACAAATACCCACTGCCGCGGATCGATGATTTGTTTGACCAGTTGAGCGGAGCTCGGGTATTTTCCAAGATTGATCTGAGGTCGGGATATCACCAGGTGAAGGTGAAGGGGGAGGATATTCCCAAGACCGCTTTCAGGACGCGGTATGGACAGTTCGAGTTTTTGGTTATGCCGTTTGGACTAACCAATGCACCCGCAGTATTTATTAACCTTATGAACAAGGTGTTCCATCCGTATTTGGATCAGTTTGTAGTGGTGTTTATTGATGATATCTTGATATATTCTAAGACTGAGGAGGAGCACGAGGAGCATTTGAGGATAGTGCTGGAGGTTTTCAGGAAGGAGCAGCTTTACGGGAAGCTCTCCAAGTGTGAGTTCTTCCTAGACCGGGTGGATTTCTTAGGGCATGTGGTGACTGGAGATGGTATCTCAGTTGACCCCAAGAAGATTGTGGCAGTCGAGGCATGGACAGCGCTGACTTCAGTTGCAGAGATCAGGAGCTTCCTGGGGCTGGCAGGATATTACCGGAGATTTGTGCAGGATTTCTTCCGGGTTGCAGAGCCGTTGACACGGTTGACCCGGAAGGATGCTGAGTATGTATGGTCAGAGGAGTGTCAGGCAGCTTTTGATGAGTTGAAGAAGCGGCTGACGACAGCTCCGATTCTGACGTTGCCTTCAGGATCCGGTGGATTCACTATTTATAGTGATGCTTCAGGGAAGGGGCTGGGTTGTGTATTGCAGCAGCACGGGAAGGTAATTGCCTATGCTTCCAGGCAGTTACGTCCCCACGAGAAGAACTACCCTACCCACGACCTGGGGCTGGCAGCAGTGATTTTTGCTTTGAAGCTGTGGAAGCATTATCTGTATGGTAAGAGGGTGGAGATCTTCACCGATCACAAGAGCCTTAAGTATGTGTTCACTCAGAAGGAGTTGAACATGAGACAGCGCAGATGGTTGGAGTTGATGAAGGACTTCGACATTGTACTGCAGTATCTTCCAGGGAAGGCCAACGTGGTTGTCGATGCCTTGAGTAGGTATTCGACAGCCATGTGTTTGACCATGGATCGGCATTTGCTTGCCGACTTGGAGAGCCTTGGGATCGAGGTGATCGTGCCGGAAGTGCAGATACAGCTATGGGGGATGCAGATTCAGTCAGACCTGGTGGACAGGATCAAGGCGGCCCAGTTTCAGGATGTAGCTTTTCAGAGTATCAGAGAGCAGATCAGTATTGGAGTGGGGGATCCTGAGTTCTCACTTGCAGAGGATGGTGCCCTGAGGCATGGTGCCAGGTTATGTGTGCCTAGCGGGGAGCTCAGAGAGCAGATTATGCAGGAGGCCCACAGATCGCAGTACTCTATTCACCCGGGTGCCAACAAGATGTACCGAGATCTGCGGGAGCATGTATGGTGGTCAGGAATGAAGCAGGAGGTGTCCCACTTCGTAGCTAGGTGCTTGGTCTGTCAGCAGGTCAAGGCAGAGAGACAGAGGCCCGGTGGATTGTTGCAGTCGCTGCCCATTCCCGAGTGGAAATGGGAGCATATTACTATGGACTTCGTATCAGGATTACCGCGTACTCCAGGAGGGAAAGACACGATTTGGGTCATCGTGGATAGGTTGACAAAATCGGCCCATTTCTTGCCATTCAAGGTGGGCACGTCTACAAAGAGGCTGGCGGAGTTGTATATGCGGCAGATAGTCAGGATCCACGGAGTTTCGGTCAGCATCGTCTCAGATCGGGATAGCCATTTTACTTCCCATTTCTGGAGGAGTCTGCAGACCAGCTTGGGCACTCAGCTTAAGTTCAGTACTGCATACCACCCCCAGACGGACGGACAGTCAGAGCGGACTATTCAGACCCTTGAGGATATGCTGCGGACGTGCGTCCTGGACTTTGGAGGTTCCTGGGAGGATCATCTTCATTTGGTGGAGTTTGCCTATAATAATAGTTTCCAGGCCAGCATCGAGATGTCACATTTCGAGGCTCTGTACGGGCGTAGGTGCCGTACACCCTTATCCTGGGATGATGTTGGTGAGCGAGCTTTGCTGGGGCCAGAGATGATTGTGGATGCGTCCGAGAAGGTGAAGCTCATCAGGGACAGACTTCGCGTGGCGCAGGACAGACATCGGCACTGGGCCGATAGCCACCGGAGATCCTTGGAGTTTGAGGTACAGATTAGAGTAGGATTAGATCTAGGTTATTGTTTATGATTTTTGATCATGTTTGTTTATTATAAATTAATTGAGACCTTGCTTGTGATTAGGTCGGAGACCAGGTTTTCTTGAGGATATCTCCGACTCGTGGTACGATACGTTTTGGTGGAGGCGGGAAGCCTAGCCCGCGCTTCATTGGCCCTTTCGTTATCAACGGGAGAGTCGGTGACGTGGCTTACAGGCTAGACTTGCCGTCTGCACTTGTGGGGGTCCACAACATATTTCATGTATCACAGTTGAGACGGTACGTGGCTGACCCTAGCCATGTGCTCGATCATTCGGAGATTGAGGTGGGGCCTTCTCTCAGCTATCTAGAGCAGCCCGTGGAGATTCTGGATCGACGGAAGAAGGTTCTGAGGAACCAGGTGATACCCTTGGTACGCGTCGCATGGAGGCATCATTCTCCAGGAGAGTCTACCTGGGAGCGGGAGGATGAGATGCACGAGCGGTACCCCTATCTTTTTGGACCGTGAGGTATACTTTCTATCCTTCTCATCAGTTGCATTTCGTCTTTCAATTTCGAGGACGAAATTCTTTTAAGGGGGGTAGATTTGTCACTACCACATTTCTAGTTTGAGGGTAAATTTGTCATTTTTGGGGGTAAATTAAAATTATTAGTATTAATTAGAATTTATGGGAATTTTTAGGATTTATTTTGGTTTTATTTGGACTAGTTTGATTTTTCACTAGTTTTGACTCATGTAGACCAACCTAGGAACTAACTCTAATTAGTTGGGCTTGGTTAGGTCAAGTGACTCTAGTCTAACCTAGTATGACCTAAGTTAGTAGTTATTATTTCATTAGAAATTTAATTAGAAATTTAGGAATCAAGTGTTTTGATAAATGGCTTGTGGTTTCACAAGTCATTTTGTGACTAAACTTGATAGGACTAGCTAACCTAGCTCAAACCCCACCCAAACCCAACATGGCTGACCAGCTAGGTTTAACCTAGGGATTCCCCCCTATTTAATCTCTCCTAGTTTTTAGGGCTAGCCTCTTTTAAGGTTCTTTCAAAAGTTCTAAGGAAAGAGGTGAGTCCCATCTTCCAAAAATCCTTAAAAATCCATTTTAAATCCTTTTTCCTTCAAACCAATTTCTTTAGGACCTAAATTTCTTCCTCTTGCTGCTGGAATAAATTGGTTGCAGGAAGAAACAATTTGGGGGAACTTGGTGGCTTGAGGAGTTCATTGCATTTGAGGACTTTTCCACCCATTGTGAATCAATAGGTATAACTCTCAATAACCCATTAAATTCCTGTTTAAATCCATTTTAGGAAGGCCCTAGCCCTACCCCTACTGTAGGATAGGCTAAACCTAGGGTTCGGATTCGTTTCGTGTCCATATCGGACACATATCAGTCATGTGTGTTAGGTGTTCGACCAAATGCCTCTAAGAGATCAACTTTGCTGTTTTTAATTTCTGTTTGAATAGGAATGTAGATCTATGTGTGCTCATTGATTTTCGTGAAGGGACCATGGTCATTTTGTGTCTGTGTCGGGTACAAATCGAGCTGGACACGACTGTGTGCACTGGCTCGGGACTGTTCATTCCCCTGCTACTCGAGCATGATTGCTCACTGGACACGGCACTAAAGCACGAGATTTTCACTGGACACTTTGGGACAGTGTCTGTCATGACACTCCCCAAGTGGCATGACCTATGGTGTCGTGTCGGACACGCACGCATGTGTGCATTGGTTTTTGCCTGTGTTGGTTTCAGTAGTTTTTGGTTCTGATACGCCTGTTCCAATCACGACACAGGACACGTTGACCCAAACCAGGGTGACACAGACCTAGGGGGACCCTAGGCAAACCACCCTGCAAAGGGACTCGACCCAGTTCGTGTCGTGTTGTGTACACGAGACTCGTGCACACGTGCACGAGGACACAGCACATTATGCACTATCTTGTGCACTGTTTTGTGTGGACACGTTTGTGTCCAATTTCATGGACACAAACAACTTGTGTAGCATGCACTAGTTATAATTATATGTTACCAACCTCTGTAATTATATTTTTAATCAATTTCATTATTAAATTGCCTTTTCCCCATTTTTCTGAAACTTGGTATCAGCCCCTTTGTTTCCAGATTTCACATTGAATATTGGTTGATGTTTTAACCTGCAAATTATTGTTAATTGCATATTTTTAAAGCCCAAACCTGTTCTCCTATATGCTACCTAGCTATGTTTGAAATTTGGTATTGATTGGTGAGAGATTGGGTTGAATTGATAGGCTTGGGTTGTGCCTTATTTTAAGTTCCAGTTTTCTTGTATTTTAGATTGGTTAAATTGCTGATTATACTGAAATCCTTATGTTCCAGGTTGTTTAACCTGAGAATTCAGCAAGTGTTCTCTGTGATCTCATTCCCATATGTAGTATGAACATGAGTTGAACCATGAATTGATTTTCTTTTTCCTTTTTCTTCCTAACAACTGATATGTTAACCTTGATACTAAACTATGAACTAAGTCCCAGTTTTGATTTTAAACCTGAGAATAAGGTGAAGTTTCACATTTGTTTTTGAGATGCAAAACCTGAGTTGAATCTCAGTTTTCATGTGAATGTGGTTCCCCTCCAGTATTTTCAAATAACTGTCATTTAAGTACTCAATGAATTGAATCCCATTCCCTTCTTTCTAACTGAGTTGATCCCAGGCTTTGTGTAACCTGAGAATGAGCCATGTCTTCTGTCATATGTGATTCACTGTCATTATGTTTCCTGCACACATGTTTTCTCCTTCACTGATAATCCCTACACACACACATGATTCCTCCCTGTTTTCTGTTTCCTGCACACTGTTTTATTTTCCCTTCCCTGTTATGAATTCCTGTACACCCTCACCCATACACACACTAGTCCACACACTCTTGATTGTATACACACACACACATGCTTTCCACTATATACACATGTTTATGCATCCTAGATATGAATGTCTATTTGTAGTGGGTGCAATGCTTAGACAATATAAATACCTGTGTACTTGTGAGTGTATGTCTATATGTATGTACATATAGTATTTAGCCTAGGTATGTATAGTGTTAATTCAATATCTGTATCTATAAATATATTGTTGGATATACATAGGTGTAATAGGTCTTGGAATGTGGTGTGTTGTCTAGTATAGACTTGTTAGAGCCTAGCTAGACTTGGTTGACCTAGTTTGACTTCTAGGGTTGACCAGAGTTGACCAAGAGTTGACTTTGGTCTAGATTGACCTAGAATCATGTAGAATGTATAGTAGGACTACATTACACTATTCTGGACTTGTTGTGACTTGTGCTGTTCTGATTAGGAGCCAGACACCACTCCTTGGACGGTACTTTTCATATTGGACACTCAGTTACATGCGAGTACATTCTCTGATCATTTCATATCCTGCTTAGAATTATTTTCTGCAGTAGATTACTTTACTTGTACTGTCACGTTGGTCACACAGATTGGTACTATATGGATCCTTTCTTGAGATGTTATCCTTAGGGAGCATCGGGTACTCTATGTTCTGTGCGTTTCACTTTCATAGCGTATCATATGCTTCTTGGTTATTTGATCACTTACGACATGTACCCTCATGATCGTAGAGTCTTCCTGGAATCTTACACTGTTGGGTTATCCCCAGAATCCCCATTTTTATGGGACTTACACTGTTGGGTTATCCCCAGAATCCCCATGTTTATGGGACTTACACTGTTGGGTTATCCCCAGAATCCCCATGTTTATGGGACTTACACTGTTGGGTTACCCCCAGAATCCCCATTTTTATGGGACTACTATGTATCACCTTCGGGGTCTACCACCCTTCGGGGGCTTATCACCTTCGGGGTCTATCACCTTCGGGGTCTGTTACATAGCATCATATAACATAACCTAGCTGGATCCTTGTGTATTGATCGGGGGTACGGGGGAGTATTACATGTTCATATTGTACTCTGACTCACTAGTCACTGCTAGTTCTCTATGTATAGTAGATATTTCTATTACAGTTCTCTCTCTGTTTACATACTGTACTTCTTTCAGTACTTGTATCTTACTTTACTGCATGTTTATATTTTCTAACATTCTATGATCTGTTGAGATGTACTGTGCTCGCTCCTGTCCTGACTGGACCTGTTGAAAATATTACAGAGGACGAGGAGAAGGCTTGCCTGGACACCTTCTACGGGGCAGCCTTAGATGACACCTTTGAGCTGGACTCCCAGGAGGACCCAGCTGTAGCTGAGGATATTCCCCCGACTGCCTAGACTAGATAGTTAGGCTATTATCTTTATGTAGTTGGATCATGTTCTAGTTAGACTTTTTTTTTTGGAGATCAGTTGTATATATTCTTTCATCTGAGACCTTGTATTGTGGATTGCTGGGATTATCTTAGACTGCTATTATCTATTTCATTTCCTTGAGTTCTGTTCATATCGTGCTATCTCTTCCTTAGCTGTGATTGAGTTTGTTTTACTATGTCACCCCCGTTCGGGGAGTATAAACTGTTTAGAGATAAACTGTTAGATGCTACCGCCGACACTGCGGCGTAGGCTGGACGTATTCACGTCTCGTGCCCTTACTCGAGGGTGCGGGTCGTGACAGAATTGTATGTGAGCCCTGATGATTGGGTCCACTTATCCTTTGTGGAAGTACATGTCTGAAAGATGTCAAGAGTTGTACTTCTTTAGGAACTTGCCGTTGATGGGCATCATGAACAAGTCTCCATTGGGTTTAGCGAGGCGGTAAGCACCGTTTGAGTATACCGTCTCTATGAAGAAAGGTCCTTCCCACTTGGGCTCGAACTTTCCTGGTTCTTGTGAGTCAACACCATCGGCCTCCTGACTGCCAGAACCAGGTCGCCTACTTGGAAAGTCCTTTGCTTGACCTTCTTGTTGAAAGCCTGTGATATACGGGCTTGGTAGAGTTCAATACGTTGTTGAGCTAGGAGACGCTTTTCGTCAAGTGCCTCCAGTTCTCGCAGACGACGACGTTGATTGTCCTCTTCTGTGAGTTGGTTTGTGATTGCTACGCGGAGTGAGGGTATCTGGATCTCGAGAGGTAGTACCGCTTCGCTCCCGTAGACCAGGAAGAATGGTGTATTTTCTGTCGGGGTCCGTACCGTTGTGTGGTAGGCCCAAAGGCATTCGTCGAGATTTTCGTCCCAGTCGCGTTTATTGGATGAGATGACTTTTTTGAGTAGCCTGACGATAGTCTTGTTGAACGCTTCGGCCAATCCGTTTGCTGCCGGATTGTAGGCGGTTGAGGACACGTTTTGAATGCGATTCTTGTCACAGAATCTGCTGAAAACATGACTGATGAACTGAGGACCGTTATCGTGGATAATCGTCCGGGGTACCCAGAAACGGTAGATGACATGGTGCTTGATGAAGCTAATCACCCTAGAGCTCTTCACTTCTGCCAGTGGAACTGCTTCTGCCTATTTGGAGAAGTAGTCGGTGATGGCTAGGATATAACGGTGTCCCCTCGATGACGGAGGGGTGATCGATCCTACAATGTCCATGCCCCACGCTTCGAAGGGCCAAGAGGCGACTGTAGGATGTAGTGGTTCTGACGGTGTATGGATGAAGTCTGCGTAAAGCTGGCACGCATGGTACTTTTTAGCATAGTCGACAGCGTCAGCGGCCATGGTTGGCCAGTAGTAGCCCATGCGTCGCAGTCGATCCTGCAACTTAGGGCCAGGTTGATGGGCTCCGCAGGTTCCATCGTGAGCTTCTCGAAGGGCTTCGGCTGCTTCTTCGTTGCACAGACATCGTAGGAGAAGTCCATCGTAGGAGCGTCGGTACAGCATTTTAGTAGCTGTATCGTAGTAGAATCGAAGGGAGCGCCTCCTGACTGAGACGGCTTCTTTCGGGTCTTCTGGAAGAATTTCGTAGATAGCAAAGTCGATGAATGGGAATCTCTAGTCTCGGACATTAACACTAGTACTTGTTGACATGGCATGGGCCACTCTTGAGCACAGGTTGTTTTTAGGACAGACCAAGTCTCGACCAACTACCGTGACGTAGTATTGAGTCCCGAGGGGTGCTGCTAACGAGGCTGCGAGGCCAGCCAGAGCATCAGCCTCCAGATTTTGTAAACGAGGTACATGTTCGATGAAGAACTCGGTAAAGGTTGAAATGATGTTCAACGCAACTTCATGGTAAGGGATCAGGTCTTCATGGCGAACCTCGTATTACCCTCTGATCTGGTTTACGACGAGTTTTGAGTCGCCGTAGGCTTCCAGGTGATCCACCCCCAGCTGTTGTGCCAGCTGGAGTCCCATGATGAGCGTATTGTACTCGGCAACATTGTTGGAGCACAGCTTCGAAAGGGAGTAGGCACGCTGTATGACCAGCTGATCGGGGGAGACTAAGACTACCCCCACTCCTGCAATAATTTGGCCTTTGGGGCCTGTTCTTGAAGCGCCATCGAAAAACACCCGCCAGACGGAGCTTTCTTCGGTGACGTTTGATTCTTGGACCTCATCCGGGATGTCTTCATAGAGTCTGGAGGACTCCGGGATAGGGTGTGCAGCTAAAAAGTTGGCCAGAATCTGACCCTTGTCGGCTTTTTGTGGAACGAACACCATGTTGTATGGTGTTAGCAGGATCGCCCATGTAGCTAGCCGGGAATTTAATGACCCCGGCTTCGTCATGAGAACTCTGAGTGGATTGACTCGGGAGATGACATGAATCGTCTGGCCCGAGACATAATGGCGAGTCTTCTGGATGGCAAATACCAACGCTAAGCACTCCTTTTCAACAGGGTTGTACCGGTGTTCGGCCCCGATCAGTATTCTACTGAGGTAGTAGATAGCTTGCTCATAGCCTGTATCGCTGTTCTGAGCCAGCAGAGCGCCGAGAGAATGATCCATGGCACGGACGTAGAGGAGAAATGGTTTGCCGGCGACGGGTGCCACCAGGACTGGCGGGCTCGTCAAGTAAGCCTTGATGTCATCAAAAGCTTTTTGGCATTCCTCTGTCCAGACGTAAGAGACTCCTTTCTTCATGAGCTGAGTGAAGGCTTGACACTTTCCGGAGAGGTTTGCTATGAACCTCCGAATATATGCCAGACGTCCCTGCAGGCCTCAAAGTTCTCGGAGGTTCTTCGGAGGGTCCATGTCAAGTATGGCTTTGGTCTTCTCGGGATCGACATTAATGCCTTTCGCCGTGATAATGAAGCCTAAGAACTTTCCGCTCGAAACCCCTAGGAAGGATTTAGCGGGGTTCATCTTGAGTTGATGCGCTCGCATGAGATCGAAGACTGTCTTCAGGTCTCGTAGGTGGTCTCCTTTGAAACGGCTCTTGATTGCGATGTCGTCAACGTAGCATTCGACTGTCTTACGAAGATACTGACAGAAAATGGTGCTCATAGCTCGTTGGTATGTGGCATCAGCGTTCTTCAAGCCGAAGGGCATCACTGTGTAGCAGAAAACCCTCTTCGGAGTCCTGAATGACGTGTGTTTTGCGTCATCGGAGAACATCTTGATCTGGTTGTAGCCCGAATACCCGTCCATGAAAGACATGCGTTCGAAGCCACAGGTGTTGTCGATCATCACGTCGGTGATTGGAAGCGGGAATTTGTCCTTCGGGCAAGCGGAGTTGAGATCCCTGAAGTCGATGCAGACTCGTATCTTCCCATTCTTCTTGGTGACAGAGACAACGTTGGCCACCCAATCCGGGTGTTGTTCTTCATGGATGAAGCCGCTGGTCAAGAGTTTGTCCACCTCCTGATCGATGGCGTTCATGATGTCAGGACAAAAGCGTCGCTATTGTTGTTTGATAGGCTTGGCATCAGGTAAGATGTTAAGCCTATGCATCGCGATCTGGGGATCAAATCCCGGCATATCTTCGTAGCTCCAGGCGAAGACATCGATATACTCTTTAGCCAGCTGGATTAAAGATTCCTGGTCTTCTCCTTATAGGTTTTTGCTGATGAAGATGGATTTGGAAGAAGATCCATCCCCAAGGTCGATCTGTTCGACTTCGTCTTCGGTAGGGGGTTCGCGTAATTCAAAACGAGACTCCCACTGTTCTTCCAGGCGTTGAGCCCAGGGTTCTTCTTCGAAGAATTTTGGCGTTTGGTTTTCGCCTTCATTTTCTTGAAATTGTGCAGATGTCATGTTGGCTGATAGCATTCTCTTGAAGACTGAGCCGACACTGGTATCGGAATCCCAAGTTGATGCTTCGGACGAGTGAGAATGTTCTGCTTCTTCTGCCTCCGAATTCTCTGGAGTTGACGGCGGCGTGACATAGCCCACCCCCCGTCGAGTTCGATTATAGTAGTCCTGCGTCTTTCCTTTGGGTGTTGGAAGTCAGAGAGGAAGACGTCGACCCTTGCCATAGTTCAGGCCTTTGTTGCTTTTTAGGTCGTAACCCATCTTTTGGATGAGGTACTTTGCCTTGTCCGTGTACCGATAGACTTGTATTCTACCGGAATCTGGTTCTGGCTCGAGTGGGAGGAGGTCTTGATGACGCTCAACTTTGTCGAAGATGATGGATTCTTCGTCTCGACTCCGCGACGGGACTACAAAACAGACCCCTTGGGACGGGACTACTAGATTTAAATGATGGACGGTCGTTATTTGTGTTTACAACGACCGTAGAGCGTTATCTAATGTATACATGGCATTCCAATGTGGAAGACTAGAATAATTAAAAGATACTCTATTATTGATGAAACATGAGATTTTATCCTGCGGTATTACATTGTCCAGAGAGGGTGCATCTACATCAGCAGAGATATATTCCCCTAGCTCTTCATCTGTGAGTACTGGGATTGGATCGGGAGAGTCCACCACAGCTTTGATCCTGGGGTCCGAGAGGGCTATGTGGGCCTTCTCCGGCAGCTTGAATGAGACAGATGGTTGCGGCGGCTTGCCCTTAAGACGCACCTTCAGGGGTGCCTCAACTGTGCCTTCAGTAATTGGTGCCCTCCCCTGTAGTTTTGCCACAAGGGGAGCCGATGTTTGAGGCGGCTTTCCCTTGAGCCGTATCTTCAAGGGAGCTTCAGTAGGTGTTCTACCTGGAGCAGTTGGTGCTTTTCCAGGTAACTTGATGCTCATGGGAGGCAACGTCTGAGGCGGCTTCCCTTTGAGTCAAATTTTTAGAGGAGCGACAGGAATCGTCTCTGGATCTATGTCGGGCTCTGCTGCCATTTTTGCTTCATCGTCAGCATCATTGGCTTCCTCCTCGTCAGGTGATTTGTACAAGTTGAAATCAGTGAAGTAGGCTTCAACCCCTTTGAAAGGGTCAATATCTGCGAACTCCGTCCGGATGACGTCGTTGGTGGACACGTACTTCATACATTGGTGGAGTGTGGATGGCACCACCATGTACTCATGCTGCCATGGACGACCCAACAGGAGGTTATAGTTGACGTCGGCGTCCACGACATAGCAGGTCACCTCGGTTCTGAGGTTACCGATATGGCACTTTAGCCATATCTTGTCCAGTGGCTCGCTTTTGCTAGCATTGAAGCCACTGATTATTGTGTTGGAAGGCACAAATTAGTACATTGGGATCCCCAGTGTTGAGAGCAGCGTCTTCGGAATGATGCTGAGGGAAGACCCCGGAACGATCTGAATCCACTTCACCTTGACAGAACCGATATAACCGGTATTATACAGCGGCCTGTTGTGTCGGTTGTGCTTGAGCAACATGTCTTGTTGGGTGAAGGTTATATTGGAGATAACCTCATCCGCACAATGACAGTGCGCACATGTAGTTGGGAGATCTTCATGCGGCTTGACCTGACTAATGAAGGACTCAGCATCCTTCAGGGCTTCACAGAGAGCTTCGCGAGTGTCCTTAGAAAGACGAAGGAGCTCAAACAGAAAAAGGCGGGCAGGAGTACTGGCAAGTTGTGCCAGTATGTCGAAGTTGTGGGGCTTGGCTAGTCCCGAAGCATTCTTCTTTTGCAGAGGCCTGTCGATACGAGCCTCTACATTCTTCTGCTTATTGGCTGCTGGGGGCTTAGATGGGCCCTCTTCCTGGGCAGCAGGGACGGTGCAAGGAGGCACCACCTCGACGGTGGCTTCGTCAGGTTGGGCGTTCTATTGTGAACGCGTCTGCACAGGAAGTGCCTCTTCCGCAGAGGAAAAGACCATACGGCGAGACTTGATCTTCCTGTCTTTAGTTTTCGTTATGAAGGCAGAGCGTACCTCCGGTTGAGTAACCTCGAAAACAAGATCAGGGTGAACCCATAAGATCTCTCCCCGAGATGTGGTGAGTGGGATGAGTCCACTCACGTTGTCACGAGTAGGTGGTAAGTTAACCACCTCCATTGTCGCCTTAGGGATGAGGATGACGCCATCTTGTGTTGTAGTTGGCGGCAAAGTGCCGAACAGGAATGACACCACGTTGGCCGAAACCGTCTTCTCCTCGTAGTCGACGGAGATAACATCAGCATTGATCATGCGCTGGATGTAGTTTTTGAGGACGTAGCAGTCCTTGGTTGGATGTCCGACAAATCGATGGTAGTGACAGTACCTCGGATTGTCTACTTTCCCAACCTCGTCGGAACGCTTCGGGTCCGACAACTTGATCTTGTCACCCTGCTTCAGTATCTCGAGGAGTTGCAGGGTATCTTCATCGTTGAAAGAGTACATCTCCTTTGGCCTTGGTGCAAGTGGAGGCTTCTGAGTAGGCGCTGATGCACCTTTTGAGGCATTGACAGTCAATGCCTGTTTCTCCTTCGTCTCTCGTCCGGGGTTGTTGGCTGCAGGCCGCTTCCCCTTGTCCTCAAAGGCAGGAAAAGTAACTCCCAGAAGGCGAGCATTGGATGCCTTCTTTTCTGCTGCTTCAGCTTCGATGATCAAGGAACTCCAGTCGAAAGGAGGAGTAGAATTGAGCCAGAGTTTGACTGCGGGCAGCATGTTCATGCTGCAGGAGGAGATGAGTGCATGTTCTGGCATGCCCGGGGGCAGTCTGAAGCAGGCCTGTCGGAAGTGTTCGATGAATACCCGAACTGTTTCCTTCTTCTTCTGGCGTATCTCTATGAGGGACGCCATTGTCATGTCCTTCCCACTGTCGTAGAAACGGTCGAGGAAAAGGTACGTCAAATCGTCGAAGGAAGATATAGAATTGTCGGGAAGGCTGCAGTACCAGTCGTACGCCACTCCTTTCAGTGCCCCGATAAATATGCTAGTGAGTAGCACGTCCTCCTTCAGAAGATGTCCGGTTTGGGACTGGAAGTACGTCAAATAGCGACGTGGAGAGTCCTTTCCGTTGTATGGCGTCAATGTTTATGGTTTATATTTGGGAGGATAAACCACTTTGTTCCATTCGAGGGGATAAGGTTAGGGGATGCCCATCTTTTGGCGCTCCTCTTGTCTGTTCTTGGACTCAAAGCGTTCGCGCAGATCCCTGATCATCTCGACCACGTCTTCCGTGGAGCTGGGAGTCGGGGAAGGTGGTACCACCTGGAGTTCAGCATTTGAGGGCTCCGACGTCCGAAGGGCTTCACAACGATCTGTATCCAAGGATACCCGTTGAGGGGGTACACTTGACTCTCCATTGGCCCCTGGGTCGGGACCGGTAGAAGGTGTCCTGGCCAAAGCTGATCGTATCTCAAACACTGCTTGAGTCAGTGTTTGCATGGAGGCAGAGAGGGTTTTGAGTCCTCCCTCCAGGGTATCCATGCGCTGGACGAGGTCCGCTGGTGGCCCATCCGACTCGGTGTCACCCCCAGTCGTGTAGACTGTCATGACACGGCTGGAGTCGGATGGCTCGGTTGAGGCTTCGCTTTCAGCCTCACTCTCCTGTAGAGGAGTTGTTGTTCCCGGAGCTTCGTCTTGGCTATCCCCAGCTATATTCCTGAGGACTTCTTCGTCTTCGAGACTCGGATCCGCAGGGGCTAGACTACCCCTAGCTAAGTTTTGGAGGACGCCTTCGTCTTCGGAAGAAGTATCCGTAAGGGCCTGATTACCCTCAGTCCTGTCTTAAAGGACTTCTTCATCTTCGAGATGCAGATCCACAGGGGCTAGACGACCCCCAGCTATGTCGGGGAGGCTGACTTCGCCTTGAGGATGAAGATCCACCCCAGCTGTGCTTTGGAGGACACCCTCGTTTTCGGAAGAAGGATCAACAAGGGCTTGACTACCCCCAGCTTCCTTCAAGATCTTCTTCCTCCTCCGAGTGCCTTCGAACACTCCGGAGGACGAGATGGTTATCTTGGTTTTCCTCGGCTGGCTCTTGGACGAGGAATTGCCAGTCGCCTTTCGGACTGACGAGGAGTTAGAGATTACATTGCATGAAGCAACCCTTAGTTCTGGCTCCTTTTTTGTTGACACTTTCTTCCCGAGGCGACGTCGGAGGGGTGTCGATGATTGCAGCCGTTGGAACACCGACTGTCTTGGTGGGACTGCTGACTTGCAACAGCAGTTGATGGTGACTACAGCACAAGTGTGTCCTGTGGGGGGGTACATCGTACTTGTCAGTCGACTCTCCTGACCGACGTTTGTGAGTGATCACGTTACGTAGATCGTTGGAGGAGAGCGCCACCTTCGCACCCCCTTCAAGCGCATGGCAAGGCCAAGTGCCAGGGTGGTCAAGTGAATGCTGCGCCCCCTGTTCCAACACCAAACAGGCGCTCAGATCAGTAGTGGGGGAACAACATTTAGATTGACTTGAACGAACCTCAGATGCACAACCAGAGGAGGCACGGGAGTTCAAGACCACTGGGTTTGTCCTGCTCGACTTGGTTGCAAATGCAACAGGTGCGCCCAAGTGAGACAAGGACTTTGAAGGTCGGCTCGTTTCTGGCGCAGAAGCACCTGAGTCGACCTTATACAGCTTACCATCAGCAGCGCACATGATTGTAAGCGCATGCTTCTGGTTTGCTGCTGGCATAGCACGTTTGGGGCGTATGGCCCGTGCTGCCTTGGACTTCTTCGTATTAGGCCGCTGGGGCACGTAGTACTCAGAATCTAAATTCTCCTCGCCACTACAGCGAGTGAGTCTGTCAAAGACAGAGACCTTCTGTGGCGCATCGGAGGTGATGCACGGGGCATTAGCTACGCCCCTGCTCCGTCGACGCATCTTCCTCGCCTGAGAGGGAGATGGCTGGGGAATGTGGTCAGCCGCACGTTTCCCCGAGAGATGCGCTGCACCGGTGGGTGCATCTTGGTTGCTGAGGACGTCAGCAGGAAGGAAAGGCTGGATCGGCGCATCCCCTTCGTTGGTGGTGCCAGAGGCGTCGACCTTGCGCACCCAGATTTGGCGAGTCTTTTTCGGCTTCGGCAGCCGCTTTGAAGGGCTCGCACTGTCTTCAGAGATGAACTCCTCATACGTCTGTTGATTGAGGCGTACGACCAGCTTCTTGTGGGAGGATCCCACCTTCACATCGTCGGATTGTGACACAGCTTTCTCGGTGGAGGAGAAAGAGGTCCCCAGCAGAGTCGCCAGCTTGTTTGCCATTAAAATCTTTTGATAGAAATTTCAATACAAACAGAACAGTGTTAGAATGTAGGACTTAAACCTAGTCCTAGGAGTACACTTTTGTTTATCTGGGTCCCTTGTGCCGATGGAGCGAGTGGTAATACGTTGACTCCGTTGACGATCTGACGACGGTTATCGGTTTTCTGAAGGTCTGAGTTGCTCTGGGTGCTGGAGCTTGCGGAGAGGAAGAAGACGTTGAGTGTCTGTATCTGCCTCTATTTATAGTCTGCAGGCTGGCTGCTCATGCGCGCATATGTAGGATGCGCCTGGACGCGGGGACGCCACGTGGTGATTGCTAATGGAGGCGCATGGACGATACACCCTGATTGAGGAGTTGAATTCTTCATGCTACTGTTGTGGGCTGGCACGTAGCAAGGAGAAGAATCTTTCTGTTGCTAAAATCTTGGATGAATCGAGCCAAAGGACACGTGTCGTAGGCCCATGGCTCGGAGAACTAGGATTTGTCGGGGAATGATCTCGTAGGATGCGCCTGGAATTGAGCGCATGAGGAGACTTTGGCTCGTAACCTTTGGGAGTCAGGAACAATTTGGGGCGCATGGCTTTTGAGGCGCATGCGAGGCTTCAGTAGTGACTTTACTTCTGTCTTTAGGGATCAGAGAAAAGTCTGAGGCGCATACAGAGATTTGGGCGCATGGCTGCAGAGGTGCATGCGAAATGGTTGGGCGGCCACGTGGCTTGTAACCGCCGGAGGAAAGTAATGATGATGCTGACGTCGACGACGCTTCATTTTCTGAAAAAGCTGTCAACTGCAGTCTTCGGGGGACGTGCAGCCAACTCTGTCAGACTTCAGCATTTAATATTCTTTGACAGGTGTTGGGTTGTTGAGTGGACGCATCGATTGGCATTCCACTAGGCGCATGGGGCCGTATGGGGGCACATGCTTGTGAAGCGCTTGGTGCTGAGGGGCGCGTCTGTATGATGCACGGTCTGTCCGGCACATCTGCTCCGCTTGACACGTCTTTTGGTGCGACTGTTACGTTCTTCGAGTGCTTTAAATAGCCGTTCTTGACTTGGCTGAATTCGAAGCATCAGGTTCATCCATTTAATGCAAATTCATTGCACGGGATTCAGAGAGCCAGCCACTTGGCGTATGGGTTTGATTTGCTCGGCCTATAAATAGTGGCATGGAGAGGGTTTGCTCCTCGTTCTCTCACATCCTCCCGAAATGAACTTGTTTATTCGAGCACATTCTGTTGACGAGATGCTCCTGAGGGTGAAGATGCGACGCAATGTCTTTATTGATGCACTTGAAGGTGACTGTTACATCCAAAAGTCGGAGTTGAGGGCTTTTGAGGCAGGCGGAAGGTGCCTGTTGCATCCAAAGATCGGGATGCTCGAGCCTCGTCTCCGTTATATGGGAAGAGCCGCAGATCGGAATTGCGGTACTGCGGCTTTGGGGGCTCTTTCTTCTGTCAGAGTGGGTGTTGTCCATTCTGGTTGTGTTGAAAGCTGATCCTTTAGCCGCGGTTTCGATTGCGGTCTTCCTTAGTCTTTGGAGGCTCTTTCGAAGCCTCCCCTGGCCACAGGTTGACTTGCGGTGCTCTTCTCTTCCTCAGTTTGGGGAGCTCTTCCTCCAGCTAGAGGGTTGATTGCCACCCTCGTTCTGCTCAATAAATGCTTCATTAGTCGAAGCATTAGATGGCGCATGAGCCTGGCTGGAAGGGTGGCACATAACTGAGCTGCTGAAGGGATGCACATAACTGAGGATGCACATAACTGAGCTGCTGAAGGGATGCACATAACTGAGGATGCACATAACTGAGCTGCTGAAAGGATGCGCCCGGCTGGGAGCGCATGGTGGGATGCGCCTGACTGAGAGCGCATGGTAAGATGCACCTGTTCAAGAGCGCATAATGACTGCTGTACCTGGCTGTAGACTTAGGGTCTTTTCTTTTTGTAGAAGTTCTCCTTTGTACAGCCCCTTTTTAAGACATGTAATAGACTTTTATATGAATTAAAAATTTTCTTTTAATGTCTATATTCTTGTTTTACTATGTCAAGTACTTTGTCTGAACTCCCTGGAGCATGTAGTGTTTGGCGCATAGGATTTCTGATCGTGAAATTCTATGCTTCTACACTCCTTGGCCATTTTGGCAACTACAAAAATCTCGAGGATTTCTACCCACCTTTGGTCACACTACTCCCGTAAAGCTATGTCACTAAAAATTTATAATCCTCCAACTAATTGCTAAAAATTTTGCTACCAATATATATATCTACTGTATGTGGCATCTATAACCCTCTCTTATCTATCCAGCAACCAAAAATTTAACAAGCAACAAATTTGTACAAGTGGCTGAGAATATCGGTAATTTTCAATAAATATGACCAGTCGTCACTCTACAATAGGAAGGACAGGAAGATAAGGAAAAATAATCGAGAGCGAATATGGAGTTTCCAGAGTGGTAGAGAGTATCCAATGATACGACCCGAAGGAAAGTTTATAAACCATTGACTTATTTGCTAGATTGGGCTACTCTAGTCCAGTCACTTGCTAAATCAAGAGCCCTTCATGTCTTAGAGAGCTTGCAATCCATGCAATACAGAAATTTTGTTCTTGAAGTTCTAAACAAGATTCCAAAATAGAACGAAATTTAAAAAATCAAGATTGTGATCTTTCTCGTGGCTATTTAAACATAAACAAGGGATATAAATGCAATACAAGATCGTATCGCGACTCCTAGGTAGACGAGATAAGGGTTACGAATGACTTCACATTCTACGAGATGGAGGCTACATAATCGGTATAGGGACCTATCTCAAATAGTCCGATTTTATAGTCAACTATAGGGGTATGCATGGATGGGTTTAACTGGGTCTTAATGGGTTCTCCGATTGGACACCAATCGTTAGTTGGATGAACCCTGGATTTTAATCTATATGGACTGAACAAGGTCCCAACGATAAACTATTTTTACTAGGTTAGGGTAACCTAGAATAGTTTTCCACCCAAGTAGTTGAGCTTGTTGGGCAGTCGGATTGGTTAAATAGGTTTTGTAAGCCCTGAAGATGCGCCTTACGTGACTTTTATGTTTAAGTAGCACGAGAAGACACAATTAAATGGCACACTTGTGACATGTGCGTAGTGGGCTTCCAGTCGATCACAACCATATATTGGGTCGGATAAATTGAGTCAGAGTTGAGACTCTAGAGGAAGTCGGAAAGTATACCGGTATTATGGTAAGGGTTATAGCTAGTCCTTCCGTCCTGAAAGTCGTACCATAAAAATAGAGTACAAGGGGACGGATTTGAGTGGGACATGATATACCTAGATGAAGGTGGACTCGTCTAGATCTTGCATATAAAATTTGTTGGAAGGTAACAGCTGGTCTTGTGTTCCGAATATTAATGACATGGCCGGTGACACAAGATGATCTAATGGAAAGTGGGATTCCATGAGACACTAATTATCATCCTAATGAAAAAAATTCTAATCAATCGATAATCCTCGTATATCAAAAAAAACTTTATGAGGCTTACAGTCTACCCACCTTAAAAATAGGACATGGTCTTAGGAATATTGAGGTTAGAGGGTTCCCAAAGTCCGAATACTGTACCTCAACTTTTTGTTAATAGGGAATAAGGCACGGCGTATCGGGATACGGTAGATATAAGTCAAGTCAAGGATCGTTCCTCAATAAATGGAGAACGAGTGTGTACAATGACACATGGTCGATAAAATAGGATGATCTACTCGTCTATATTATACTAGAGTTATCGATGGGGTAACCAACTCTAAGGCACAAGATTTCTACAACTGAGTCGTGAATTTCTATTTGTGTCAACCTGCCAGACTATCGTCACAAGAGTTGTAGTGATCATGTATTGCTATTGACAACTGGTAGATCATAATATGACAGGGTATTTAAGCTATGGTATTGGCTAAGCTAGTGACTGTGGTGTTTCAACACTAGTTAGGTCTTAATAATAAAATTTACATAACTAGAGCAATATTTGTTAGAAACCAATCTTCGGATGAGTGTCACTGTAAATGATTACCCTATTGTCCACTCATCTCATGTCTAACTGTGGCTTCGGTCGAGGAAGGGTTGGTTCAAGGCTTAAGGGTTGCTAGTTAAGGCAAGCTTCCAGCAAATAATTAGAGACTCGCAACCTTTGGTCTCTAAAGAATAGGTAGTCTCCTAGGTAGGCATTTCGACTAAGGGTAAAACCCTAATCATTCTCAAATTCGAATGGCTAGAAGGTCTCAATAGTAGTTTGAGGGTCGAGAGGAGAACGAGTAACTCAGTCATATGACTAGCCGATGGTAGCTACACTTGTGTATACCACTATCATAGCCATGGGGATACTCTGTATCTCTCTACCATCACGAGCTTTCGTCTTTCCAAATCGGTGAAAGACAAAAACAATAAAGAATTCAATGGTGATGTTACTGAATACAATTTCGTGATTCAAGGGCGAACATATAATTCAAGAGGAATTGTCAATGCAGTCGCGGATGAGATCCTAGATACCTATATATCTCCATCCACGTAGTGTAATTAAACGAAGAGCGAACCAAATGCATCATGGTTGATCAGACCATAATATACTGATTCTGATTAGACAATAAGTTAGCAGGCGTCCCCACTAAACATATGCCTCGAATCAAGCTCGAGAACAGAGTGAGCTTGCAAAACTAAGCTGTAACAGCAGCGTTTGTTAAGATAGTCGAATACAATTATGCGAGATTTTTGAAAGAAGGCACAAGTAGTTCGAGTTTTGTCAGAATCAAACCTTACCCGGTGTTCTTGCTTATACAGTCTTCCTACTATCTTCTGATCCACAAGGACTTGGTCGACTAATGGGTTATGGACATTCTAAATTCTATGTTCTAGGTAAACTTATTAGTGTCAGTCGATATCCTCGTCAATAGGTCACAAGGACCACGGAATGCTAGATCGGGAGACGTGCTATCCAACTTACAAAACTTCCACCAATATTGGCTTCGGATCTTATGGAACACACAGGGCACTGTCCTATCCTCTATAGTATCCTTAACTTGTAATCACGTCTGAAGTCATTTCACCGAGGACTACGCCTCACCCGTAAAATCGGGCTGTGGTAAACCCTTGGTTTCGTGATTCAGATGTGACATGCTATCAGATACTCTACTTTATATTGACAGCAGTGTGACTATGGTCAAAGAGGACCACTAGCCATATTTCTAGCAAAATTCTATAACCGATATTTTTTTAATCTAATTTCAACTCTAGGGGTCGTGTCTCGCCAGTGCGCTGCTGGCTGCAGTGAATCCATAGTCTCCAAAATTTAAATAAATGGCGACAGTGCGCTGCTGTCCTGCCAGTATGAGTTAACTAACATTCTCGTAACTATATCTGTAAATAAATCCCTGAGCTTCTAGAGATTCAAACAAGTTGACTATGAAATAAGGCATAAATATTTGTCCTATCAGTCACAATCTTTAAAATGACAGATTGCACAGGGAGGAACAAACTGAAGACAAAGAACTACAAATATTCTGGTATCTCTTTCATGTGTATTCGAACCATAGGAGAAAATTTTTGGATCAGTCTACCTCGAGATTCGTATTTGAATAACCGAATCAGGAATTATAAACTATTCCCTTACGACAAAATAGGATTTTAAATGGGCAATTCAAACTAAGATATGGTGACGATATCCAAAGAGGCAAGAGAATGAATTGAATAATCTATCAAGGCTAGATCATTAATTCTATGAAGCCCTGCCTTACCAAGGGAATAATCTATCCAAATTAGATTACATCGTCATATCAAGAGATAATAATGTACCTATGGGGATCTGATAAACTATCAAAATTTATAACTCCCTATCTACATTGCATGGCCTAGACTACCTATCGGTAAATTTGTATAAGGGACTCCTAGTCCTAGTCATTCACTTAAATTAAATTAATCCTAATTCGTGAATAAGCATTTCCTTGTCGCAGGCTCGCAATAGTACAACTATCTTAAGTACCATCACGAGTTCGCATGATTTGCGGAAACAGACCTGCATGGGCCACCACAAAAACTTGTCACGACCCGCACCCATTTTTTTTAAACGGATACGAGACATGTCCAAGCCAGCCTACGCCGCAGTGTCGGCGGTAGAACGCTGTCACGGCCATGAAGATTAAAATCATAAATAATGCTCATTCACATAATTAATTTAACTTACAATGATCACAAGTTTTATATTTGTAGAAAAATATAAACTTGTACAAATAAATGAATGACTACAACTCGACTATCTAGCTAATCTCTAGGCTTTTGTCTGCAAGTATTCCCGTCACTCCTCAAGCTAAGTGAATCCACGACTAACCTGAAAATGTTGGTTTCCAGTCAGGAATGGAAAGAGCACAATTCACTGAATGCAATTTCAAATAAAGAAAATGACTATAAAACAAAGGTTAGACATCAATCACGAGTTTTAAAAATAAACAATAATACGGAAAACCAATAGCAATAAATAGACACAAAATACTTTTTTCAACTGTTAGAAGTACCTTTGATATGTGATCGGTCTCGAAATAATTATGCGACACGGTCTACATGGTCTAAAGTTACACGGTCTACAGTTACATGTCTACAATTACACGGTCTATAATTAATCTTACAGTAAAGAAACACTGTCTACAAAATAATAATCATGATCTACACAGTTTAAATGCAGTAATAATCACGGTCTATACTGTCTACTTTGCAATAAATAAATCACTGTCTACACGGTCTACAAGAAATAAATAAATCACTGTCTACACGGTCTACACGGTCTAAGGTCAGATCACACATCCTTGGTACTTCTCATTCCCGACTCAACAATTTATAACAGAAAATAATCACATAACCAATGGACAACCAATGAAATATAGTAAAAATTAATATCAAAATGCAGACAATAAACTGTACTCGCCTGTGGTCCTCTGCTGGTAAAACCGACAGTCTGAACTACTCAATGTGCCACAATAGTCAAAACCTGTACAACAGTCCCCAGAAGCTGAAATAAATATTACCAATGTTCTTAGAATAGTCAAATTAGCTAGGATCGCCTGTCCTTAAGTCCAATTCTAGACATAGGGGCAAAACGGTAATTTTGGGTCAAAACGATGTCCGCCGTTGGACCTGCTTTGCACCGAAAAGCTTGCCAGAGTCAACGGTCTCTAAAGTCGTCAAACTACATGTCTACGGATCTAGTTTTCCGATACGAACCCAACCGTATGTCCAAAGTTGGATTTCGGCGGGCCGTGCACAAAATCGCCCGTTGAGTCGGACCGTAGGGCCCGCAAAACGACGATTTTATCAACTGTCTCAGAATCGGACCAAATTGGCATACAGGACCAGAAAAATGATACGGTCCTGCTGGCGCAAGTTTCGTCTCGATCTAATGAACGTGCACAAAATAATTGGAAAATTTGCACAGAGGCCGATACAGTGAATTTTGACGGATACGCATCAAATTTGTCGCGCACACGCGACCAATTTGAATTCCGTCAAAGCCCACACGACCACGAAGCCGTTACGCAGCTTTCGATGCCTTCGGTTTGCGACCACGTCGCCCGGTTTGGCGGGACGCACGTCGTGTGGATGAATTTTTATTGTTTCTAAAACAGGTTTTTGTCCAAGTTCGGGATCCGCTTTCTCGGAGCGTAGTCGATGAAATCGACTTCTGCAAATTGGATCATGGAGCCCTACATCTTGTCTCTAATTTTGTTCAAGTAGAATTTTTAAAGGGTTACTGGATCGATCAGAATCGATATTCCAAAGTGGGTTCATGGTCTGGAAATACTGTCCTGTTTCGACAGATTTTTGACCGACTTTGAGTCGATCCCGTGGCCTGATGGTGCATCCTATACAAAATCTAATTGCTGGGGTTTCGAGGCGGTAATGTTGGCTTTCCAAACTAATTTACGGTTTGCGAAATGATGGAGTAATGAGTTCGAAAACTTACCGTAAGTTTGGTTGTTGCGCTGCCATTGCTGCTGTCGCGTGTTCACTGTAACGCGCGCGCGTGAAGCTCTCCGCGGCGGTTCCCTCCGTGTGTGGTGGCGGCGCCGGCAGTGGTGCGCGTGGGGAAAGGGTGCGCCCAGGCGTAGGTGTCGACGGGCATAGGTGTTTAGGGTTTCGAGTTCATTCCATCCCTATGCGCGCGATTCTGGACAGGTAATGGAATCGGGTTATATATATATATCTGTGATTTGCAACAGTGGGGCTATACACGCGGGTTGGGCCTTCCTAGGGGCTCAGGCTCTACTGCTACTATAGCTACGCTACAGTAGCAACTTCTTCTCTTTTTTTTTACCTATATATATTATATCTATATACATATATATATATAGATATATATATATCATAATATATATATATATATGTTCATATATATTCTAGATAAACCCAAATAAATCCCAATGGCATTTGTTCCTATTGTAAGGCTTATCTATATAAATATGAATATATATAATAATATTTGCCAAATATAATATAACCAATAATAATATTATTATTATTATTATTATATAATAACTCAATAAAATAATAATAATAATAATAATAGTAATAATAATACTAACGAAATTCAATAAATCAATAATGGCATGTACACCACTATGCGCAGTCTAAAAATCCCAAAACGTACAATGGACCCATTTTATACAAATATCATTGAACATTAATTAAAAATAATATTTATAATATTAAAATTACGAATGTTTATAAATAGTCATTAAATTATTAAAATGGAATATAACACACTCACCAAAATACATCAACACGCATGTCATCGGACGTGCCGCATAACTACACGGACTTGGGCTCAGTTCGGGTCCAGTCCGGCTAAAATGGTATAACCGATTTCCCTAAAACTTAATACTATAAATAATAAATAAATAGACCTTCGGTAAGGGCTAAGTCCCAACTTAGCCTAGTTTTCCTAGTTAGGACATCAATATGGCTCGGCCTTCCCTATCAGGGGCTAATACAGTAGTCTAAGCACGCTATTGCGCTATCCGTGCCACGATTTCTAGTCACCTTGTACCCCAAAACTCTACTATGGCTAAAGTCATCCATCGTAATAATTAACTAAATAATTATTTATAAAAACTCTAAAAATCATCATTTAATTCAAATAAATAATAAAATATTATTAAAAATCCGGGAAGAGGGGTTACATACTACCAGATTTTTCTCCTGTACAACTCACTACAGATTTAGACTCTAGCAAACACCTAGTGTGGTCCTGGCATAAGTCAGAAGGAGGAGTAGGAGTATCCTCATATATTGTAACAGTACAAAGGAGGGCAAGGGCACGAGTAGATACCCCATCTTCAGGACCAATGTGACTAGTGTAAGGCTTAATGACCTTACCTCTTACCATACACATAACCAGGAAGTAGCAGATCACTAAAGAGGGCATGTAACCTGTGTAGTAGATTTACTTTCCCATAAAAGTCTCAATTTGAGAAGTGGCCAGTACCAACCTAAGATATGTCAACCATACATGGTTCATAGGAAGCTAGAGATAGAGTTAAGTTAGTATACTAAATAATGTGACGTCAATTAGCCTAATGTATGAGAAACCTATAAGGGAAAGTAGACCTAGAAACCTAAAAGAGGGTAAATTTTAACTTAAACCCAATAGAGTTGATATTTCAAATATATATATTGATTTATTAAATTCATAATATAGGTTTGTTGGAATCTGATTCAGTACTAGACTCGTACCACCAGCTCAGGACCACAGGCAAGTGCACTCTCTGATTGCTTTCAATTCTGGTAGTTTTGTTCAGTTCATATTATAAATATGCTCCCTGCTTGATGACACGATGGACACACGAGTTAATATCATGGACCCCATTTATTATATCCTTGTTTTATCTTATCTTGTGTTTTGTGACTTGTTTGGGTTCATGAGTACTGATCGGGAGGGGAAAAATATCTTAGTAGACGTATGAACTACCCTTTCTATCCCCCGTGTCTTTCATGGAGAATAACAGCCGCACACTTCACGTGCGGGGTGCCGAATTTACTCCCTAGCCGTTCACATGTCGAAACAGATATTTCAACACACTTAGATAGTCGTCTTTTATTATTCTTTACATTTCACCAATTACCATGTCATTATTTTTTTTATTCCTTCTAATTGACATGCCATGCTCTGCGATTCATACTTTCATTCTAGATATACCATGTCATCAGCTCACTTTTTCTAGTTTCTTCTACATATATTATATTTATGTACTGTCGACTCTATTATGTTGCGGATAGCTTTTCAGTTTGTGTGCATGTTCCATTCCTGACTGGAAAACCAATATTTTTAGGTGATAAATTAGAGGATTTCTGTACCACATATTATGAGCATACTGCAGATCTCGATTTTGGCGCACAGGATGAGCTGGAGGCTGCTTATACGGAGTAACCCGCTACAGATGGCTTTTAGTAGATTCACTTAGTATTTTTACAGATTGGTTTAGTTTGAGACTTTTAGATGTTATTTTTATTTTGAGACTCATGAGTTGATTGGTGGATGTTCTCTAGTACATTACTTTTCTTTGGAGACTATGTTATTTTACTATATTTTGATCGATATTAGAGTTTTGTTAGATTATTTATTATCCATCTCTCCAAACTATTTTATAGAATTCTTCTTGTTTGATCCTATATGTTGATTTGGTTTACCTTGTGCAAATGAATATAAACTACATGGTTGTATTTATAAATGTGGAGATGACTAGACAGCGTACAACCGCCAACTCTGTGGCGTAGGCTGGACGTACCCACGGCTCATGCCCAAATACTGGGTGCGGGTCGTGACACGTTTTTGTGGTGGCCCATGCAGGTCCGTTTTCGCAAAAACAGCGAAACTCGTGGTTGAACTCAACTTAGATGTACTACTGCGGGCCTGCGAATAAGATTAGAATTAAGGACCATCTCCACATGTTCTACACCGTTATTGACTTCCCTATTTGATTTTAATTACTCCTTTGATCTGCATCCTGTTTGAATCTCCATACCGACTAACGATTTTCCCTTTTGTGACAGATAGATGGATTCTCAAGGCAGGAACACCGCTCCCCTGAACACCCTAGCAACCGTCGGCGGGACTTTCATGAACGGAACTCCACCGACCCACGGAGGCCATTTCACCTATCTAGGCGAGACGCCCTAGCCGCAGACTTCGAGATTTCGTCGATACGACATTCCACCACCTCCTCAGTTCCCTCCGCCGACTCCGCCACCAGCACAGTTTCCTCCACCAGCACACTTCCAGCATCCAGCACCAGTTTTGCCTCCAGCACCTGTGCTGGACAATGCTACGCTCCTTGGGGTCTTCCAGCAGCTCATCACTTCCCAGACGCGGCAGGCCGACGTCTTCTGACATACCCTGAGGGAGGCTCTTCAGACTAGAGATGCTCCCCCACTACGCCCCGGAACTTTCAAAAATTTTATGGACCTTAGGCCCAGGGAATTCAAGGGAACGGAAGGGATACTCTACGCAGATGACTAGTTGGAGAACGTGGATCGCAACCTCCGGATGGCTCGAATTCTTGAAGACAAGAAGGTCGAGACGGCTAGCATGCTGCTCTATGACATCGCCTGTACGTGGTATAGAGACGAGCCTCGATTCACCGTGCCAGATGTGACTTGGAAAAAAAATAAGGAGCTATTAAGACGAAGTTCTACCCCGATGCGGCCAGAGAAGAGTTAGAGAATGAGTTTGAGAGCCTGGAGCAGGGTAATCTCTCCATCGACGAGTACACCGCCGAGTTCTCCCGCCGACTCCGGAAGCCAAAGTGAAGAAGTTCATAAAAGGGCTATCGCACGATATTCGTATTGCCATCGCCACAAGCCAGGCCACCACCTACGAAAGAATCCTGAAGGTTGCACAAGCAGTGGTAAAGGAGATAAAGTGTAAGCAGAAGAGGGACCGAGACGCCTACGAAGGAGGCAACAGCCAGTCCGGATCGACAAAACAATCCAATGCTCCAGGGAAGACCGCAACACAGCAGCATCAGCCACAGCCCCGCTACCAGCAGCATCAGTACCAGCCTCTAGCTAGAGCCTCTACGATCCAGCAGAATCAGCAGAGACAACCAGTTGATCCTTGCACCTACTGCAAGAAGCCAGGGCATGCATGGAAGATATGCAGGAAGCGACCCGGAGTATGTCTATTCTGTAGGTAGAGTGCGCACCAAGTGCGAGAGTGCACCCTAGTACCGCCCCGTTCAGCACAGGGGACAGCTCCTGCTCCAGGAGCACCGACGAGGCCCACGATATCCTAGCAGCAGAGAGGACCCCTGCCCACACAGCAATAGCGCTTCGTCCAGCACCAGCAGCAGGGTAGAGCTTATGCCATGGCGATCGAAAAGACACTAGCATCTCCTGATGTGATAGCAGGTTCTGTCCTCCTTGAGTCTTTTTCAGCTATTGCTTTATTCGATTCTGGCGCCGGTCATAGCTTCATATCTGCAACTTTTATTTTTAGACATAGTATTGTATCTGAGCCTTTAGACTGCACCTATAAAATTTTGACTAGCGAAGGCATCATCTTGGTGAAGGATGTTTGCGTCGGTCGCCGCATTACCATAGGAGGCCGAAAAATGCGCGCTAGTTTACTCATAATGCCACTCCCGAGCTTTGATATTATGCTCGACATGGACTGGTTGAGTAAACATTTTGCTAGTATTGATTGTCACCTCGGATGTGTTATGTTTAGTCTGCCTGGAGAGACCGCGTTCGAGTTCGCTAGAGGAGCAGTAGAACAACTTGGCGACGCCCTTTGTGGGACCATGGTAGCGGAGAAGGAGCTACCTCATCCCATCATCACGAAGTTTCTCGACATTTTTTTTGAGGAGCTGCCAGGACTGCCGCCAGACAGAGACGTTGAGTTTTCCATTGATCTTGTGGCAGGCGCGGAGCCAGAGTCGCAGCGAGTATACAGAATCAACAACAAAGAAGCCGTGGAATTGAAGAAGCAGATCGACGAGCTACTGGAGAAAGGGTTTATTAGATCGAGTTCGTCACCTTGGGGTGCACCGGTGTTGTTTGTGCCAAAGAAGGACGGGACGGTGCGTATGTGTATCGACTACCGGACCTTGAATAGCAAGACGATCAAGAACAAATACCCGCTACCAAGAATTGACGATCTTTTCGATCAGTTGAGCGGTGCACGAGTATTCTCGAAGATCGACTTGAGGTCAGGGTACCACCAAGTGAAAGTGAAGAAGGAGGATATACCAAAGACGGCTTTCCAGACCAAGTACGACCAGTACAAATTTATGGTGATGCCGTTGGGGTTGACCAATGCCCCGGCAGTCTTTATGAATTTGATGAACAAGGTATTCCATCCATACCTTGATAAGTTCTTAGTGATCTTCATCGACGACATTCTCATTTATTCGAAGTCGTCGAAAGAACACGAGGAGCATCTGAGGATCGTGCTGGAGACCCTCAGGAAGGAGAAACTCTGCGGAAAGCTTTCGAATACAACCATTTCTACGGTGTTCTAGTTACAATCCCTAATATTGGTCCTGGTCAATTTTACTGATTAACAAATTAGGCTGACGATCAATTAACTCTAACGCTGATTTATATTATTTGTCAATTTGTACAAAAGAAGTTTGATTGCATTTATTTTGGAAAGATAGACATCTCAATTTATTTGTGTCACCACCACTTTTCTATAACAAGGATATTTTTATCATTATTAAATTGTGCATATTTTTTATTTTTAATATAGTAGTTGTATTTATTAGTAGACTAGCCTATTCATTAGACATGGTAGACCCCATTTAATTTGACTTAAGCCATAGGCTTGATTTATTAGATTAGCCATTGTTAGACAAGTTCGTAGTTAGTTAGTTAGTTATTACATTAGTTGCACATTAATAAAGATTCTAGTCATGACAAGAAGGAAGGGCCTTAAAGTCATATTAATTATCCCTACAACCAAACCCTAACCTAATGAAATCTATATAAAACCCTTCATGACAAGCCTTACACTACAACAAATAGGGTCTACAATAGCAGTTTTTCTATAGGGTTCAAGTGTTTCTGCTATAGAATGTTATCAACAATAGCGTTCTTTCTGCAGTGCTATAAAAATATCTATCTATATTATTTTCTGAATGCTGTAGAATCTATAACATTCATCTCAAAGCAGATCTCATGTTCGAATCCTAGGAGAAATAGCGTAGGTTTTTATTTTAGTAACATATTAACTGTTACAAATGAGTAGAAAAAGTACTAAGTTTTTATCCTCTGTGATCAGGGAACAAAAGGGTTTCATTCCCCCCCCCCCTCCCTCATTTCCCCCAAAGAAAGGTTTTATTTCCCACCCAAAGTTTTCCATTCCCCTGCCAACCCCCGCCCGATTTTCGATCAACACTCCCATAACCCCCCACTCATCTCTCTCCTCACTGTTATTCTCTCTCTCTCTCTCTCTCTCTCTCTCTCTTCTTTTGGTCGGGGGAGCACCACTATCGTCCCTCTTTATTTGACCGCTGCCATAATTTTCATCGATGATTTGTCATCCTCCTCCGAATCTAGGGTTATGAATCCATCAACCTCTTCCTCCGTTCATGGATTCAAGCCGATGACATGGTGTAGGGAAAGGTGAAGTTCCACCCCTGGTGGCCGGGCCTCATCTACAACATGGCCTTCGCGACCACGTCGTTGTGTAGGACCCGTTAGGAGAACCACATGGGCATCGTATTCTTCGACGGCAACAACTACTTCTGGTTCGACCCCTACCTCATCTCCTTCTCCCCTAACCTTTCCGACAAATCTAAGCAGACCAACCATAGAAGCTTCATCATCTCCGTCGAGGAGACCATTAACGAGTATGCAAAGAGGTATAGTTCCTTATGACCTCATCAAAAGTGTTTGTCAAAATGATTCATAGGAAATTTATACGCATAGGCGTTTGTTAGTCTCGGCACGCTGCCAGTACTTTGGCCCATGCTTTCCAGCTCCTTCTCATTCTGCTTGACTCTGGCCTCAGCCACCGATGGGTACAATTTTAGTATGTAGGTCTACTGATATCATCTCTACCGGATGATGATCTACACATGTGGCATCGTAGATTTGTCTAATGTTGAAGTTGTAGTATTTGTCTTCATAGCACATATTTGTCTAGTGCTTAATGCTTATAGTATATGTCTTCATAGCTTGTGAAGACATAATTTGTATCTCTTATAAACACAATATTTATCAGTTTCTATCCCCTCTAAGCTAGTGGCACCCACATGTTCATTATCAGCTTTACCACATTGTATATTTTGATAGTGAGTAGGAATATACTAATGCGTAATTGGAGAATGAGCAATGAACGATGGCAACCTCATGCAAGTGTTACAATTTTTTTGTGCATGATTTTGACACATGGAATATATTTTCCCAGTCAAAATTGTAAGACAATGTATAACAACGGGCTCGTTATAAACTTAATGTTGACCCTTCTGTGGAGCAACTGAAGAAGCTTTGTACCAATTGCTGCAAACTTGTTAGGCCAGAAAGATTCATGTTCCTTTACAATTGTGCTTGATTTCAGTTGTGCTCGATATTACTGTACTTAATCCAATATTGTTGTTTATATAAATTCATAAACTGTGTTCAAAGTTATATACAATATATGCCATTACCTATCGGCAACTTGGATTCATGGCTGAAGACACTACCATGTTAATGCTTTTATTGAGGTTGGTATGACCAAATTTATTTCTTACTTTATTGTTTCCTATGAAATATTTAGCAGTGTAATATTTTTCTTTTTGTAACGTCAAGATTGGAACCCTTCTCTTGCATCTTATTCTTCTTCAAAAGACTGCACTCTGCTTGCTTCCTGTGAAGCACGTGAGACTCTTCCACATGTACCTGAAGCATGACAACAATGTAACCAGAGGATGCCACTTATCTATGTGAAGCTTTGAAACTGGTCATGGAATATATACCTGAAGCATGACAACAATATAAACCAGAGGATGCAACTTATCTATGTGAAGCTTTGTATGTATCACGTTTGATCTACTTTTCTTTGTTTGGTCTTGTATTCATGTATGTGTTGTTTAGTACTTTTAATTAACTGAAAGCTTTATGCAGATATTTTGAGGCCTAGCTTACATTCATGTTGTTCTTGAAGTCTGTCGTAGAAGTGAAGTTGCAGAATCTTCTGGTATGTCCTTTAAGCTTAAAAACACTCGTCTTATTTTAAAGTGAACAATCATTCTTCTTTTCTTAACTTATTAATGGATTCTTCGCAAGTTCATCCTCTTACCCACCAACTCAAGCTATTGAAACTTGTTCTTGTTTCTAAACAGAAATTATTGAAACTGGAATGTTAAGTTCTTTTTGGATGGTGTTGTGTGACCCAGTTATTTATGTGGATAGTTTTCAAATAGGTTGTGAACATTTCAAGGTTTATATATGAGAAACCTATAATATAACTACACTGGTTCTTGTTTCTTAACAAAAGCTATTGAAACTGGAATATTGAGTAAGTTCTTTTTGAATGATAGGCCATCTCAACTCAACTCATAAGTCCAATTCGTTGCGCTCATGGCTTTCTCGGATGTATGAAATCTATGTGTACAATGTCTAAAACTTTCATCGCAAAGTGGCTTGATCCCTGTATGGAGTATGCTTGCAGTGGTCTTCTTGTTTTGGATGTATTGTTTGCTGGCCCTTAGATTCAAATAGCATACTCAATTGCACACTTAAGTACATATATCCCAAAGGAAGGTGTGAAGCCCATGCAAATGAGGTTAATGAGAGAGGCCTCGCAAAATGAAGGTGGTAAAGATATTTTCCATGTAACTGATTTAATGCTAACTAACTAGAAGTACACATACATTCTGAACTATTTTTGTACAGTTTTGCAGCTTACAACTCCGTGTTATCTAGACAATAAATAACATTTGTACTTGAACTCGTTACAAATATTTATCCTCAGAGCAATACATCTTTGAAGGTACAAATATTGAACACCACTAGATTTCTTGTCTACTTTGACAATTTTGTTCTAATGTTGCCTTTTCTTTCCTCTTTCAAGGGAATCTATAAGTCTAGTTGGAATTTTTGTACACAGTGTGAAGCTGAACGTTTTTAGAAAATAACCTCAAATCCAAACCGAAACCAGATCCATATTAGTTATGTTTTAATTATAAAATTCAAGAAACCTCTTATAATTAGTTCGAATTTGGCATGATCTTCTTAGGGGACCCTTGTACTCAATGGTTAATATTTATTAACTGGTAGCTATTTTAGTTATTTAATTTCAAGTTTATTTTAAATTTTCTTTCAGGGTTTGGAAGGTTTGGTCTATCTTCATGAGCAAGGTGTTATTCATCAATATATTAATGGTGTAAATATTTTGACAACGAAACAGGTAATGTTTCAAAATTTACTTTTAGATAGATGCCTTGTTCAAAATAAAAAATTAGTTTCCTATTACAGAGTTGGTTGAAAAGAATATTATGCCTAACATATATCATTAAGACTCAAACTCGAGCATTTATATGGAGTTGTTAATACTTGCCTTCATCATGGTATGAATTTTTCCACTTTTTCCAAGAAAATGCAGAAATTGATTCAACATGCCAACTGATACCAAAGAGAATGAGGAGCCATATGTTCAACTAGTTTACTTGTTTTCCAATCCCTTAGCCTTAATGATAAATGCAAGTAGATGTACCAGTTTACTTGCTTTTTTCAAACCCAACCTAATAGTCACATAGCAACAGTAGATATACCTGTCACACAGAGAGAGAGAGAGAGAGAGCTGCTGCTTAATACTTGATTTCCCACAAACTAAGATGCTCAATAAAATTTGGATCAGGACATTAAAAGTTAAACGAGTAACTATGTTTTTATCACAGTGATGCAATTCATTTTAACAAAAGCTTCTAAGTTAAATCAATATTTGACTAACTATTTGTTGTAGATAACTCTTGCAGTTTAGATGGTAACAAATTTGTTTCTGAGACATTCAACAGAGGCCGGTTCTTCCAGTTTGGCAATTTTATTTGAAAATGGAGTTAAAGAATGTAAGTTTGTCATTACATGACTATTTTTGAATTATAAATACCAGGGGAATAAAGCTTACGGAAATATCAATAGAGGCCGGTATCCATGACTTGTAGAGTGACCATGTTACTGTACATCTTTTGAGCAAGTAACTCATTATTGCAACCTATATGGATTTGTTGCTTCTTATGACTGATCTCTTATTATGGTTCTGGTACTTGCACTTAATATTCTCTTTTATGTTGGAAGAGTATACGAGAGAGTGCCAGGTCTTAATAGTTGAGATTGTATTTAGTGGCTATTTAATCAGCTTATCAGAATACATGATCCTGTGTCGACTTATTTTTTTAATATAATAATGTGTTTTCTTTTAATTTTGTGTTGGTTGGCGGGTAAATTTTTGATGGTTGTGGATATCTAGAAGGAAAGAGGCGATCGAGCTGCATTTTGGCCTACACATATTTTTTTATTATTTTAGACTACTAGGCGTACAACAACTTTTTGTACATCTTAAATGTTTTAATGAAAAATGTTCATATTTTGGCAAACCTTTTCTACATCTTGATTGATCGAAATGGAAGTTGCGATTGAAATTGTTGAAATCAAAATTGCAATTCAGCATGAATTTCTACGGTTAATTGTATGTGATACAGAACAGGTTATTCAGATATAAAATTATGTAGCAGATTTATAGCAGGTTATTCAGATATAAAATTATGTAGCAGATTTACAGCATTCATAATATGCTATCATTCATCAACAATTCTTGAATATTATAAACCATCCACAACATTCATGAACGCTATAATCCATCTACATCATTGACGAACGCTATAAAGGATCCACAGCATTCACAAACGCTATAAACAATCCACAACATTCATGGACGCTATAATCCATCTACAGCATTCAAGAACGCTATAAAGCATTCACAACATTCACAAACGCTATAACCATGCACAACATTCACGAACGCTATACTCCATCTACAGCATTCAAGAACGCTATAATGTTATAGCATTCACAAGCGTTCAGATACTATAGCGGGGGCAATTATAACGGACGAAATACGCTATAGAAGATAGCGTTCTGCGCATGCTATTGTAGGCCATATTTGTTGTAGTGAATTAGTTCATTTATTTCATTCCAACCTAGAAGAGAAAACCATAGCACACTATTTCAAACCCATTCTCTTTCATTCCTTGGAGGCTTGTGGCTTGACATTGCTAGGAGAGCACTTGGAGAAGGAAGCTTGGGGTGGGGATTGCTAGAAGGAGGTGTCTATCTACTTGTGTCCTCTTGGTGCATTACATTGTGAATCCATCTCCCAATAGGTAAAATCTTGCCATTTCCCTTAGTGTAAGACTCTATTCTCATGCATGACACTTGTAGGAACACACCCATAGACTATGGTACCCATAGGGAGAAGAGCAAGGCTCTAGCCATCATTTTTATAGAAGCCCTATAGAGTTTTAATGTCATCCTTAGAGAAATCCGAGGAGAGCACGCCAAGTGTTTGACAAAATGACCCAAAGAGCACCAAATGCTCTAATTTCCGTTTTGGCACTTGTTACTAATGTATATTCATGTAAGTTATCAATTAGTATATTTATTGGTAATATTTGAGGGTAATATATGGTTTTATGCACTTAGGGAATATGTGGCTTGAAAATGAGAACTAAGTGTAGGTGGTTTGTCCATGTAATAGAATGTATATGCCCAAAATGTTCCAGTCCCTGTTGGGATTTTGGTTTCAGTCCATAGTGGCTTCATTACCAGTCCCATTTCCTTTAGTCAGCCTTGATTAGGTTCAGTCCACAGTATATTCATGTTCTGTCATCATCCTAGTGTTCCCACTCTATTTTTATGTGCAGACATTACAAAGGGCAGTCCCTGTTTGTATATAATTTAGTGCAAATCATATAGGATCAACCCTTGCCTGGATGATTCAGTCCTTGAGTAGATGATAGCAGTCCAGTCTTCCTTAATGTTGTAGTCCACCCTTATGTTTTGAATCAGTTGGTATTACCTTAGTGGTCAGTCCACCTTGCATACACTGTTCTGTCTATATTTCTTATTAGTGTTCAGTCCCAATATTTTCTGAATCATTCAACTGATACTCCTATGTATCAGTCTCAAACTCTAATTGTTCAGTCCATTCCTTAGTATTGGGTCAAGTCCCTTATTTTACCTCTACTACTCAGTCCCTTAGCACTTAATGCTCTGTCCTAATGCATTACATGTCCAGTCCTTATGAGGACAATATTGTTTCAGTCTTAGACATTAATTGTTTAGTCCATGTATCTTAGTCCAGTTAATTCAGTCCTATTTCGTATGAATCAATTGTAGGCTCTTACAGTATGGGTATTAGTTGCTATTGCTCAGTCTTTGAACTCTAAGTTCAGTCCCCTTTATTTGATTCATATTCCATGTATCAGTCCCATTTCCTTCATCCATATTATTCTTGTGAGCAATCCTAGTATTGGTCAGTCCTACCTCTTTAGTCCTTGCCTTATATCCTATATGTTCAGTCCTTCATCCATGATAAACCCATTTGAATGTTCAGTCCTCCATTCATGATAAACCCATTTGAATGTTCAGTCTATATCTAATGCTCGGTCTTAAGCACTTATTCAGTCCTTGAATTAGTGTTCAGTCATCAATTTATTATGAGTGCATATATATTAACCCACATCCAATTATATTTCAGTCCATATTTTCTTTTGGGTTCAATCCAATGATATTGTCTCGATCAGTCCACTGTTCTGTAGTAGGCAACCCTTGAACATACTGTTTAGTCCCTCTCTACCTTAAACATGTACCAATCCACCTTTATGTTGTGGTATCAGTTGGATTTACTTGAGTGATCATTCCTCAGGTGTTGGGCAGTCCTTGCATTACTTGTAGGTCATTCATTCTTTAGTTCACTTTGGATACCTTATATGAGCCACATCTCCTTGTACCAGTTAATTGGTGGTTAACCCACCTCTATTAGAATTCAGCACCCTTGAACCTTGGACTGCCAAGAGTATCAGTCGATACTCTTGTTTCAGTCCCTATTCACAGTATACATTGCCCACTTCCTATCATTATATGATTCAGTCCTACTTTATTTAAGTTCAACCATGTTGAACTTGGTTTCAGTCCTTAATGAGACTAGATATCAGTCCTTTATTATCTTATATTGCTTATGTTGATAGAAATGGGGGTTAGTTCCTAAGTATCAGTTTAAGTATTGGGTGTTGTGTATCAAAGGGGATACATATATATGTGAGTGAATATAGAAGTTTAGGCAAGGGCTGTCCACTGCAGTGGGACTGGATCCCTTGGCAACAGTTGGCCTACACAGGAGGAGGGGCAGTTCATAGGTTAGCAAGAGTGTGGCTAATGGCCTTTTCAAGGCTTGGAGGCATGGGAATGTGTGTTCTCCTATGAGAGGTTTAAGTGTTGTGTGTGCGTGTCATATGTAAGGTATAGGAGAGTATCAGTTAGAATATATATCAATTAGAACATGTATCAGTTGTGAGAATATGTTTCAGTCACATATTTATCTAATCTCAGTCTCAGTTGTTAGACATCTTTGTCCATTCCTCTTTTAGTTCAGCCCCTTTTGTAATATACAGTTGGGACTCTCCATTGTGTCAATGATTGAGTAGTAAAGGGGCTTGAATAGGCTTGGACAGTGGCATTGTGTCAACTGTGGCCTGCATCAGTCACTATAGGCTGTACCCCTGTTAATACATCAGTCCCTTGATCCAAATGGTATCAGTTAGCATTAAGTTAGTCCCTAATTACTGTTGTCAGTCCTTATCTTCATGATAGGATCTCTTGGTATATATATATCCAGTCCCTAATATCTTTGGTTCATTCCATTGATCAATCTCAAACTCCTGTATCTATGTGAAGTTCTGGTACCTTAATAAGATATTTGGGTATGTATGTGAATAGATGATGGGTTTTTCTAGGATAACTAAGAAGAGTATACCATGGTACCCTAGAAGTGACTAAATGGACTAAATAAACAAAGTTTGACCTAAATTGACTAGTTTGACCTAGCCTACCAAGGTATTGACCAAGTCGATCTAGTTTGACCTAGAAAAGGCCTAGAAGCATGTAGTTAACGCATTTGAATGCAATGTTTACTTTAGAACACCAAATAACTATGTAATCTCATATATAGGTTTGTGTGACACTACTTTGGGCATCGATCCTCATTTATTGCTCAGGACGACATGTAAGTACATTCTCTGATAGTTTTTATTTCTTGATATGTCCTATGATGCATGTTTATATTAGTGTTCTATCTTGATTCTGACACAGTGGACACACAGATTGGTATTGTATGGATTCACTGTGTCACGCCCCAGTACCGAAATACGGAGAGTGACTAGGCCAGCTACTCCATATGAGGTATAAAAATATCATACGACGATCGTGGCTGTCAAGAGACTAGGAGGTGCATGCTACAATCAAGTCTCCTATGGTCTTACAGAGCATCTATATCTCAATCAGTCAAAGCAAGAAACAACAAATAATGATGATCATATAAGACAAAGTAGTAAGGCGTTCACAACGCTTCATCAAAATTATGAGCCTAGCTATACAAAATGATAAGCTAGTACCGAGAGTCAATAGTACATAACTATAGTCAGCTGCAGTCTGATTTAATTATAATTATGCAAGAAGACAAAATATCCAAAATAACCGGCTAAACAGGTGTCGGTGGCTAAATGCCAAAACATAAGTAATGATACTAGAGTGGTGGAGAAGAAACCTACTCAATTCCTCCGCCAGCCATGCTCCTAGTATGCACCAATGATGTCAGGGAGGAAGGTTGGAACCTCAGGCTCTGTTACGTGATCTACCCAAACAAAACCAGCAGGGTTAGGCCCCGAATAGCAAGTACCACAAGGGAGCACAAAAGAGTGAGATAAAACCCAAGCATAAATACATAATAAATCTTGGCGCACGAGTTATAGGGTGGCGAAGCATCATCGAGTCCATACGGCACCCTTACAACCAAACAAGGACAAACGGTGCCAATATTGACTCGAGATGAGACACCACCTATAATCATGGTCAAGTGAAGGGCTTTTGATCGCAACTTTAGTCCATAGCCTATCGCAGCACAATAGCCTAACCCAACAACCAAACAAGGACATGGGTTGGACCACGCACCATGATAGTCCATGTTTCTCAGTTAATAACAGAAGAAACATATCACAAGCAAGTCGATTTACAAGCGGCCAATCAATACTACGACTTTTAATGATTAGTCTGAATTAAACCAGTAATGCATATGATATAGGAATCCTCAGATCGTGCCGTATCCAAGCAGGGCTAGCCAATCCATATTATAACGCGTAGCACATTGATTATGCATCTGTCCCTCCAAAGGCTACCGTGCGGAACATATAACACCTAGCACATAGGAGTCGGATATTGTCATCCACTATAGGCAGATTAAACAATATCAGCGGCGGCCAACCCGACACATTTGGACATGGCCTAATAGTGGCTGGTAACGTACGATCTCAGGATTCTGTTCCCTTCTAATGCTTCTACCAATTTAAATTGCTTAGATTAACCCTATCTTGATCTTGGAATTACATGTCGAGGTCACATGGTCATCCACCTATATGTCGTACCATGGTACGTGTACCCTAAGTATGAATCTACATCGGCTCAAGGAGTTCCAAATCTAGATCTATGCTTAGTGTAATGTATCAGACAATAATCAAAATACTACGACACTAATACTGACCAATTACCATGACTGTGCTAGAAAGTACGCATGTATTGACATATAACACGAATGATCACTTAGCATGCAGAGTCCCACCTCAGTGCACTCATTAAATAGCACCACAGTGCACACTAATATTGTACCTCAATATAAACTCAGAAAAGATATCAGCACGTATACAGGTAATCAAGTCGGGAGCATGGTCAAGTCAGTAAGTCATATGGACCCCTCGTGACATAGAAGTCACATAGGACACGCAAGTTTCAGAAATTCATGGCACACTAAGGTCAGGATAGAAAGTCAAGGTCATCCAATTAAAGTGAGACATAAAAATTCTTGAAGTCAAGACAAAGATCTACAACTTTCATGTTTTGAGTTTTTCAAGAATCTAGTGACAAAACAGCTCAAACGGGCAAAAACAGTCATTTAGGGTGATTCACGCACGGGTGCGCTACGCACGCGGGCAAAACTGCCCATAGTGTACGGTGCACGCAAGCATGGCGCATGGTCTTCACGCTGCACGCAAAATGCACTACACATGCAGACAAAACTGTTCACGGTGCACGGTGCGCGCAAGCACGACGCACGGCGCACGACCAATGAATGGCACGGGCATGCGGCACGCAAAATACACTGCACGCGGGAGCAAAACTACCCACGACGCACGGAGAGCGCAATAACATCATACGGCACACGACCAACGAATGGCGCGGGCGCGAGGCACGCAAATTGCACTGCACACGCGAGCAAAACTGCCCGCGGTGCACGGAGCATGCAAGTACGACATGCGACGCACGAACAATGAATGGCACACGGCACGCAAAATACACTGCACGTACGAGAAAAACTGTCCACGGTGCACGGTGCGCGCAAGCACAGCGCGCAGGCGTGCGACCTATGAGTGGCGCGGGCGCGCGACGCGTAAAATGCACTCGCACGAGCAAAACTGTCCACGGTGCACGGAGCACGCAAGCACGGAGCGGGCGTGCGACACACAAAGCGCGCGCACGGTACTATTTATCGTCCCGACAGCAACGAAGATGTGCCGGAACCCATGAACACAAAAATACCATAACTTCTTCATACGAAGTCGAAATCAAGCGGTTCAAAAGCCAAAATTGGATGAAATCAAATTATCTATAACATGGAACAACTAGTTTTCGAAAACAACCAAGTTTGATATATCAAAACCACAAAAATCCATAAAATTCTAGTTTTAGAAACTTAGATCTACACAAAACTAACCATTAAAATCAAAACACCAAGTACTAAATATGTAGAGAATGTAAGGATCTATAATCTAGACTATTAATATGAAAGGAACAATCTATAAATGAAAATACAAAAATTTCCCCATTTGAGCAAGGTGTACTTGCCTAAAAGTTGCTTTGAGGAGGAAAATAAAAAGTTATGAGGAGAGAGAGAGGGGGGAAAAGAATATATATAGTAGGATGGGTTGGTTCAACTAAACCCTAACCTTAACATGACCTAACCATATGACTAATGACATGTTAAATGGTGCATGATACAACTAATTAAATTAATTAAATAAAATTCTAACCACAACACGGTCCAGAAATCTTATCATCGAAGCAGTAAGCCATGCCTACAACCAGACAAGGACAAGTGGTGGCACACTAATCTACGACGAGATATTGTTCCATGCTATAGCCAGTTATAAATACATGATACATGCAATCAAGATACAGGTGCCAGGTACCACATACAGAAAAATCAAAAATTTACTTATTTCAGGATCGGAAGTGACATCTCTACCCTCCTTAAATGAATTTTGTCCTCAGAATTTCGATAAGGCTAGTCGAGCGCGCTCTCCAATCACGAAATACACTCAAGACATATAGCAAGCACAATTATCAAACAACACATGGCATATGAACATATTAGGAAAGAAAGAATAATTAAGTAAAAGCACAAGCAATAATCATATCCTAGAAGGAAAGTGATCGGAGACATACGAATAAAATATGCCCCCGTTCCGAGTCAGTTGAGTAGGAATTCGTCCTCACGGTCCTACGCTGACTCCCAAAGTGGACAATGGTCAACACTTGAGAAGCAGCTACTAATGACTTAATCAAGAACGAGACTCTGCCCAGGACGTACTCTCGTAGTCAGAACATATGATGAATATCACGTGTAACGTGATACGAGAGCAGATGAGTGAGATGAGAAAGTCGCCTTCACTCTTTGAATATAGAACTCAAGGAATTATAATGAATAATACTCAAAACTTATCCAAAATCTGACCGCCTTCGACCAACCTATGCTCAAATACTCCAAATTCTACATACCTTTGATCCTGCTGAGTGCTGCTACCTTCCATGGACTTGCTGCGGCAGCCTCTGCGGTCCTGTCTGATGCTGTACTTGTCGGTACATTTGAGCCTACATCAGTAATGGACGCTAGGCTAATGGCCTTACTGTCACGTCCCGCTCCCGTAGGAGCGATCATCCTCGCTAAGGCGTGATGCCGTACGGGCCTAGGTTGCGCCCGTGCAAGGCTAAGTCCGGAAACGGCCGATTTAAGCTAGGCCATAGAGTCGCACAGAGTGTCCCCATTTGTAGCGAAAAATAAATAAACACAAATTAAAGTGAATTCAAATTCTTTATTGACATTCAAGAAGTTTACAAGCGGCGTTAGGCCGAGATTACAAATTGCTCAAGCTCTCTCTCTCTGAAACATAAAAGGCGTGCCAAGTGGCTTACAAGATGAAATGATTCATGGCGATTTTCCGATACATTATGTCCTGTATATGGTGCTTCTGCTCCCTGTAACGCTCCAAGGCTCCAGAGTTAGTTCCACGCCTTAGTGCGTTCGAGGAAAGCTCCGCACCCGATGACGACTCCTGCGTCCTGTAAGCAAACTGTGGGGTTATCAGTACATTATTATACACTGAAGGGGAGGCTGGCTCACCCACAATGCTATCATTACCAAACACGTTCTATTTACTTTTGTGTACCGTCTATCATTCATTGTCTTTCTAATCTTGCCTTAGGATCAGTTTCATGGTATATATCATAACCTATCTCATGTTACCGATTTCAACGTATTGTATGGAAATGCATGCACGACTTACCCATACTTACCGTCCGGCCTTCCCTGTCCAAAGTAAACCAAGTTAGTCAACAATTTATATAAACTTTCAATGTCGAGTGTGTGTCCCTGCCTCAGATTCTACCACGTCATAGGCACGTTCTCTAACTCATTTGCATGAAGTACTCTTTATCATTTGGTGTGTTACATTTCAAGCATGTTCAGAAGGTGTTTTATTTAGTTAACTTAGACTACTTTGTTTCAATACAAGGACTTGCACGTGGATTGCCACCAGCAAAGCCCACTTAGTCTATATGTACCGGTCGCTGGCATCACAAGCCATTTTAGACACATTCTCTTTGGCATTCTCATCTATCGAAGCGTGATGGCTGGTACACCTTGATAGTCTCTTGAAATGCCAGGCCTTATGTCTCTTTGAGTGGCCGAGCCCCCACTCAAAGTAGCCCGTAAGCCAGTTTTGATTTCGCCTAGGCCGGCCACGATTTTCCTTCCCCTCGCTCGTGTCGCGGAATCCTTTCTTCTTCACGGCCACGATATTCCCCCCTCGCTCGTGCCGCGGTCATCCACGACCATTTCGTATTGTTTGTCATTTTAACTTAATGGCTGTCTTTGAGCCATAGGCTGTTTCTGAGGTAATGTGTTATCGACCAGGTTGGCATCCGTGCAGCGGGGGTAGCGAGCCCCGTTGTACGTGCCTGTCATACCTGTCGCTAATCATTTTTTCCTTCTTATCTTTCATTTATTCTTTCTTTTCTTCCTTTCACTTGTCTGTTCGTTCATTGATTCATTCATACATTCATTCATTCATTCGTTGATTCATTCATTCACTTATTCGTTCATTCATTCATTCATTCATTCATTCACGTATTCCTTCATTCTTTCGTTGATTCATTCATTCACTTATTCATTCATTCATTATGCAACTCCCCGTGCGGGAGTCGCCTTGGCGACCCATCGGTCCCGAAGTCTTCTAATATTGCTATACTCTACTCGGAACGACCATGTCGATAGTTTTTCGTTTTATTGTTGTAAACCATTCATTGTTTTATTGTTGAACGCATAAGGGACTCAAAATATAAACGTGTGCCTTAGCACGAGCGTGGAGTGCGGTACGAGAGTTCTCACCTTTTTCATGTTCTTTTCCATATTCTATACAAGCATACTAGATGGGATTATTCTCTTAGCTAGGTACGTTGAGTCATTTATTAGCATGCGCGGTGTTATCGCTTAGCAATTCTAGAAATAGTATCCGTATTGTTATGTGTCTAGGCTAAGCAAAGACGGGTTCATCGGAGCCACCCACCTTAGCGATGTTCGCATCGGCCGAGCGATACTCCGAGCGCGCCTTTGAAAGTCTAAGTCTGGATTCCTCTTGACGGCCAATGTAAGCCTTGCATCGATTCTTCATCAGGTCGATGCCAACTCTTCGGGTCGACGGCTCGTTTGAGTCGTTATACTTGCCGTTTTGAATCAGCGTTCTGCTAGGGCGGAGCGGGTCATTACATAATACACCACTCAAAACAAGTCTCGTCCTCGAGACTTTCTGAGTGCAGGTCATCCTACCATTCCTTAACTCGTGTCGTCATGTTTCTTAGACAATTCCTATCGAATGGCTTTATCGCTCGATGGCACCGAACTACACTCTATACCTTTCCATGTTCCGTGTCGCATACGTTGGGTCAATTTTTATTGAATAACTTTTTATTCATTTTAGAGTTGATGGTACTTATTCAATCGCCGTGTTTCTTCAACTTGTTTGTTATTTTGTCGTGCCATGGGACTGTTAATGGTCGCACGAGGCACCTTGTAATTCATCAAACTCGAGAGTCGTAAGCTGAGGCAAACTCACACATTCGTTTATGCGCATCTCAACGCCCACTTGCAGCTACATTCGAGTTCATCATATCGCTGAGTTTGGATCGTGTACATATTCAAGGTGTCCCCCGAATACGTACATTTCAACCAAGCTTAGCGATTAGCAAAGTCGAACAAGCTACTCGTGATAGTTTCGATTTGCCGATCGTTTTGCTAACTTCGATTTAAAGTCGAACTCGTATGTATCTCACTATCGTTTATCTCGGTCATCGAGATGACCCATTCGCTTCTCAAGCGTTCTTGTCTATGAAATCAGTATGATTTCTTCTTAGCGGAGTCGACCAAGTCTAAGTAATTCTCGTCCGATTCAAGACCAAGTATTGCACTATCATCGAGTATATCTTCCTATCAATGATTTAATTCGTTATCCCAACTTTACCTGCGCATCATCTATTCCTATCAATCCCTTCGTTTGGGGCCAATCTCGTCGTCGTTCACGCATACTCCGCCTACACGTTTCTTTGATTCCGAGCCACGCTCGTACTAGTACTATCATTTCTTTCTTTTAATACGATCGCAATCCCCGATACTTTCCATTCCTCAAGTCTCGTTTGGAATTCAACGTGTCACTTGGTTAGATCGTGCATGCATTCTAGGCGTCCCCAAAATACATGCATTTACCAAACCGCGTGATAGAGAATTCATCATTCTCACTCGAGTCGTATCGTACATATACTCCGGCATCCCTGAAATATATGCATGTCAGCCGAATCTCGTAAGCAGGGTTTCCTATTCTTGAACTATTTCATCCGTCCACACCAATCCCTAAGATCAATCTTTCGATTGCTAACTCTAGAAACAGGGGCATCTCGCCTAACCGCTAGGCCATTTCTCAAGGCTAAGTCAATGTCAGGATTGGAATCATAGTTCCCCAACAATAATGCCAACACTGACCCCAATCCTAGGGTCAAACCAAAGTCGGTAGTACGGGGTTTTCTACCCAAGCTCGCGTCACTCAGATTAAACATCGAGCACGATCACCTATTCACATCAATGCATTCATTGTGCGTATTCGAATCCATTCAAATCACCAATTCTAACCAATTCATGTATTCGATCACGAGGTAGTCTAGCTTTTGACAATATGTTGCGTCCCAATCTCATGCGAGTCCGATTATCCACGGTGGTTCATGAATCACCATGCAACGCTCCCGCGGAATAATCATTCTCATCGGGAAGTAACTCTTGCTTGCGTCTAGACTAATTCATTCTCGATACGCGGATTGGACCTACGCAATCTTCAAATTCAACCGTCACGCACGCCAAGTCATTCTCGAGTCCACATTTACATCAAACCACAAGTCGATGTATCAAATTTGCCATGCCATACAAGTTTGATCACCCCCGCTGTATGAATCACCATACCAGCACTCACACGGAGTGATCGCCCTAATCGGCGTGACGCATGTGCGAGACTGGAGTTGCGCTCGCATTAGACAAGAACGTCAATATTGTGGTTGTCAACGAAGCATATCCAAACATTTTCATTTTTCATCCAAGCCAAGATCTCGGTTCGATAGTCTGACCATCATTCGTTCAACTAGAAAATCCTCGAGCCACGTCTATATTTTCCTCGACACGTTTCAATATCCCGAGTATAGCATCCATCGGAATAATGATATTTGCACGATCGTCATTCGCCAAGTCAGAGTACCCCCGAGTTATCGCATATCGATCTTTAATACGTCTCAATAACATCGACGATATGCGTAACCTGACGATCTTCCTTTACAACCAATTTCGAGTCGTACGACTGATGCTATTGTCCGAACTGGATATACCACAATTCCATTTGATTCACTCCAAGATCAAGTTCGATCGCTATTCTTCAAGCTAGTTTCAATATCGTTCTCCAAAACTCAAGTTATATTTCATTTGACCCAATCCGAAATCACAAGTGACATTCTCTAGCTTTCTCTATCAAGGCATACATCTTTATTCATCATTCCGAGTCATTTTCTAACTTGTGTTGCCCATCGACAAGTTGTCCGAACGACATCTCGTTCGGGACATTCGAAGTCACGACCAACTAAGCGTGACGCACTCTAAGGCTTTGTGCGATACCATCGCTTGCCGACATACTCGTTCTATCCGTAAATCCTTTAGTCTCACTTGAACCATTTCTATAACGTCCATACACCACTCAGGGTTCGAGCCACTCGACTAGTCGTTGACACTCACTCTTATCCTTCTTTGAAGCTATCACATACACCACTCGGGGTCAAGTCTTTTTATAATTTCCTCAATAGGTCATTTGATTCCCAATCGACATATTCAAATGTGCGTTCGCTCGTCCCTCAAAATCTAAGAACCATTTTCTCGTGTTCGCTTTAGCGTCGGTCAAGTAGCGTCCCTATCGACATACGTTCTAAGTCTCACTTATTCTCGTTCGAGCGATAGTCGATCTCGCTCGCAAACTCGTTTGCACCAGAAGGTCTAGGTGCGCGATACTCGGCACGACATAGCCAAAAGGCTGCGTGCATAACCATCCCGTTCGAACTATACTTCGGTCTCGTGTACTCGTTCGCCATTGCTAGCGTAAGGTTATTCAAGCATGCCTTGCGTTTGCTAACTTTTAGCATTTTGGTTTTTTTTTTGACTCAAGTCCGTCATAGTTTGGCACAAAGGCCTTCGCCTATCGATCCCGTTCAACCGAGTACTTATATGAGCTTTTGAAAATATTAGACTTATTGTACGGAACATCTGCCAAGGCACAATGAGAGATAGCATATACTTCTTTGTTACAAAATAAGCTTTCAAAAATGAGAGAATCGAAATGAAGTCCAAGGACGTAAAGTCATGCTCTGATACCAATCTGTCATACCCCGCTCCCGTATGAGTGATCTTCCTCGCTAAGGCGTGATGCCGCACGGGCCTAGGTTGCGCCCGTGCAAGGCTAAGTCCGGAAATGGCCGATTTGAGCTAGGCCACAGAGTCGCACAGAGTGTCCCCATTTGTAGCGGAAAGTAAATGAACACAAATTGAAGCAAATTCAAACTCTTTATTGACATTCAAGAAGTTTACAAGCGGCGCTAGGCCGAGATTACAAATCGTTCAAGCTCTCTCTCTCTCTGAAACATAAAAGGCATGCCAAGTGTCTTACAAGATGGAATGATTCATGGCGATGTTCCGATACATTATGTCCTGTATATGGTGCTTCAGCTCCCTGTAACGCTCCAAGGCTCCAGAGTTAGTTCCGTGCCTTAGCGCGTTCGAGGGAAGCTTCGCACCCGATGACGACTCATGCGTCCTGCAAGCAAACTGTGGGGTTATCAGTACATTGTTATGCACTGGTGGGGAGGCTAGCTCACCCACAATGCTATCATTACCAAACACGTTCTACTTACTTTTGTGTACCGTCTATCATTCATTGTCTTTCTAATCTTGCCTTAGGATCAGTTTCATAGCATATATCATAACCTATCTCGTGTTACTGATTTCAACGTATTGTATGGAAATGCATGCACGACTTACCTATACTTACCGTCCGGCCTTCCCTGTCCAAAGTAAACCAAGTTAGTCAATAATTCATATAAACTTTCAATGTCGAGTGCGTGTCCCTGCCTCAGATTCTAGCACGTCGTAGGCACGTTCTCTAACTCATTTGCATGAAGTACTCTTTATCATTTGGTGTGTTATATTTCAAGCATGTTCAGAAGGCGCTTTATTTAGTTAACTTAAACTACTTTGTTTCAATGCAAGGACTTGCACGTGGATTGCCACCAGCAAAGCCCACTTAGTCTATATGCACCGTTCGCTGCCATCATAAGCCATTTTGGACACATTCTCTTTGATATTCTCACCTATCGAAGCGTGATAGCTGGTACACCTTGATAGTCTCTTGAAATGCCAGGCCATATGTCTCTTTGAGTGGCCGAGCCCCCACTCAAAGTAGCCCGTAAGCCAGTTTTGATTCCGCCTAGGCCGGCCACGATTTTTCTCCCCCTCGCTCGTGTCGCGGAATCCCTTCTTCTTCACGGCCACGATATTCCCTCCCCCTCGCTCGTGCCGCGGTTGTCCACGACCATTTCGTATTGTTTGTCATTTTAACTTAACGGCTGTCTTTGAGCCATAGGTTGTCTCTGAGCCATAATGCGTTATCGACCAGGTTGGCGTCCGTGCAGCGCGGGTTGCGAGCCCCGTTGTACGTGCCTGTCATACCTGTCGCTAATCATTCTTTTCCTTCTTATCTTTCATTCATTCTTTCTTTTCTTTCTTTCACTTGTCCATTCGTTCATTGATTCATTCACACATTCATTCATTCATTCGTTGATTCATTCATTCACTTATTCGTTCATTCATTCATTCATTCATTCACGTATTCATTCATTCTTTAGTTGATTCATTCATTCACTTATTTGTTCGTTCATTCATTCATTATGCAACTCCCCGTACAGGAGTCGCCTTGGCGACCCATCCGTCCCGAAGTCTTCCCATGTTGCTATACTCTACTCGAAACGACCATATCGATAGTCTTTCGTTTTATTATTGTAAACCATTCATTGTTTCATTGTTGAACGCATAAGGGACTCGAAATGTAAACGTGTGCCTTAGCACGAGCGTGGAGTGCGGTGCGAGAGTTCTCACCTTTTCCATGTTCTTTTCCATATTCTATACAAGCATACCAGATGGGATTATTCCCCTAGCTAGGTGCGTTGAGTCATTTATTAGCATGCGCGGTGTTATCGCCTAGAAATTCTAGCAATAGTGTCTGTATTGTTATGTGTCTAGGCTAAGCAAAGACGGGTTAATCGGAGCCAACCACCTTAGCGATGTTCGCATCGGCCGAGCGATACTCCGAGCGTGCCTTTGAAAGTCTAAGTCTGGATTCCTCTTGACGGCCAATGTAAGCCTTGCATCGATTCTTCATCAGGTCGATGCCAACTCTTTGGGTCGACGGCTCGTTTGAGTCGTTACACTTTCCGTTTTGAATCGGTGTTCCGTTAGGGCGGAGCGGGTCATTACACTTACTGCTAGTGCTGGCCCTTGATACGGTGCTACCTCTAGAGCTAGGAACGCCGAAAACTGTTTAGCTGGCCCTCCTGGCCTCTGTATCTGTGGGCAAGTAGCTATACGATGGTCTGAACCTCCACACTTTAAGCACTGTCCATTTGCTGACCGATACACTTCCCGAGTGTGTCCTCCCTTACAACAATAAGAGCAACCTGCTAGTGCCTCCTGACATTGTTGGTGCCTCGGTTGCTACTGTCGAACTGGTGCAGTCACAACTATTGTGATCGGTGCTATATCTACGAACGCCAGGCGCTGGTGCTCACATTCGGGATACTACTCCTCCTCCTGCACTCTAGTATGAGATCTCTTCTGGCCTCCAGTCCTTGTTGATAACCTTTGAATAGTAAGCTCGTACCTCCGAGCTGCCATTAACACTGTATCAAATGTCTGGTAGTCGTTCCCCTCTACCAGCTGCATAATCTCTAAGTGAAGTCCCTGCTGGAATCTCATTGCTCTTTCTGGCTCCATCGCCACCATCGCTGGTGCAAACCGACTCAGTCTGCAGAACTCCGCTGCATATCCATTTACTGTCTTACCAGCCTGCTTGAGGCTGATAAATCTCTGTTGAAGTTCATACTGAGCTACCATGCCAAAGTACTTGGCCTTGAATCTGGTACTGAAGCTATCCCATGGTACAGGACGCCTCATTCCAAACTCTTCTGATGCCCACCAGTTGCGGGCGAGATCCTGAAGCAATAATCTAATTTGGTCAACCTTCTCTTTTGCTGGAACCTTTGCTGCTACCAAAATGGCCTCAATATCTTGAAGCCAAGTATCTGTCGTAATGGCATCCTCCTTGCCATCAAAATATATCGGGTTAAGTCGATAAAACCTTCCCGACTCTCCCGAGTCATTCCTGACACTCATCTCAAGAACTAGCTGTAACCCCTGACTCAGTAATACATTATGTTCTTGCTGTTGGGTCTGTTGTTGCTATTAGGCTACCATCTGGTGTTGCTGGGTTTCTAATAACCTTCTGATAATCTGCAATAGTGCCGGTGTGTCTAATAGTACTGGTACTATCGGTATCACTGGAGGTACGGGAACCTCTGGCCTCTGCGGTTCAACTAGCTCATGCTCGGTAACATTCTCGATGCGAATCTGTCAGGTAAAGGGGCTACCCCTTACAGATCTCCAACTAGTCCCTGCTCTACTGGATTCTCTCCCATGTCGGCTCCTCCAATATCCGAAAACGAGGTTCCCCTAAAGGAAAGGATACAAGGTATCAAAAGACATGACAGGAAGGAATCGAGGATGATAATCAAGTTACCAATCAAGATGGAAGAAAGAGAAGACGAATCAAGAGATTAAGGAGAACATGTTTTGATTGAGACTCATATAATCGCAACACCCCACAAGTCTGAAAAATAGACTTGCATGGGCCACTAATAAAACCTGTCATACCTCAGTATCGAAATACGGAGAGTGACTAGGCCAGCTACTCCATATGAGGTATAAAAATGTCATAGGCGATCGTGGCTGTTAAGAGACTAGGGGATGCAAGCTACAATCAAGTCTCCTATGGTCTCACAGAGCATCTATGTCTCAATCAGTAAAAGCAAGAAACAACAAATAATGATCATATAAGACAAAGCAGTAAGGTGTCCCCAACGCTTCATCAAAATGATTCATGAGCCTAGCTATACAAAATGATAAGCTAGTAACGAAAGTCAATAGTACATAACTATAGTCAGCTGTAGTCTGATTTAATTACAATTATGCAAGAAGACAAAATATCCAAAATAAATGGCTAAACAGGTGCCGGTGGCTAAATGCCAGAACATAAGTAATGATACTAGAGTGGTCGAAAAGAAACTCACTCAAGTCCCCCGCCAGCCATACTCCTAGTATGCACCATTGACGTCAGGAAGGAAGTTTAGAACCTCAGGCTCTGCTACGTGATCTGGCCAAACAAAACCGATGGGGTCAGGTCCCGAATAGCAAGTACCACAAGGGAGCACAAAAGAGTAAGATAAAACCCAAGCATAAATACATAATAAAGCTTGGCGCAAGAGTTATAGGGTGACGAAGCATCATCGAGTCCATACGGCACCCTTACAACCAAACAAGGACAAACGGTGCCAATATTGACTCGAGATGAGACACCACCTATAATCATGGTCAAGTGAAGGGCTTCTGATCGTAACTTTAGTCCATAGCCTATCGCAGCATAATTGCCAAACCCAACAACCAAACACGGATATGGGTTGGAACACACACCATGATAGTCCATGTTCCTCAGTTACTAAGAGAAGAAATATATCACAAGCAAGTCGATTTACAAGCAGCCAATCAATACTACGACTTTCTATGATTAGTTTGAGTTAACCCAATAATGCATATAATATAGGAATCCTCAGATCGTGTCGTATCCAAACAGGGCTAGCCAATCCATATTATAACTCGTAGCACATTGATTATGCACCGGTCCCCCGAAAGGTTACCGTGCAGAACATATAATACATAGCACATAGGAGTCGGATATTGTCATCCACTATAGGCATATTAAACAATATTCGTGATGGACAACCCGACACGTTAGGACATGGCCTAATGGTGGCTGGTAATATATGATCTCGAAATTCCGTTCCCTCCCAATGCTTCTACCAATTTAAGTTACTTAGATTACCCCTATCTTAATCTTGGAATTACATGTCGTAGTCACATGGTCATTCTCCTATATGTCGTACCATAGTACTTGTACCCTAAGTATGAATCCACATCGGCTCAATGAGTCTAAAATCTAGATTCATGCTTAGTGTAATGTATCAAAAAATAATCAACATACTACGACACTATTACTGACCAATTACCATGACTGTGCTGAAAAGTACGCATGTATTGACATATAACACGAATGATCACTTAGTATGCAGAGTCACACCTCAGTGCACTCATTAAATAACACCGTGGTGCACGCTAATATTGTACCTCAATACAAACTTAGAAAAGGTACCAGCATGTATACAGGTAATCAAGTCGGAAATATGGTCAAGTTATGAAGTCACATGGACCCCTCGTGACATAGAAATCACATAGGATACGCAAGTTTCAGACATTCATGGCAGACTAAGGTCAGGACAGGAAATCAAGATCATCCAATTAAAGTAAGACATAAAGATTCATGAAGCCATGAAAAAGATCTACAACTTTCATGTTTTGAGTTTTTCAATTTTCTTGATACAAAACAGCTCAAACGGACAAAAACAGTCATTTCGGGTGATTCACAAACGGGTGCGTTGCGCGCACGTGCAAAACTGTCCACGACGTACGGTGCGCACAAGCACGGCGTGCGAAATGCGACCAATGAATGGCGCGGGCGTGCGGCACACAAAATGCACTACACGTGGGAGCAAAACTGCCTACGGTGCACGGAGCGCGCAAGCACGGCGCACGGTGCACGACCAATGATTGGCACGGGCGCGTGGCATGCAAAATGCACTATACGCACAAGCAGAAATGTCCATGGCACACGAAGCATGAAAGCACGGCGCACGGGCGCACGACTAATTAATGGCACGCGGCGCGCAAAATGCACTGCATGCACGATCAAAACTGTCCACGTCGTGGCGTGTAAAATGCACTATGCACGCGAGCAAAACAGCCTACAGCGCACGAAATGCGCAAGCACGGTGCGCAGGCATGTGACACGCAAAGCGCGCACTCGGCACTGTTCATCGTACCGACAGCACCGAAGATGTGCGGGAACCCTTGAACACAAAAATGCCATAACTTCTTCATACGAAGTCGAAATCAAGCGGTTCAAAAGCCAAAATTGGATGAAATTAAATTCTCTACAACATGGAACCACTAGTTTTCGAAAACTACAAAGTTTGATAGATTAAAACTACAAAAATCTATAAAATCCTAGTTTTAGAAACTTAGATCTACACAAAACTAGCCATTAAAATCAAAACACCAAGTACTAAACATGTAGAGAATGTAGGGATCTATAATCTAGACTAATAATATCAAATGAACAATCTAGAAATGAAAATGCAAGAATCTCTCCATTTGAGCACGGTGTACTTACCTAAAAGTTGCTTTGCGGAAGAAAATGAAAAGTTATGAGGAGAGAGAGACGGGAAGAGAATATATATAGTAGGATGGGTTGGTTCAACTAAACCCTAACTTTAACGTGACCTAACCATATGAATAATGACATGTTAAATGGTGCATGATACAACTAATTAAATTAATTAAATAAAATCCTAACCACAATAAGGTCCAAAAATCTTATCATCAAAGCAGTGAGCCACGCCTACAATCAGACAAGGACAAAGGGTGGCACACTAATCTGCGACGATATACTGTTCCATGTCATGGCCAGTTATAAATACAAGATATATGCAATCAAGATACAGGTGCCTGATACCACATACAGAAAAGATAAAAATTTACGTATTTCGAGAACATGGAGTGACACACTGTCTTGGGATACGTGGTTTCATGTGTACTGGTCTGGCAAAGAAATACCTAGGAGACGTGTCCACATACCTTTTCTACCCTATGGTCTTACTGGAATAATAGCGGCCACACACCGATGTATATGGTTTGCCGGATATTACCCTCTAGCTGTTCACATATCAACTTGTTATTTTAAGACACTGGTTTTAGACACAGATATCCTGGACTAGTTAGTTGTATACCTTGCATGACAGATTTTCCTCTTTATTACATATATGTATGTCTTTATATTTTTACATGCTTTTTGTTAGCCCAATGATTATATCATATTTTTGAATATGGCTAATCAATTAAGTTTACCATAATGACATCACTAATATTCATGTAATCACTATCATGTTGCTACTTTAACTTAGCATTGTACAAATGTTCTGTATCAGTCATATTGTTTTGTTTGCCTAACATGTATTTGTCGACATATTGTAAGCATGATCAAACATGATCAAACCAGGACATATGCAATAGAGTAATATTAATGGGCCAAAGACGGCGTCATACAAGAAGATTTCCAGATCCGTTTATCTTTGGACATATGCCGTCAAGAAAAAAGACGACTTCAAGTCTGCTCAAATATTTGAAGAAAGGCGTCATCAAAGGGCTCTTGGTTTTTCTATTTGATCAATGTATTTTTCATATTTATTGAGTCTAGGAATACGATATAAACTGCATCGTACTGGGAAATAGGCTACCCAAGAAACGTTTTCAAAATACCCTTTCATTTTGAAAACAAACCCACTTACAAAAGTCCAAACTACTTCCTAACTGCTTGATCTTTTCAAAAAGCCCAAAACCAATTTGCAAAAACTCTATCAAAACTCCAACAGAATTTGGCCCGAGTTCGGCCTGAATTCGGCCAGAGTTCGGTTAGTGCCCGTTGGATTTTGAACTTGGTCTTCCCGCAGTTACGGATCTTGTCGAGATTTTCTCATAGAACTTTGTCCGAATTCTGCCCGAATTCTGTCAGAATTCTGTCTTTGAAAAAACTATAAATAGAGAAGGATTTTGATCATTTCAATACACCAATTCACTTTTATATCTCTTCTCTATAAGCCTACTACTTCTTCCAAAGTGTTCTCAAAAGGTTTATTTTCAAATCCCAAGCCAGTTATAATCCTCTAGTCAATTTGTCAGTGCGGTACGGTCTAGAAGTTTCAGAGTGATTGTAATCAGAGGCTTGATTGAAGGTAGACACTTCACAATTGAAGTTGGTCGAGTACTTCGGATCAAAGCTCGCGTTGTAGAAGTTGTAAGAACTTCGGATGAAAACTTGTGGTGATTTTCCATAGTGGATTCAACTGGAAGCTAGAGTTCTTCCGACTGGACTAGTTCTCACAAGAGGAAAACCAGTATACATCCTTGTGTTTGCGTTTGCTCTCTACTCTCTACTTTTCATTACATATCTATGATATATATATTATGTGATCTTGTTACTAACATTTTTAAATAGTTAATTTCTGCTGCCTACTCTATTCACCCGCTCTAGAGTATTGCGCTTTACAACTCATTCCTAAAATCGGTCCTACACTTTTCTCCAATTGCTCTATATTCACTTGTCTCTCCAATTGTACTTTGTCTCTATAAATTGTTCATCAAGTATTACATTATTATTTATATTTTCGTAGTACTTGTCAATTAATTAGAACTGTTATTTGAGTTTTACTTCGCTCCAACCCTGACTGGATAATATTTTTTAGATGGCTTAGACTGTTGTCCTACCTACTATGAGTAGGGGGCATACAAGGGATGCACACAGGAGTCTCAGGAGGATCCTGCTCAGTAGAGAGTGCCCTAGGAGTAGTTTAGAGTTTTAGTGTTCATATTGTATCGGATTGTTCCGAATGTGGGTTTGAGACTTATTATTATCTTCCGGATATGTATCTATTTGTTTTAGAATTCTAGACTTAATTTGTATCATGACTATGCTAATATTCAATCTTCTTTATCTTCTATTCCAATATCGTGCTCTATCTTCCTTTAGATTTTGTGATTGAGATTATATATTCTATATGTCACATTATTCCTTCATGCGGAGATGACATGATATGTCTCATATTGTTAGATGTAGTGGTTATAGACGGTCTATACAGCGTTCTACTGTAACACCCAGTTTTTCAAATGAGGATAATTTTAAAATTTTGTGATTATAATCATTTAATAATGATATTTAAATCATATTGTGATTTTTGGTGATTTTTAATCAATTTAAAACTATTTAAAGTATTGAATTGTGATTTTGATGGTTAACTAGTTAAACCCTAGTTTTGCTAAGCCTAGAGACTAACCATGACCAAGGGAGCCTAGTCATGTGATTAGGATGACTAATTACAACTTTTTAGCCTAGGAGTATTTTGGTCATTTTGACAATTTTGTGAAATTGTAATTTTGATTAATTAAATATTGTGCTAATCTTTTAGTTAAGTCTTAACGTAGAAGTTTAACCTAACCTAGATTAGTCTTGAGGTTAGAATCATGGTTAGAACATTCCTACTAAGTGCCAAGGTTAGTAATATCTAGATCTTCCTAGGTAGGATATTTTCCCTTTGAGATATTTGTAAAAAGAAGCCTTAGGACTAATTGAACCAATAGGAGGACTAGAAATTGGATGGAAGAACCTCAACCACTCATCCAAAATCCTAACCTTTTCAACAGCCATACAAGCCCCCCCCCCCCTCCTATAAGTGTCACACTAAGAAGCCCTTACCTATTTTTAAAAAATCTAGAAGAACCCTACTTTGTTCTTCCCTAAACTTCTCCCAATTAATCCAAATTGAGCCCAAGTTTAGTCAAATCAATTGCATCATCATCCCCAACAGTAGAGAAGACTTGTGGGTGCTTGCTAGCAAGGTTTGAGGACGTTTGAATCGTAGCAAATCGAGGAAGACGTCAAGTCGAGGCTCTTTACATTGAGTTTGAACTCTCAATAGGTAAAACCCTATAAACCCTAATAAATTCCTGATTTCTTCCAATAGATGCATTCATTTAGGGTCCCCCTAGGTGTAGCCCAAGTTTGGTAGGATCTCGTATCCATTTTGTGTCCGTATCGGACACGTATCGGTGTATTTAATTGGGTGTTCGATGAAATGCCACATAGGAAATTATTTTAGTAAATTTCAAAACAAATTACATGGTTGTGTAGCCCTACATATGGGAATTTCAAAACTATAACTCTGAGCATGATTGGACACGTGTCCGTGTCCAAATTTGGACACGAACCTCACCACGATGCCCCGTACCCATGCCATGCTGCCACCCACTGTTTTCTCACTGCACACACCACTTGGACACGTGCCACTTGGCACGAGGGTGGAGGCAGACACTGTCAGGACCCTCCTAAAGTTTCATGATATCTCGTGTCGTATCGGATACGAAAAACGAGCAGCACTGATTTAACACTGCACAGTGCACTAATTTTTCGACTCTCTGACACGGCTTTAAAACTTGGACACGACACGCCTTGGGGTTCATGCAGGCAACTAGACTCCTAGCCCTAGTCCCCCTCTACCCCTAGACACGATCACGACGTGTCACGTATCGTGTGTCATGCGCACGAGTCTGTGACACGCGTGTACGAGGCACCGCACTGTGCCCGTGCTCTTTTCTGCTGCTCGGGCTCGACACAGGACACGACATGATACTAGGACAGATAAAACTTGGTGGACATGTGGGCCTAATGTCTGACATGACACACACAAAGTTTGGGTCGAATTGGTTTAGTATTCTCGAAGTTATCAAGCTCGCACTGATTTTGTACAAGCGAGCACACATACAGAAACTCGTTCTAATACGGGCTTCGCATCACGACACGACACGACTTGGACTCGACCTAGTGGACTCAGTAGACATGTGGACACCTAGTCTACCTATTGGTACACCTACACGACACTTTGTCTTGACACACGTGTCCCACCAGAGCCTGACACACACACGCGAGGACTTGTCTGTGCTACAGGTCTGATACTTATTTAGGACACGTTTGGAATACTGTGGAGACACGTTTGGTTGACCTGGGTTGACACTTATGTGGTAGACACTACTGTGACACCAATTCCTAATTAATTTCAAGTTTTACTTCTTTAATTGGTTTCGAATATGCAATATATATATATATAGACTGGTTGACTGAACTGTAATTGGGGGTTTTGATTTTTACCTGAGATTGATATGGGAGTAATCAGTATAAGGTTGATGTGTGGCATGGGCTAAAGAGTGCAGGTAGGTTAGGGCTGCCTTTGTATCAGCTATGACTGAGTGAGTGAGTGAGGTTTGAGAGTTAGTTGGGTTCAGTATCAGAGGTTTTCGAATTAGGATGTGTAGGTGGTTATGAGACCAATAGGTTTAGATGTATGTAAGGTTGTATTAGAGATGGTCAACAGCAGTAGGATTAGCAGTAGCATTGCAGCAGTAGCATAGGAGGAGAGTACTCTCCCTGCAGGCAGGTGTTGGCCCTGTATTGCAGTGGCAGTAGGCTGCCCTCTTGTGGCAGCAGTACAGGCCATGTTGGCCTGTGCACTAGTGCAAGTGTAAGGCCAGGTAGAGCATTGTTGGTATCAGTATTATGTCTATGTGTATCAGTCAAGGTTTGGGGTTCAGGTTTGAGAGGATTAGAGGGATGGTTAAATGTCTTTCTCAGTAAAGTCTAGTTAGTTAATAGGGAGGCAGCAGTAGTATTATAGGATTAGGCAGTTCAGTAGGCTTTTGGCTAATGCTATGCTTTGTGTTTATATTATAGGGATATATGTGATAAGGTAGAGTGGGATTAGGGTTGTGACATTACATATTATACATTACACATATATGTATATGTGTAATGTCTATATAGATTATGTTATAGGTTATGTGTGGTATAGAATAGGGTTATGAATTAGAGTGAGTTAGAGTAGAGGCCCTAGTGTAGTACTTTACATCTATGTTATGTGTAAATGCCCATATAGATATATGTGGTTTACCTTAGATGTGTGTTATGGTATAGGAAGAGTTGAGTCGATAGTTTACCTTTGACCTAGATGTTGACCCAATAGCCTTGTTGACTAGAGTTTGAACCCTAGAATGACCAAGTTGACCAAATAATTTAGGATTGACTTAGTCTAAGTTGACCTAGTTGACTGGATGTTGACCATTGTGACCAGAATTGACTGGTCCTAGACAGTTGACCAGTTTGACCTAGTTGACTAGAGTATTAACTTGGTTTGACCCAAAGTTGACCAAGAGTTGACTTTGACCTAAAAATTATGTAGATTATATCATAAACTTTATTTACCTTATTTTAAACACATTATAAATGTACTTCTCTATTTAGGACATTGTGACTCCGGTGTGACATCTGATATTATACTACTCTTTCAGAGTATCAGGCGAGTATATTCTCTGATAGTTCTCTCATTTACTTGTCAATCATGTACTACAGTTCTAGTTAGTTTTATGTGATTATCAGTTACAACACGTATGGATATTTCTGGATTATGTATGCGACACATACCATCTTGTCTGGCCTCTATTACTGGAATCATTGCTGGTATCATCATGTTGGCTCTATTACTAGAATCATTCTGGAATCATTGCTGGTATCATCATGTTTGGCTGGACTCATCGATTCTCGTATCGGATTTGGATTCACTTGTATTGGGGCGGGAAAATATTGAGTAAGACATGTAGACATATCCCAATTCTGGAATCACCCAAATGCTGAAATCAAACTAGAATGATAGCCATCTCACACCCGACCGAGTGTGTGATTTTTCGGATTACCTATATTCGTTTACATG
>JANAVB010024000.1:14138612-14251991 GCA_029216955.1 Iris pallida | reverse complement strand
GGCTAGTACTTACTACCCTAGGGAGCTCGGTCAAACCAAGCGTAGGTAGGCTAACTTGATTTGCCTAAGCTAGAATTTTACCCTTTTTTAAGGGTAAAATAGGATATTGGCCTACGGCCAAGATATAGTTTCGAAGTCCAAGATGGACTTGGATATGGGTTGTAGAGTTGGTAATAGTTAAAATAGTCGCCTAGACCTAGTCTTGGCCCGGTTGACCACGTTGACTTTTTGGACCAAAGTCAACTATGGGTCAACACTTTGCCCAATTTAGACCAAATCCATTAGACTTGTGTAGTTGACCAAAAGTCAACTATTAGTCACATTGACCAGTTGACCTAGAGTTGACCAGAGTTGACCAGGTTGACCAGTTGACCAAAGTCAACTGTAGGCCAACTCTTGACCCCGTTTGACTTTCTTCGACTTGTTTTGACCCGTGCTGGTATGACCTAGGATTGACTTGGTTGGCTTAGATTGACTTGATATAACTTGATTTGACCTAGATTGACTTGACAGGACTTAGTGTGACTCAGTGAGACCTAGTTTGACCTAGATTGCATATCATTCATTGTAAATCATTCCTAAACTTGTTTAAACCTAAATTAACACAGTATCTCATATTTAGGTCTTCTGATACCGCTCTGAGCATTGATATATCCTACAGCTCAGGCAGGCGAGTACATTCACTGATAGTTTTTATTGTCTTGATATTTGCTATATCCGATTCAGTCGTAGTGTCTTACTTGATTCTCAGACCGATAGTTCACGGACTAGTATTGTCGGATTCCTGTCATGAGATGTCATTCCTGGATTTCTTGGGATACTGTACTTGCTTTAGTCTTGATTCTCGTACTTGTATTGACGTCGATTCCTGAAGAGGACTTGCTCCCTCTTTGGGAATCCCGCGTCATGACGTGCTATGTCCGGATCCGTAACTATTCGGAAATGAATATTATAGATAGTGTGATCAATGCCCACCTTGAGTTACTACTTGTATCATAGCTATAACCCTCACCTCACGATGGGTATAGCCTAACCTGTGTTACTACTTGCTCCATAGCTTACCATCCCGGTCGGATGCCGAGTCCACGTACTTGTAGCCGATCGGCTGGAAGCCTGATTCTTGACCCATACCGATCACATTAGGCTATAATATTCGAGGCACATTTTATATTTACTTTTCTTGTCATATATCCTGTTCTGTTCTACATTCAGTACTTTCTCACCATACATGATATACAGTTACTTATATGCTCTACATGCCTTTACATTGTACCTTGATTGGAGACTAAGTTCTGCTCGGGAGAGGAGTTACAACCCCGGTCCTTGTTTGGTTTAAGGATTGTAACTCGACTTCCGAACGGTTCCCAAGTCTTCATATATCTTTGTCTTGTAGTTCATTATACTGTCTCTTATAAAACTTGTCAATTTACATGGAACTGCTGTTAGTGTTTGTACTTGCTCATTTTCCTGACAGGATACCGTTATGATATATTACAGATAATTCTGATGCGGACTGCTCGACCTATTATGGGCTCGAGTTAGATGGAGTAGTCTTGGATCGTGGCCTTATAGTAGAGCCACTAGATTTTGTACTTCCAGAGTAGTGTAGGTTAGCTAGGTTTGACTGGACTGCGTTCCAGCTAGCTTTATCAGACTGTAGTTTCTATATTATATTTTGATACCCTGTGATGTTGTATATATCTGGGCTTGTATTGGACTCTGCACTTATTTACTATTTATCTATCATATGACTTTCCTTCTGAGCTATCTACCTTAGTTTTATTCTGTAGTTGAGACTGTATTGTTATGTCACCTCCATTCGGAGAGTATATACTATACAGGTACATTTATACTGTTAGTCGTAGGTATTTACAGACGTTATATACAGCGTTCTACCGCCGATTCTGCGGCGTAGGCTGGACGTACCCACGTGCTCGTGCCCCTCATAAGGGTGCGGGTCGTGACACGTTTTTGTGGTGGCCCACGCAGGTCCAGTGTCGCAATTAGTGCGATCTCGTAATGGTGCTCGACTTAGAGTACAAATTACGAGCCTGCAATTAGGACGTAGGACCTAGGACATGATAGGAGTTTCTCAATCACACCTAGGAAATTTCTGATCTTTTGATTATCATGATTATTCACCTTGTATTAAATTAACTGTCCTTCTTTGATAATCTACTCATGTGCCATATTGATCTCTTTGTTTTAATTCGTCTCCAGGATGACGAAGACGCACCCGCAGGCCACTGGATCGAGTAGCTTGCCTGAGAGATCTGATCAGGCAGAGGAGGAGGTTCACGAGACTGCCCCCAGTGATTCTACTATTTCGGAGACCCAGGCAGTTGCACAGGGAGGTCTACCACCTCCACCCAGAGGGTTTCAGTCATCGTTCCGGAGATACTGCCGCCACCACCACCGATACCGACGGATACGCATCATATGTTCCTTCTCCTTCAGCAGATGATGGAGACACAGCGGGCCCAGGCAGAGGCGTCACAGCGCCAGTCGGAGGCGTCACACCGTCAGATCGAGATGCTGAGGCAGAGTATGGAGAACTCGCATCAGCTTGCACTGGCAGCAGTAGAGAGAGTAGCACCGGGTACGGTGCAGGGCCCTACTGGCCAGTAGCCGTACCAGTAGCAGTCCAGGCCGGGGGACAGTACTAGACTTTAGGAAGATGAGCTCCAGGGACTTCACAGGCACGGAGGGCATCCTTTATGCAGACGACTGGCTAGAGGATGTACAGCGGAGCATGGAGCTGGCAGAGCTTCCTAGAGCACTTTGGGTTTCGGCCGCAGCTAGCCGATTCTTCGACATTGCGCTGACATGGTACCGCACGGATCCTCGTGCGTCGGTGAGAGGGCTGACTTGGGAGAACTTTTGGAGGCTCTTCAAGGAGAAGTTCTTCCCGGACGTGGCTCTTACAGCATTGGAGGGCCAGTTCGTGGGTCTAGTGCAGGAGAACTCGTCGTGGACGAGTATGCAGCTGAGTACTTCCGCCTTAGCAGGTTCGCTCCCGATATGATCCAGGATGAGGGGCAGAAGGCTCGTAAGTTCCGCAGGGGACTTATTCATGCAGTGCGCACCCGCACCTCGGGTCGTCGTGACGCGACGTTCGATCAGATATTGATGGACGCACAGATCGCAGAGGAGGACTTCGGCCTCAGGCCGAAGAGGAGCGAAGATACTATGGGGGCGAGTTCCAGTGCGGGACCGGCCAAGCGCCCCCACATTCAGCAGCAGCAGCAGAGGCCGTTTCAGCAGCAGCCTCTGTTGCAGATTCAGCAGGCACCGGCGCGTGCCCAGCAGCATCAGGGTCAGGGCCAGAGACAGACCCAGCAGTGTGCTTTCTGCGGAAAGACGGGGCACAGCAGAGACGTATGCCGGAGGAGGTTAGGCGCTTGCCTATTCTGCGGAGGGACCGACCACCAGCTGAAGGGCTGCCCTGCTCGGGCAGCCAAGGGAGGCCAGGACAGGGTGCAGCCGGCTAGAGGACCAGCGGTTCAGCAGAGGGGTTCCCCACTTTAGACCCAGCAGCAGCGTTTTGTTCAGCACCAGAGGGGAGCACCCGCGGGCAGGGTGTTCGCTTTGGCAGCAGAGGAGGAGGCAGAGCCCGTGGAAGATGTTGTAGCAGGTCATGTTCTCCTAGATTCTTTTCCTGCTTTCACCTTATTTGATTCTGGGGCGACCCATAGTTTTGTGTCTGTTTCTTTTGCTCTGAGACACAATATTATTGCTGAATATATGGGTAGGACTTGCAAGATTATGACCGGGGGAGGTATTATCCTGTTTAATAATATTTGTAAGGGGCGGAGAGTCACTCTGAGAGGTCGGGACTTGAGTGTGTGTCTGCTCGTAATGCCCCTATCGAGGTACGATATGGTACTCGGTATGGATTGGTTGAGCATGCACCATGCTAGCATTGATTGTAGAGGAGGTAGAGTTCTTTTTAGGACGTCGGAAGAGCCAGAGGTCGAGTTTGCTCGAGGAGCAGCGGAGTCGGAGGCTGGATTCTGTGGAGCTTTGTTGGTGGGGCAGAATTTGCCACATCCCTTGATTGCTGAGTTCTCGGATGTCTTTTCCGAGGAGTTGCCGGAGATGCCGCCAGACAGGGACATCCGAGCCCATCTCGCAGCATGTCTATAGGGTGAACAACAGCGAGTTGATAGAGCTGAAGAAGCAAGTCGACGAGCTGTAGGACAAGGGGTTCATCAGATCTAGTTCTTCGTCCTGGGGAGCGCCAGTCTTGTTCGTGCCGAAGAAGGACGGTACGTCCCGCATGTGCATTGATTATCGGGCGCTCAACAACCTCACTATCAAGAATAGGTACCCTTTGTCGAGGATCGACGACTTGTTCGATCAGCTGAGTGGGGCAAAGGTCTTTTCGAAGATAGATTTGAGGTCCGGGTATCACCAGCTGAAGGTGAGGCGGGATGACATTCCCAAGACGGCATTTCGGACTCGGTACGGCCAGTACGATATTATAGTGATGCCATTTGGGTTGACCAATGCTCCCGCGGTGTTCATGAACTTGATGAACAAGGTATTCCATCAGTACCTTGACAAGTTCGTGGTGGTCTTCATAGACGATATCTTGATCTATTCGAAGACGCAGGAGGAGCATGAGGAGCACTTGAGAGTTGTGTTAGAGACTCTGAGGAGGGAGCAACTCTACAGGAAGCTTTCGAAGTGTGAGTTCTTCTTAGACCGGGTGGAGTTCCTAGGTCATGTTTTGACCGAGCACGGAATTTCAGTAGACCAGAGGAAGATTTCGGCAGTGGAGTCTTGGTCTACGCCCAGTTCAGTTGTCGAGGTTCGGAGCTTTCTGGGTTTGGCTGGCTATTACCGGAAGTTCGTCCAGGACTTCTCTCGGATTACAGAGCCGATGACTAGACTCACCAGGAAGGACGTGGAGTTCGTCTGGACTGTTGAGTGTCAGGCTGCATTCGATGAGCTGAAGAGGAGGTTGACTTCAGCTCCGATCCTGACTTTTCCATCTGGGTCAGGAGGGTTCTCGATCTTCAGCGATGCTTCCGGGAAGGGTTTAGGGTGTGTTCTTCAGCAGCACGGGAAGGTGATTGCCTATGCATCCAGGCAGTTGCATCCTCATAAGAAGAACTATCCTACTCATGATCTGGAGTTGGCCGCGGTTATATTTGCTTTGAAGTTATGGAAGCATTACCTGTACGGAGAGCGAGTTGAGATCTTCACAGATCACAAGAGCTTGAAGTACGTGTTCACTCAGAATGAGTTGAACATGCGGCAGAGGCGGTGGTTAGAGCTGATGAAGGACTTTGATATATCCTTGCAGTACCATCCGGAGAAGGCCAACGTAGTTGCAGATGCCTTGAGCAGGTATCCAGTTGCTATGTTCTTGACGCCAGATCGTCATTTGTTGGCCGACCTGGATAGTTTGGGTATCGAGGTCATCATTCCGGGCATGGAGATCCAAATGTGGGGTTTGCAGATTCAGTCTGAGCTGATGGATAAAGTCAGGTCAGCGCAGTATGATGATGTTGCCCTGAGGAGCATCAGGGAGCAGGTGAGGACGGGCTTGCTTGACGATTTCTCTGTAGCCGAAGACGGGTCGTTGCGGCACGGTACTAGGCTGTACGTTCCGCGTGGAGAGCTTCGGGAGGAGGTTCTTCAGGAGGCGCATCGCTCTCAGTATTCTATGCATCCTAGAGCCAACAAGATGTATAGGGACCTGAGAGAGCACGTGTGGTGGTATGGCATGAAGCGAAAGGTAGCTCAGTTTGTATCTCGTTGCCTTGTGTGTCAGCAGGTGAAGGCCGAGAGGCAGAGACCAGGTGGATTGCTACAGCCGCTACCCATTCCCGAGTGGAAGTGGGAGCACATCACCATGGACTTTGTATCTGGACTTCCACGGTCGCCAGGAGGGAAGGACGCGGTTTGGGTCATAGTTGATAGATTGACCAAATCGGCCCACTTTTTGCCTTTCAAAGTGGGTTTGTCTACGGAGAGGCTGGCTGAGCTGTATGTTCGTCAGATCATGAGATTGCACGGAGTTCCGGTGAGCATAGTTTCAGATCGGGATAGTCGATTCACTTTCCACTTTTTGAGGAGTTTACAGGCTAGCTTGGGCACCTCGCTCAAGTTTAGTACTGCTTATCATCCTCAGACAGACGGGCAGTCGGAGAGGACCATCCAGACTTTGGAGGATATGCTTCGCACATGTGTGCTAGATCTCGGGGGTTCTTTGAAGGACCATCTTCATCTGGTAGAGTTTGCTTACAATAACAGCTACCAGGCCAGTATAGAGATGTCACCATTTGAGGCTCTATATGGACGGAGATGCCGTACTCCCTTGTCTTGGGACGATGTCGACGAGCGGGGCGCTTCTTGGGCCGGAGATGGTTGTGGATGCGGCCGAGAAGGTCAGATTGATTAGAGACAGACTTCGGGTGGCTCAGGATAGGCAGCGGCATTGGACTGATAGTCACCGGAGACCGTTAGAGTTCGAGATTAGTTTCAGTTCTTGTCGTATTTGTTGTGATTGTTTGTTAGTTGTGTGTTGAGTTTTTGTCTTATGTCTAGGTTGGTGACATGGTATTTCTGAGGATATCCCCGACACGTGGCACTATTCGCTTTGGCGGCGGTGGGAAGCTCAGTCCGCGCTACATCGGACCTTTCACCATCTTAGAGAGGATCGGTGCAGTAGCCTACCGACTGGACTTGCCTACCAGGATCGAAGGAGTGCACAACGTGTTTCATGTATCTCAGCTGAGGCAGTACGTGGCAGATCCTAGCCATGTATTGGACCATTCAGCGATACAGGTGGGACCTACTCTCAGCTATCCAGAACAGCCGATGGAGATTCTGGATCGCAGGGAGAAGGTGCTCCGGAACCAGGTCATACCCTTGGTTCGGGTTGCATGGAGACATCACTCTCCATGTGAGTCTACCTGGGAGAGGGAGGACGACATGCGGGAGCGTTTCCCTTATCTTTTCGCGCCCTGAGGTATAAATTTATTTTCTTTAATTCTGTTTGTGATTTCCTGTGCTTGTTGTCTTCAATTTTGAGGACGAAATTTTTTTAAGGTGGATAGACTTGTCACCCTCACTTTTCCCAGTTAGGGGTAAAATGGTAATTTTCCATTTTATAATATTTTTAGGAATTTTATTTCATGAATATTATTATTTAATTATTATAGGAGTCGGGTTCGAATTTCATCGCATTCCGAGCTAATTCGGGACCCCGATGAATTTCGACTTGAGCTGTAATTAGCATGTTAGCTAACCATAGCCCACCACACTAAACTTTAGGGTTTAAGAGTTTGTACTAGTCCCCCATGAGTAATTTAGTTTAATTATGATTTTTATTTATTTTTAGCAACTTCCTAAACCTAATTTGGAATTATTTAAGCAATTAGGCTTAGGGAGGGGCAAACTTGTAAATACAAGTGCCCATACCCATGCCCATGCTTGGCCGGCCAAGAGAGAGCCCCCCCCCCCCCCCCCCCCTCTTTCTTCTCCACTAAGCAACACTCTCTCTCTCTCTTTCAAATTCATTTTCTCTCAAGTCTTTCTTCTTCCTCCAACCATTCCATTTTAGGTATGCTTTTAATTCCTAATATATTTCTCATTTGCATTTAACCCCCTCACAATAAATGGAGAGGAGAAGATTCTCCACCATTTGCCCACAAATTTGTAGGTTTTCCCTAGAAAAATAGGTTAAGAATTTATTAGGGTTTAATCCTTAGAGAGTGGTATATATATATATATATATATATATATATATATATATATATATATATATATATATATATATATATATATATATATATATATATATATATATATAATACAAACACACACACACCCTCACACAACACAAACACACACACATTCTCACAACACCACCATCCTCATGACACTAATTTCATATCAAATATATACACACACAAAAATATATATATATTTTGTGTGAGGGTGTGTGTGTGTTTGTATTATATATATATATATATATATATATATATATATATATATATATATATATATATATATATATATATATATGAATATGTATATATATATATATATATATATATATATATATATATATATATATATATATATATATATATATATCTATATATATATATATACACACACACAACACTCACACATCTATATATATACATACATACACACCTATATATATGAATATGTATATATATATATATATATCTATATATATATATATATATATATATATATATATATATATATATATATATATATATATATATATATATATAAATATATATATATATATATATATATATATATATATATATATATATATATATATATATATTTATATATATATTTTTTTTTGTATATATATATGAGTGTGTATTTATATATGTAGATGGATATGGGTGTGTATGTATGTATCTATATATATATAGATGTGTATGTATGTATGTATATATGTGTGTATATATATAGATGTGTGAGTGTTGTGTGTATATATACATAGATATATATATATATATATATATATATATATGGTTAGATAGATAGATATATATATATATATATATTTATATATATATATATATATATATATATATATATATAGATATATATAGATATATATGTATATATATATATATATATATATATTATATATAGATTGAAAAAAAAAAAATATATATATATATATATATATATATATATATATATATATATATATATATATATATATATATATATATATATATATATATATATATATATATGTATAGAGGAGGAAGAAGTGGAAGGATAGAAGGAGAAGAAAAAGATGCACAGCAGTAGCAGCAGCATTGCTGCAGCAGCAGCAGCAGCAGCTGCCAGGCAAGACCCCCCCCCCCCCTTGGTGTTTAGCCTATTAAACCCCCCCCCCTTGGTATGTATATATGTATATATATAGATATATATATATATGTATTATATATGGATAGATACGTAGAGAAGATTAGAAGAAGTTTAAGGAATTAGAAGTTAGAAAGAATAGGAAGAAGTTAGTAGGAAAGAATTAGAAGAAGTTAGAAGAATGGGAAGAAAAGGAGAGAAATAGAAAATAGAGAAAAATCGAGTTAGAGGGCGAAACGGAGCTCGGAGTATCGGAATGAGTTGAAACTTGGCGTGGGATAAGAATACGTGATTTAGATTTTGCGGGTAGGCTCCCAAGTGGAAATCGGGATTGTAGGGCGCCGGTATCGCGCCGTACCATTCCGTATCTTGAAATATTCAAGATATCGGCAATGGGCCGTAAGATGGACTAGACGCCCACTTTACTTAGGTATCTTGGTAGGTAATATATGTATAGGCTAGTACCTTACTACCCTAGGGAGCTCGGGTCAAAATACCAAGCGTAGGTAGGCTAACTTGATAGTTGCCTAAGCTAGAATTTTACCCTTTTTAAGGGTAAAATAGGATATTGGCCTACGGCCAAGATATGAGTTTCGAAGTCCAAGATGGACTTGGATATGGGTTGTAGAGATAGGTAATAGTTAAAAATAGTCGCCTAGACCTAGTCTTGGCCCCGGTTGACCACGGTTGACTTTTTGGACCGAAAGTCAACTATGGGTCAACACTTTACCCAAATTAGTCCCAATTTCCATTAGACTTGTGTAGTTGACCAAAAGTCAACTATTAGTCAACACCTGACCAGTATGACCTAGAGTTGACCTAGAGTTAACCAGGGTTGACCAGTTGACCAAAAGTCAACTGTAGGCCAACTCTTGACCCCGTTTGACTTTCTTCGACTTGTTTTGACCCGTGATGACTGGTATGACCTAGGATTGACTTGGTTTGGCTTAGATTGACTTGATATAACTTGATTTGACCTAGATTGACTTAACAGGACTTAGTGTGACTCAGTGAGACCTAGTTTGACCTAGATTGCATATCATTCATTGTAAATCATTCCTAAACTTGTTTAAACCTAAATTAACACACAGTATTTCATATTTAGGTCTTCTGATCGGAGCTCGGAGTATCGGAATGAGTTAAAACTTGGCGTGGGATAAGAATACGTGATTTAGATTTTGCGGGTAGGCTCCCAAGTGGAAATCGGGATTGTAGGGCGCCGGTATCGCGCCGTACCATTCCGTATCTTGAAATATTCAAGATATCGGCAATGGGCCGTAAGATGGACTAGACGTCCACTTTACTTAGGTATCTTGGTAGGTAATATATGTATAGGCTAGTACCTTACTACCCTAGGGAGCTCGGGTCAAAATACCAAGCGTAGGTAGGCTAACTTGATAGTTGCCTAAGCTAGAATTTTACCCTTTTTAAGGGTAAAATAGGATATTGGCCTACGGCCAAGATATGAGTTTCGAAGTCCAAGATGGACTTGGATATGGGTTGTAGAGATTGGTAATAGTTAAAAATAGTCGCCTAGACCTAGTCTTGGCCCCGGTTGACCACGGTTGACTTTTTGGACCGAAAGTCAACTATGGGTCAACACTTTACCCAAATTAGTCCCAATTTCCATTAGACTTGTGTAGTTGACCAAAAGTCAACTATTAGTCAACACCTGACCAGTATGACCTAGAGTTGACCTAGAGTTAACCAGGGTTGACCAGTTGACCAAAAGTCAACTGTAGGCCAACTCTTGACCCCGTTTGACTTTCTTCGACTTGTTTTGACCCGTGATGACTGGTATGACCTAGGATTGACTTGGTTTGGCTTAGATTGACTTGATATAACTTGATTTGACCTAGATTGACTTAACAGGACTTAGTGTGACTCAGTGAGACCTAGTTTGACCTAGATTGCATATCATTCATTGTAAATCATTCCTAAACTTGTTTAAACCTAAATTAACACACAGTATTTCATATTTAGGTCTTCTGATACCGCTCTGAGCATTGATATATCCTACAGCTCAGGACAGCAGGCGAGTACATTCACTGATAGTTTTTATTGTCTTGATATTTGCTATATCCGATTCAGTCGTAGTGTCTTACTTGATTCTCAGACACGATAGTTCACGGACTAGTATTGTCGGATTCCTGTCATGAGATGTCATTCCTGGATTTCTTGGGATACTGGTACTTGTTTAGTCTTGATTCTCGTACTTGTATTGACGCCGATTCCTGAAGAGGACTTGCTCCCCTCTTTGGGAATCCCGCATCATGACGTGCTATGTCCGGATCCGTATACTATTCGGGGAATGGGGAATATTATAGATAGTGTGATCAATGCCCACCTTGAGTTACTACTTGTATCATAGCTATACCCTCACCTCACGATGGGTATAGCCTGACCTGTGTTACTACTTGCTCCATAGCTTACCATCCCGGCCGGGCCGAGTCCACGTACTTGTAGCCGGTCGGCTGGAAGCCTGATTCTTGACCCATACCGATCAAATTAGGCTATAATATTTGAGGCATATTTTATATTTACTTTTCTTGTCATATATCATGTTCTGTTCTACATTCAGTACTTTCTCACCATGCATGATATACAGTTACTCACATGCTCTACATGCCTTTACATTGTACCTTGATTGGAGACTAAGTTCTGCTCGGGAGAGGAGTTACAACCCCGGTCCTTGTTTGGTTTAAGGGTTGTAACTCGGCTTCCGAACGGTTTCCAAGTCTTCATATATCTTTGTCTTGTAGTTCATTATACTGTCTCTTATAGAACTTGTCAATTCACATGGAACTGCTGTTAGTATTTGTACTTGCTCATTTTCCTGACATGATACCGTTATGATATATTACAGATGATTCTGATGCGGACTGCTCGACCTATTATGGGCTCGAGTTAGATGGAGTAGTCTTGGATCGTGGCCTTATAGTAGAGCCACTAGATTTTGTACTTCCAGAGTAGTGTAGGTTAGCTAGGTTTGACTGGACTGCGTTCCAGCTAGCTTTATCAGACTGTAGTTTCTATATTATATTTTGATACCATGTGATGTTGTATATATCTGGACTTGTATTGGACTATGCACTTATTTACTATTCATCTATCATATGTCTTTCCTTCTGAGCTATCTACCTTAGTTTTATTCTGTGATTGAGACTGTATTGTTATGTCACCTCCATTCGGAGAGTATATACTGTACAGGTACATTTATACTGTTAGTCGTAGGTATTTACAGACGTTATATACAGCGTTCTACCGTCGATTCTGCGGCATAGGCTGGACGTACCCACGTGCTCGTGCCCCTCATAAGGGTGCGGGTCGTGACACCTTTGACTTCATTGATCTTTCCTGCCTAGTCATTTGATTGTTCTCGTCCCTTTTTAGGGGCACTTCGTCCGCATCTGTCAGATCTGGACAACATCAACAAGGGCAACATGGACAACATGACTAGGTTGGTCAGCAACAAGGGCCAGTACTACCCCAAGAGGCTCTTCAAGAAGAAGTGATAGTGGAAGCAGCAGCTGGATCGCAGTATCCGGAGGTTCCACCACCACCAACAGTTCCACCTACCCCTGTGGAAGTGGACACACCGGCCCTTCTGGAGATCATGAGAGGGATGATGGCTACTCAGCAACACCAGATGTTAGCCCAGCAGCACATGCACGCTCAGTTGCAGTAACATAACGTACTACTCAACCAAGGGTTGCAGACAGCTTTAGAAAGAGGGACAAGGCCAGATTCAGGAGCATCAACCAGATTTTACAAGTTCAGCCCCCGCCGTTTCAAGGGCACGGAGGATGCCATCTCAGCAGATGCATGGCTTAAGGATATTAAGGCTATTCTGATGGCAGCTAAGGTACCGACAGAAGAACGTGTGGATCAAGTGAAGTTGTTACTTTAGGATCTCGCACGTGATTGGTGGGAATCAGAGGAAGTGGGCATGAGACGTCCTGTTGCTTGGGACGATTTTACAGCAAGATTCAAGACAAAGTACTATGGAGTTGTGGCACAGTTTGAGCAACAACAGAAGTTTATCAACCTCAAGCAGGCCGGCAAGACAGTAGATGCTTATGCAGCGAAGTTCTGCAGATTGAGTAGGTTCGCCCCAGAGATGGTAGAAACGGAGAGCCAGAGGGCTATAAGATTTCAACAAGGGTTTCATCTTGAGCTCTTGCAATTGATAGAGGGGCACAATTACCAGACTTTTGATGAGGTATTGACGGCGACTCGAAGGCATGAGATAACCATTCAGAGAATCATGGCAAGGACTGGAGGTCAGAAGAGATCCCACAGACAGATTGAAGGAGGAGGGGGAGCAGTGCCCCGAACAACAGCACCGTCCCTTGGCATTCGCATTCACGATGTGGCAATGCGAGGGCCAGCACCACCAAAGCAGCAGCAACAGCAGCAGAGGAAGAACCAGCAACCCCCAGCGTGCTATACTTATTGTGGAAAGGTATGGCACACTAGAGATGTGTGTCGGACATTGAATGGACTGTGTTTGATATGTGGAAATCCAGACCATCGGGTTACCACATATCCCATAAATTCGAGGTCAGGAGGACCGGTACAACAGTTTCCTGCTCTGCCAGTACCAGAGACAGGCCAATATCGAGGACCAGCGGTGGCAGTGAGGCCGTTGGCACAACGCCCGTTAATGCCACAAGCTCAGATGTTTCGGCAGCAGGGACCGCCGATGCAGCACCAGCATAGACCACCCCAGCATCACCAAGGCAGGGGCCAGCAGCAGCACCAGGCTAAGCCGCAGCATGGGAACCAACAAGGAGGTCGAGGGCAGGCATTCAATCTGTCCTTGGAAGAGGCATTAGCATCGGGAGATGTTGTGGCAGGTAACATTCTCGTCGCCTCATATCCCGCAGTAGCATTGTTTGATTCGGGAGCATCACACTCATTTATATCTGCATAATTTGCAACACGACTAGGAATGGAGTTCGAGGCATCGCCAGGGAGGTTGAATATACTCACTAGTAATGGGCTCGTAGGAGTTAGTAGAGTTATTCTAGCATGTAGTATTGTAGTTTGCGGGCATTCCTTACCCGCCCGGTTGATAGAATTTCCTGTTGGAAATTTTGACGTTATCCTAGGCATGGACTGGCTGAAAGACTGTCATGCGACAAAAAATTGTCATAGAGGGAGTGTATCTTTTGACATTCCAGGCATGAAGAGGTTCACCTTGGTCAGATCAGGGGCAATTCAATAAGAGCAGGGAGTAGTAACGGCAATGGAAGAAGTTCAAGTTCCGAAGGTAGTTGAAGAATTTCTAGACGTATTTCCCGAAGATCTTCCAGGTCTACCACCGGTTAGAGATATTGAGTTCAGTATAGAATTGGCACCTGGAACTAAACCGATATCAGATCGAGTTTACAGAATGGCAGATTCAGAGCAGGCCAAGGTATATCAGTACATAGAGGAACTGAAGGAGAAGAAGTTCATCCAAGCTAGCATATCACCATGGGCAGCACCAATGGTACTTGTGGGGAAGAATGATGGGTCGTCCAGATTGTGCATTGATTACAGGAAGCTTAATGCGGCAACAGTAAAGAACAAGTACCCACTACCAAGGATCGACGACTTATTTGATCAGTTGAGCAGAGCTAGAGTTTTCTCCAAGATAGATCTTCGTTCAGGGTATCATCAAGTGAGGGTTCGGAAGGAGGATATTCCCAAGACAGCATTCAGGTTGAAGTATGGGCATTATGAATTCTTAGTAATGTTGTTTGGCTTGACCAATGCTCCAGCAATATTTATGGATCTGATAAACCGCATCTTTATGCCATACTTAGATCAGTTTGTCGTTGTGTTTCTTGACGACATTCTCGTATACTCTGCTAGTGAAGAGGAGCATGAAGACCACCTCAGGAAAGTGTTATAGGTTCTGAGAGAAAGTCAGTTGTATGCCAAGCTCAGCAAGTGTGAGTTCTGGACGGACCACATTTCGTTCTTGGGTCACATCATATCAGGCACTGGAGTAGCAGTGGATCCCAAGAAGGTAGAAGCAATAGAGAGTTGGCCAGTCCCCAAGACCGTAGCAGATGTGCGGAGTTTTTTAGGATTGGCAGGATATTACAGGAGATTCATATCAGACTTTACAAGACTTTCAGCACCCATAACCCGCTTGACCCGGAAGGATATACCATTCGTCTGGTCGGCAGAATGCCAGGCATCATTTGAGAATCTGAAGCAGAAGTTAATATCAGCGCCCATTCTTACATTGCCAGTTGGACCCGGAGGTTTTACTGTTGTAGCCTCCCTTCCCGAAAATTTTTAAAAATATTTTTTTATTATTTATTTGATTTAAATGGTAATTTTTAGAATTTTATAAATGATTATTTAGGTAATTATTACGGTAGATGATTTTAATCATGGTTGAGAATTGGAGTACAAGACAGCTAGAAATCATGGCACGAATAGTGCAGTGGCGTGCTTTGACTAGTGTTTAGCCATGGTAGGGGAATGCGAAGCTATAGGAGTGTCCCAACTAGGAAAACCAGACCAAGTTGCGACTTAACCGTACCGAAGATTTTATTTATTTATTAATTATATTATTTGACGTTTAGGAGACCCGGTTGTACAAAACTAGTCAAACTGGATCCGAACTGAGTCCAGGCCCATGTAGACATGTAGTGGGATCAAGTACGGCCTTGTAGACATGTTTGGTAAATGCAAATATTTTGTGTATATTTTGGGAATTGGCAATTATTTTCTAAATATTTGTTATAGGTAAATTATGTATATTAAATTTCATTATTATTATTATTATTATTATTTATTGGGATTATTATTTAATATTATTATTTTATTGGTTATATTATTTTATTGACAAATAAGTATTATATATTTGTGAATGTGAATGTATGTATATCTGAATATTATATATGTGTGTATTTGTATGTATAAATAAATATACATAATAGTGTATGTGTATATATATAAATATATACACGTGTATATATGCATGTATACGTGTATATATATATATGTATAAGAGTATATGTATACATAAATACGTAAAAATATATGTGTATATGAATGTAGGTATATATAGATATTATATATGTAATTGTACGTATATATAATTATATATAATAGTGTAATTGTATGTATATATAATTATATATAATAGTGTTGTGTGTGTGGATATAATTATGATTAAATATAAATATAGATATAACTATATATATTTCCAAGTAAATATAAATAGGATTATATATATATATATATATATATATATATATATATATATATATATATATATATACATAGAGCTGTGAGCCCAGCCTTTTGGGCTACAACCAAACCCCCAAAGCCAGCCCAGCCCATAGGCCTAACCGACCCCCCCTAAGTTACTAGCATTTAGCGAAGTAACAGAACACATAAAAACCCCTCAGCCGAGAGTCCCCATAAGTAGGCCCCAACCCGAGCCTGAGAAGCTCCAAACCGAGCGCTGAGTAACCCTCCGCGCGAATATATATCGAGAGTGAGAGATCGAGAGATAACTCCACAAAACCCTAACGCCACCACCATGCGCCGACCCCAGGCGATTTTCCCCATGCGTGCCACCGCCGCCTACGCACGCACGTGCCGCGCACGGCCACCGACGGCCGGTCAAGCCGCCGTGGAACGCGCGCGCGGACTGAACAAGCGACAGCAGTAGCGGTTGATGGAGCCGACTTCACGTTGACTTCCCCGCCACCACGCTTCACCGTTTCCTGAGCCGTTTGTGCTGGTACGTAGCCCATATATACCTCTTAGATTCCCTTCAAATAAGTTTAATTCTCATGCGCTGGATTGCCGAATAAATCGACTCAAAGTCGAGTGAAAACCCGTCCAAAAACAGGACATGTACCAGTCCAAATACTCTAGTTTACGGCCAGTTTTGTCCCTAACCATGCACGATTTCGAAAAATAATTGAAAACACTTTTAGACAACATGTAGGGCATCATAACCCTTCTCGTAGATTCGGATTTCAGTAAGTAGATGAGAAGTTATTCGATCTCAAAATTCAACAAAAATCTGTTTAAAAACATTAAAACTCATCCACACGACGTGCGTCCCGCCATTCCGGGCGACGTGATCGCGAACCGAAGACATCGAAAGGTGCATAACGGCTTCGTGGTCGTGTGGGCTTTGACAGAATTCAAATTGGTCGTGTGTGCGCGACGAATTTGATCCGTATCCGTCGAAATTCCCCGTATCGTGTACTTTGTAAATTCTCCAATTACTTTGTGCACGCTCATCAGATCAAGAAGAAACTTGTGCCATCAGGACCGTATCATTTTTCTGGTCCTGTATGACAAGTTTGGTCCAATTCTGAGACAGTTGAATCGTACGTCGTTTTACGGGCCCCACGGTCCCACTCAACGGGCGATTTTGTGCACGGCCCGCCGAAATCCAACTCTGGACATACGGTTGGGTTCGTATCGAAAAACTGGATCCGTAGACATGTAGTTTGACGACTTTAGAGACCATTGACTCTAGCACACCTTTCGGTGCAAAGCGGGTCCAACGGCGGACATCGTTTTTGTCTGAAATTACCGTTTTGCCCCTGTGTCCAGAATTGGACTTAAGGACAGGCAATCCTAGCTAATTTGACTATTCTGAGAATGTTAGTAACATTTATTTCGGCTTTCGGAGAGAGTTGTGATGACTTGGACTTTCTGACTTGATTGATTGGCGATACATTGTTGGTTCTCCGTGCAACCTCCAGGCAAGTATACCTTGCCAACTTGTACAGTATAATTAATATGCATGTTCATCATCTCGATATGGTTCTTTTCCTTACATTCGTGATTGCTTGATTCCATGTCTAGTACACTCATCCTGTTATGGTTTTACTTTACTTGTTTCTAGTTTCTTGTTCCTTTTCTGTTATGATATTTTTCTACCTGTTACACTATGTTAGTCTCATACGTGTTGCTTGATAGAGTCGTCTAGTCCCACACCACGATTTCCTCAATTTGATTATAACTTGACTTGACTTGACATGACTTGAGTGGGACTTGACTTTGACATTATATAGATTATGAGTACTTACCTTGACTATGGTCTATAGGATTTTATACTAGGATTGGCTACTGTCTTGGTTGTGAGTACTTGCCTTAACTGCGATTGAGACATTATAGATTGTGAGTACTTGCCTTGACTGCAGTTTATAGCCAGCCATTTCTAGTATGGCATGCCAGTGTCTTAGGATCCGCGTGTTTAGATCTCGTGTCTTGGTTCATTTTGTCTCGTTGGATATCCTTGATTGTTTCTTTCTTCTTTTTACTGTTACATGTTGGCTTGTATATTATGTATCTTGCTAGTCCTCTGAGGACCTGCTGATCACTTCAGGTTTAGCGATTGTATTGAGTTAGCTAGTAGTTCTGGATGACAGATGTGATGATACGTTTACGGGATTCAGGTATCATTATTGTATTTATTATTCTCTCATGTTTTACATTCAGTATCATGTTATATTCTGCTTATTTTATAGACTCATATCATTCTTGGAGTCTAATCGAACAATATGTTAATGGGCTGCAGACCATGACACATACTTGTTCATTTTTGTTATATGATTCATGTGGATTGAGATATAGTTTAGGTTAGATATGATACCCTGCCCTGGACAGCTTATACGTACTCGAGTCGGGCTGGAGTCCGCTCGATACGTAGCTGGCTTGCTCACGAGCTCGCGTCCGAAAAGCAGGTGCGGGTCGTGACAAGTTTTTATGGTGGCCCATGCAGGTCAGAGCATATCGTATCGGTTACGTAATTGTACTGATACCAGCCTGCGCATCTGACTAAACCTTAGAAATCTCAATCCACTCTGCCTTGAAAATTCTCCTAGAAATTCTAACGTCCTTGAAAACTCCATATTTGCTCTCGATTATACTTTCTTGTTTTCCGTACCATTGATTCTCTTCCCTTCCTATTTCGGAGTGACGAACAGTCGTGCTGTCTAGAAATTATTAGAAATCCTTAAATTATAATATATATTGCTTGATTATTTAATTTTTGTTGCTTGATAGCTAATGAGGATTGTAGAGCCATATGCCTAGATATCTGCTGGTAGAATTGTTAGCAACTAGTTAGAAGACCATAAGACTTTAGTGACCGTATTTTGAGGAGTAGTGTGACCAAAGGTGGGTAGAAGTCCTCGAAGTTTCGTAGTTACTAAATGACTAGAGAAGGCCATAGAAATATTTTTGAGAAATTATGTTTGAGGAGATTAAGGTAATAGTAGACTTTGATTTTAAGACATAGTCATGAATTAGAATTTCGAGGACGAAATTATTTTTAAGGTGGGTAGATTTGTAGCCTCCCTTCCCGAAAATTTTTGAAAATATTTTTTTATTATTTATTTGATTTAAATGGTAGTTTTTAGAATTTTATAAATGATTATTTAGGTAATTATTACGGTAGATAATTTTAATCATGGTTGAGAATTGGAGTACAAGACAGCTAGGAATCATGGCACGAATAGTACAGTGGCGTGCTTTGACTAGTGTTTAGCTATGGTAGGGGAATGCAAAGCTATAGGAGTGTCCCAACTAGAAAAACCAGACCAAGTTGCGACTTAACCGTACCGAAGATTTTATTTATTTATTTATTATATTATTTGACGTTTAGGAGACCCGGTTGTACAAAACTAGTCAAACTGGATCCGAACTGAGTCCAGGCCCATATAGACATGTAGTGGGATCAAGTACGGCCTTGTAGACATGTTTGGTAAATGCAAATATTTTGTGTATATTTTGGGAATTGGCAATTATTTTCTAAATATTTGTTATAGGTAAATTATGTATATTAAATTTCGTTATTATAATTATTATTATTATTATTATTATTATTTTATTGGGATTGTTATTTAAATATTATTATTTTATTGGTTATATTATTTTATACAAATAAGTATTATATATGTGTGAATGTGAATGTATGTATATCTGAATATTATATATGTGTGTATTTATATGTATAAATAAATATACATAATAGTGTATGTGTATATATATAAATATATACACGTGTATATATACATGTATACGTGTATATATATATGTATAAGAGTATATGTATACATAAATACGTAAAATATATGTGTATATGAATGTAGGTATATATAGATATTATATATGTAATTGTACGTATATATAATTATATATAATAGTGTAATTGTATGTATATATAATTATATATAATAGTGTTGTGTGTGTGGATATAATTATGATTAAATATAAATATAGATATAACTATATATATTTCCAAGTAAATATAAATAGGATTTTATATATATATATATATATATATATATATATATACACACACAGAGAGAGCTGTGAGCCCAGCCTTTTGGGCTACAACCAAACCCCCAAAGCCAGCCCGGCCCATAGGCCTAACCGACCCCCCCTAACTTACTAGCATTTAGCTAAGTAACAGAACAAATAAAACCCCCTCAGCCGAGAGTCCCCACAAGTAGGCCCCAACCCGAGCCTGAGAAGCTCCAAACCGAGCGCTGAGTAACCCTCCACGCGAATATATATATCGAGAGTGAGAGATCGAGAGATAACTCCACAAAACCCTAACGCCACCACCATGCGCCGACCCCAGGCGATTTCCCCCATGCGCGCCACCGCTGCCTACGTGCGCACACGCCGCGCACGGCCACCGACGGCCGGTCAAGCCGCCGCAGAACGCGCGCGCGGACTGAACAAGCGACAGCAGTAGCGGTTGATGGAGACGACTTCACGTTGACTTCCCCGCCACCACGCTTCGTCGTTTCCCGAGCCGTTTGTGCTGGTACGTAGCCCATATATACCTCCTAGATTCCCTTCAAATAAGTTTAATTCTCATGCGCTGGATTGCCGAATAAATCGACACAAAGTCGAGTGAAAACCCGTCCAAAAACAGGACATGTACCAGTCCAAATACTCTAGTTTGCGGCCAGTTTTGTCCCTAACCATGCACGATTTCGAAAAACTAAATGAAGACACTTTTAGACAATATATAGGGCATCATAACCCTTCTCGTAGATTCGGATTTCAGTAAGTAGATGAGAAGTTATTCGATCTCAAAATTCAACAAAAATCTGTTTTAAAAACATTAAAACTCATCCACATGACGTGCGTCCCGCCATTCTGGGCGACGTGATCACGAATCGAAGGCATCAAAAGGTGCATAACGGCATCGTGGTCGTGTGGGCTTTGACGGAATTCAAATTGGTCGCATGTGCGCGACGAATTTGATCCGTATCCGTCGAAATTCTTCATATCGTGCACTTTGCAAATTCTCTAATTACATTGTGCATGCTCATCAGATCGAGACGAAACTTGCGCCATCAGGACCGTATCATTTTTTTGGTCCTGTATGACAAGTTTGGTCCAATTCTGAGACAGTTGAATCGTACGTCGTTTTGCGGGCCCCACGGTCCCACTCAACGGGCGATTTTGTGCACGGCCCGCCGAAATCCAACTCTGGACATACGGTTGGGTTCGTATCGAAAAACTAGATCCGTAGACATATAGTTTGACGACTTTAGAGACCTTTGACTCTGGCACGCCTTTCGATGCAAAGCAGGTCCAACGGCGGACATCATTTTTGTCCGAAATTACCGTTTTGCTCCTGTGTCCAGAATTGGACTTAAGGACAGGCAATCCTAGCTAATTTGACTATTCTGAGAATGTTGGTAACGTTTATTTCAGCTTTCGGAGACAGTTGTGATGACTTGGACTTTCTGACTTGATTGATTGGCGATACATTGTTGGTTCTCCGTGCAACCTCCAAGCAAGTATACCTTGCCAACTTGTACAGTATAATTTATATGCATGTTCATCATCTCGATATGGTTCTTTTCCTTACATTCATGATTGCTTGATTCCATGTCTAGTACACTCATCCTGTTATGGTTTTACTTTACATGTTTCTAGTTTCTTGTTCCTTTTCTATTATGATATTTTTCTACCTGTTACACTGTGTTAGTCTCATACGTGTTGCTTGATAGAGTCGTCTAGTCCCACACCACAATTTCCTCAACTTGATTATAACTTGACTTGACTTGACGTGACTTGAGTGGGACTTGACTTTGACATTCTATAGATTATGAGTACTTACCTTGACTATGGTCTATAGGATTTTATACTAGGATTGGCTACTGTCTTGGTTGTGAGTACTTGCCTTGACTGCGATTGAGACATTATAGATTGTGAGTACTTGCCTTGACTGCAGTTTATAGCCAGCCATTTCTAGTATGGCATGTCAGTGTCTTAGGATCCGCGTGTTTAGATATCGTGTCTTGGTTCATTTTGTCTCGTTGGATATCCTTGATTGTTTCTTGCTTCTTTTTACTGTTACATATTGGCTTGTATATTATGTATCTTGCTAGTCCTCTGAGGACATGATGATCTCTTCAGGTTTAGCGATTGCATGGAGTTAGCTAGTAGTTCTGGATGACAGATGTGATGATACGTTTGCGGGATTCAGGTATCATTATTGTATTTATTATCCTCTCATGTTTTACATTCAGTATCCTGTTATATTCTGCTTATTTTATAGACTCATATCATTCTTGGAGTCTAATCGAACAATATGTTAATGGACTGCAGACCATGACACATACTTGTTCATTTTTGTTATATGATTCATGTGGATTGAGATATAGTTTAGGTTAGATATGATATCCTGCCCTGGACAGCTTATACGTACTCGAGTCGGGCTGGAGTCCGCTCGATGCGTAGCTGGCTTGCTCACGAGCTCGCGTCTGAAAAGCGGGTACGGGTCATGACAACTGTATATTATGATGCGCCAGGTAAAGGACTTGGATGTGTCCTTATGCAACATGGGAAGGTGATAGCGTATGCATCTAGGCAGCTTCGGGACCACGAGAAGAATTATCCAACTCATGACTTGGAGTTGGCAGCAGTAGTATTTGCTTTGAAGCTATAGAGGCATTACTTATATGGTGATCGAGTGGACATGTACACAGACCACAAAAGTCTGAAGTACATCTTTACTCAGAAGGAGCTGAACATGAGACAGAGAAGATGGTTGGAGTTGATCAAGGATTATGACGTGGAGCTTTAGTATCATCCAGGCAAGGCTAATGTGGTAGCAGATGCTCTCAGTAGGAGAGGCGGCGCATTTATGTTGACTACACAGAAGCATATCTTTGAAGACCTTCAAGAGATGGGTATCGAAGTTATGCTTCCTAGTGATGTAGGAATTCTGGTGAGTCTACAAGTTCAATCCGACTTGGTAGACAGGATCAAGGCAGCTCAGGCACAGGACTCAAGAATTCAGAAGCTTAGAGCAGAATGTGAGTCAGTACTCAGGAAGGAGATAAGAATCCATGAAGATGGTATACTTAGGTTTCGATCACGTCTATGTGTGCCTAGTGGAGATATCAGACAGGAGGTTATGACAGAAGCTCACAGTTCTCAGTATTCTATACACCCTGGAGGGACCAAGATGTACCAAGATATCAAACAGCACTTCTGGTGGAACGGAATGAAGAGGGAGATAGCTAGATTTGTTTCCCTTTGCTTGGTATGTCAGCAAGTGAAGGTAGAACAGCAGAGACCAGCTGGATTATTGCAACCGCTTCCTATTCTTGAATGAAAATGGGAACACATCACAATGGACTTTGTGACCGGTTTACCGAGATCACCAAGTGGTAAAGATGCTATTTGGGTAATAGTAGATCGGCTTACAAAGGTAGCACATTTTCTTCCTTTCAGAGTAGGACAATCTACAGAAAAGTTGGCAGAGTTGTATATGCAACAGATAGTCAGGCAGCATGGAGTCCCGGTCAGTATTATGTCAGACAGAGATACCCGCTTTACATCATATTTCTGGAAGAGCTTACATCATAGTCTGGGTACCAAGTTAAGATTTAGCACGGCTTACCACCCACAGACGGACGGGCAATCAGAAAGAACAATTCAGACTTTAGAGGATATGTTGCGAGCTTGCACCCTAGATTTTGGAGGATCTTGGGAAAGCTACCTACACTTAGTCGAGTTTTCATATAACAATAGTTATCAAGCCAATATCCAGATAGAACCATTTGAAGCACTATATGGTAAGAAGTGTAGGTCGTCACTAGCATGGGATGATATCGGAAAGAGGAAGATGCTAGGCCCAGAAATGATTGTCCAGATAGTTGAAGTGGTTAAGGGAATTAGAGAGCAACTTCGAGTTGCGCAGGATAGGCATCGTCATTGGGCGGACCAACATCGTAGGCCGCTAGAGTTTTCTGCTGGGGACCATGTGTTTTTACGGATCTCACCTACCCATGGGGTCATTAGATTTGGCGTTCGCGGGAAATTGAGTCCGCGATACGTGGGCCCATTCGCTATCCTTGATAGGATAGGCGATGTTGCTTATCGTTTATTTCTTCCACCTTCGTTACAAGAGGTGCATGACGTGTTTCATGTATCTCAGTTGTGAAGGTATGTATCGGACCCAAGCCATATCCTTGATCATTCTGAGCTGGTTGTTGGTACCAACCTTTCTTACGAGGAACAGCCTGTGTCTATTTTGGACCGAAGAGAGAAGATACTCAAGAACCGAACAATTAGCCTTGTCCGGGTTGCTTGGGGTCATCACTCTTTAGGGGAGTCAACGTGGGAACGTGAGGATGACATCCGATCACGGTATCCGCACCTGTTTGACTCACAAGGTATATTTCTTTCTGTATACCTTGATTGTCTTAAACTCCTCATGCTTGTCACCTTATGAGTAGAATTGCTTGGTGTCATCGATAGTTAAACATAGATATGTTACTTGCTATTGGCATTGTAAAATGATTGTTTACTCAATTTGCTTGTACTTAGATTAGTTTAGCTTTGATGTTTCTATCCTGCTTGGAATTAAAATTTCGAGGACGAAATTTTTCTAAGGAGGGTAGAGATGTCACTTTCCGTTCCCAAAATACATATTTTTATGCATGTACTGCTTAAATGTATTTATTTAATATTTATCATGTATTGTTATGTATTTAAATCCCTTTAATTTTATGTTAATTAATTTCCTGCAATTTTATTTTCTGTATTTTACTTTCTGCTTTTATAATCTGCTTTAGCTTTGCTTTGGGTTCGGCTAGGATTGGTTCAATTATGATTGGTTCATCATGAACTGAAATAAACCCCCACCTACCACCACCTCTTCATTTAAAGCCTCCAAACTCTTTCTCTCTCTTCATTACTCTCCTTCACCATTACTCTTCTTCTTCCTCATAAACTCTCCCCACCTACCTAGCTGCCTAGGCAAGTGCCAACTTGCTTCATGATGGAATCCTATTATTATTGTTCCATCATCTTCCTTACCTGATTTTAAGTCTCTTTAGTGTTTAGCATTTTTAATTTCCATGGTTCATCTCTTGTAGATCTAAGTTTGTTGTATTTTTGGATTTATTGGGTTTTGATTTAGCTAACCTTGTTATTTTCAAGTTTTGAGGGTTCTATGTTGTAGAGAATTTCGTTCTACCCCATTTTGACCTATGAAAGTCCAGATTTGGGCTTGGAATGAAGGATTCAGAGAGCTTGGAAGCAATGGCTTCCCATGGTTCTTCTTCTCGGAAGAGTGGAGAAGAAGAACAGTGCTTGACCGCATGAGTTTTCATACGGCAAGTCTTCCTTGGCCGTATGGCATTCCCCAGCCGCATGGCGCTTTCTGGCCGCATGAACCATTTAGTTCTCGACCGCATGAAAGTGTCACATTTTGAGCCGCATGAACACATGATCTCTCTGCTGCATAAGGCTTTGTTAAAACTGGCCGCATGAAATTTCCCGTTCCTAGCCGCATGACTTGTTAGTTTCTTAGCCGCATATATTCGTCCAGCCACATGTACTCATCCAGCCGCATATGCATTCAGTCCATTCCAGCCGCATAGGCTCGGTGATTCCCAGCCACATGTGACTTCCATATCCCGAGCCGCATATGCACATTTTCAGTCGCATAGGCTTTGTTATTTCAGCCGCATGTGATTTACCATCTCCAGCCGTATGAGCAGCCTGGTCGTCTAGGCAATCCTGGCCGCATGGCATTTTTTCCAGCCGCATAGCTTTAGCAGCCGTAGCCGCATATACTTCTGTTGCTGCTAGCCGCATAAGATTGTTCTTCTTGCCACAGTTCAGCTGTATAGACTGAATTATCTTGAGCCGTATGAACCAATAATTTTCTGGCCGCATGAACTCTGGCCTTAATGCTTTTTGGCTGATCCTTGTCCCGAATTGACATTGATTGACATTGATTGATTATCTTGGCATTTATTAACATTAATTGTCATCTGGATATTAATTAACATGGATTATTATCTTGGTTACATAATTGATCATGCGTTCCTAGTTGGAACTAAGAGATTGGCTAGTCGTCTTATTAAATTGAATGAATGAGACACGTTCATATTAATTATGAACTATTGTAATCGACTGACTAATCCCGAATATTGGCATACATGCACATGCAGGCTTTAATTTATTTATTTATTTATTTATCTTACAAAAATAGCATGTGTACTTTATGGTCAAGGCATGATTATTCTGTGGTTAGTTTTGATTATTGCATTACGCTATGTAAGACCTACAACCTAACTGCACGGGTATCGTTGTAGAGTTGGGCATACCGTACTATGTACAGAAAGTACTCATTCTGAATGACCATGATCCACGGCATGGGATTTCACTCAACGTAGAGACTATTAAGTTAAATAAAATAATGATTGCATGGAGAGAATGGATTCCCGAGTTCTTACATGGCAGCCCTCTTGGGGACTATTAAGTGCCCGACAGGCCGGCTGGTTCCCACAGATACTGCAAATCTGCCACACGGGCAGGGAGCGGTATCTGCTTATATTATTTATTGTATATTGTATATTGTATATTAATGACGGGCGTCCCGCTGGGACTCGTCTAATTCATGATTGGCGCAATTGATTGACTGGATAGACTAACCTTGCTTGCACATCGTAAGAACTGAGGAATTCTTATTGCATAATTCCAGGATAACCTGGGACTCATCATAGCAAGCCGTAGTAGTGAATGGCCGTTTTAAATTGATTTGTTTGTATACTGTATCTACTCTGTTACCTAACTGAGATGATCAGAATGTCGGGACATGACGGGCCAACTTCTGTCCTTGTTTGGTTGGGAGGTTGGTTCGAAGTGTCGTGATGTTATGTGAATCCTAGTAGATAGCAGAGATCTATTATCATATTCTCTTATTACTGGCTTCATTCCTCATATCGTGCTCCCTTGCGGTACTTGCTATTAGAGGTCTAACCTCTCTGGTTTTGCATGGCCAGATTTAGAGCCGGTCCCCGAGGATCCAGCTTACTTCTACCTCCAAGATGGTCAATACTAGAGGAATGATCGCAGGAGGACTCGAGTGGGTTCCTTACTTCCCCGTTCGTATTGTTATTTACTTTATACTTTGCCGTTTGGCACCGACATGTTAGTCGGATTGTCTTGTACTTATTTTTACATAATTGTAACTAAGTCAAGCTGCAGCTGATAACAATTGTGTATACCTTGCTTCATCATCTGGCTATGTTTTGTAAAGCCAGATATCAAGAATATTTTGACTGAGCATTTGGGACGCTTTACTGCTTTATCTTACATGTTCTCTATTACTGTTTCTTGTTTGAATAATTGAGACAATAGATGTGAAGTGGCCATAGCGAGACTTTCATGTAGTATGCACCCCCTCGTCTTTTAGACAGCATTGATCGTATTATACGGTATTCATCTACCCGTAATACGTAGCTGGCTGAGTCATTCCCCCGCTCTCCAGTATTCTGGTTCTGGGGCGTGACACAGTGCTTGATACCCTCGAGACACAGTTCGAGGCTTTAGTACAGGGCAGTCAGACTGTCGAGGAGTACGTCGGGGAGTTCTGCCGTCTGGGCAGGTTTGTTGAGGGGTTATCTGAGGCGATGAAGGCCCGGAGGTTCAGGAAGGGGCTAGTCAAGGAGGTGAAGTCCTACACCAAGAGTGCCTGCAGCGCCACTTTTGAGGAGATCCTGGTAGGAGCCCTAGCAGCGGAGGATGACCTTGAGCTGAGGCTCAAGAGGGGACGGGACGCTCACGGTACCAGCAGCAGCGGAGGCCAGGCCAAGAGGCCTCATGTGCAGATTCATCAGACGCAAGCACCAGTGGGAGTTCAGCAGGTGCAGCATCAGTACCGGGGTCAGGACCCGAAGACGATCAGTTGTTCCTACTGTAGGAAGCCGGGACACATCTGGGAGCAGTGTAGGAAGAGGCTGAGGGTTTGCTATTTCTGTGGGTCTGAAGCCCACTAGAAGATAGATTGTCCCGTTGCACCTACTTTTGAGGGAGCTGGGCCACTTGTAGCGCAGCACCAGAGGGGTTGAGCTTTTGCGATGGCGGTCGAGGAGACCGACACTGCAGGTGACGGGTTAGCAGGTTTGACCTCCTTGTTCTTCTCTCCCACCTTCATGTGTGATTTTCATTAGTACCTGTCAGGATGTTCTTGTGATATCTAGATAGCGTAGTTACCCTGTTCGAAACTGTGGAATCACGACCAGTAGGACTATGATTGTATATTATCCCTCGACCTTGTTTGATTGGGGGTTTGACATAGGAGGAGTACGATCATCTTAATTTCGAGGATGAAATTCTTCTAAGGGAGGTAGACTTGTAACACCCTGTTTTCTAAATGAGGGTAATTTTAAAATTTTGTGATTATAATCATTTAATAATGATATTTAAATCATGTTATGATTTTTGGTAATTTTTAATCAATTTAAAACTATTTAAAGTATTGAATTATGATTTTGATGGTTAACTAGTTAAACCCTAGTTTTGCTAAGCCTAGAGACTAACCATGACCAAGGAGCCTAGTCATGTGATTAGGATGACTAATTACAACTTTTTAGCCTAGGAGTATTTTGGTCATTTTGACAATTTTGTGAAATTATAATTTTGATTAATTAAATATTGTGCTAATATTTTAGTTAAGCCTTAACCTAGAAGTTTAACCTAACATAGATTAGTCTTGAGGTTAGAATCATGGTTAGAACATTCCTACTAAGTGCCAAGGTTAGTAATATCTAGATATTCCTAGATAGGATATTTTTTCTTTGAAATATTTGTAAAAAGAAGCCTTAGGACTAATTGAACCAATATGAGGACTAGAAATTGGGTGGAAGAACCTCAACCACTCATCCAAAACCCTAACCCTAATCTTTTCAACAGCCATACAAGCCCCTCCTCCTATAAGTGTCACACTAACAAGCCCTTGCCTCTTTTTAAAAAACCTAGAAGAACCCTACTTTGTTCTTCCCTAAACTTCTCCCAATTAATCCAAATTGAGCCCAAATTGAGTCAAATCAATTGCATCATCATCCCCAATAGTAGAGGAGACTTGTGGGTGCTTGCTAACAAAGTTTGAGGACGTTTGAACCGTAGCAAATCGAGGAAGACGTCAAGTCGAGGCTCTTTATATTGAGTTTGAACTCTCAATAGGTAAAACCCTACAAACCCAAATAAATTCTTGATTTCTTTCCATAGATACATTCATTTAGGGTCCCCTAGGTGTAGCCCAATTTGATAGGATCTCGTGTCCATTTCGTGTCCGTATCGGACACGTATCGGTGTATTTAATTGGGTGTTCAATGAAATGCCACATAGGAAATTATTTTAGTAAATTTTAAAACAAATTACATGGTTGTGTAGCCCTACATATGGGAATTTCAAAACTATAACTCTGAGCATGATTAGACACGTGTCCGTGTCCAAATTTGGATACGAACCTCACCACGATGTCCCGTACCCATGCCCTGCTACCACCCACTGTTTTCTCACTGCACACACCACTTGGACACGTGCCACTTGGCACGAGGGTGGGGGCAGACACTATTAGGACCCCCCTAAAGTTTCACGACATCTCGTGTCGTATCGGACACGAAAAACGAGCTGTACTGATTTAACACTGCACAATGCACTAATTTTTCGACTCTCTGACACGGCTTTAAAACTTGGACACGACACGTCTTGGGGTTCGTACAGGTAACTAGACTCCTAACCATAGTCCCCCTCTACCTCTAAACACGATTACGATGTGTCACGTGTCGTGTGTCATGCACATGAGTCTGTGACACACGTGCACGAGGTACCGCACTGTGCCCGTGCTCTCCCCTGCTGCTTGGGCTCGACACACGACACGACACGACATGACACTAGGACAGATGAAACTTGGTGGACACGTGGGCCTAATGTCTGACACGACACACACAAATTTTGGGTCGAGTTGGTTTAGTATTCTAGAAGTTATCAAGCTCGTACTGATTTTCTACAGGCGCGCACACATACAGAAACTCGTTCTAATACGGGCTTCGCATCACGACACGACACGACTTGGACTCGATCTAGTGGACTCAGTAGACATGTGGACACCTAGTCTACCTATTGGTACACCTACACGACACTTTGCCTTGACACACGTATCCCACAAGAGCCTGACACACACACGCGAGGACTTGTCTGTGCTACAGGTCTGATACTTATTTAGGACACTCTTTAGACACGTTTGGGATACTGTGGCGACACGTTTGGTTGACCTGGGTTGACACTTGTGTGGTAGACACCACTGTGACACCAATTCTTAATTAATTTCAAGTTTTACTTCTTTAATTGGTTTCGAATATGCAATGTATATATATAGACTGGTTGACTGAACAGTAATTGGGGGTTTTGATTTTTACCTGAGATTGATATGGGAGTAATCAGTATAGGGTTGATGTGTGGCATGGGCTAGAGAGTGCAGGTAGGTTAGGGCTGCCTTTGTATCAGCTATGAGTGAGTGAGTGAGTGAGGTTTGAGAGTTAGTTGGGTTGAATATCAGAGGTTTCCGAATTAGGATGTGTAGGTGGTTATAAGACCAATAGGTTTAGATGTATGTGAGGTTGTGTTAGAGATGGTCAGCAGCAGTAGGATTAGCAGTAGCATTGCAGCAGTAGCATAGGAGGAGAGTACTCTCCCTGCAGGCAGGTGTTGGCCCTGCATTGTTGTAGTGCCCCGTCCCTACATCGTGCCCCGTTTCCATCCACGGGGAGCGTGAGAAAGGAACACTGTTGCTATCGATTCGGTCGTGACCGATAGGTCAGAATCGGCCGAGTTGATCGAACGGGAACGGTTGAATTAAGATCCATTCCACGTTATGGAATGGCTTCTTCGGAACCAAGTCCCATATTCAGCGGGTTGCGCCTCGAGGATTGGCTCTGCGGCTGAGTCGGAGAGACCTTCCGTTGCTCTGGTTTTCATGCCGTACTTGATTTGGCTTTGGTTTTCGTGAATGCATTTTTCGTGAATGTTTTCGATGGGTTTTTGTGAAGCGTTTTCGAGCTTGGCATTCATATCGAATATCCTTGAATTGTACAGTATTCTAATCAGTTGCTTATACGATTGCAGGTGATCGCGTAGGCGACGTCAGCGCAGCCAACCGATCGTTCGCTTGAAGCAAGCCTAAGGTGAGTGGCTGACCTCCTTCGTCTCGTCCCTCTACTTCAAAAACTCAATATGTGAAGTAAAATGAATGCTTGTCATAATAGTGTAGAATCAAAGAAATCGTGGCACGATTCTTCACGAAACACTTGCTATCGAACTGCCGGTATTGAAAATAGAAAACGTGTTTTCCTTATGCAAATTCACTTAGCCTATGCAAAATAATGAATGAATCGATTAACGTTTATCGCAACGATACGGCTAAATAAGAAAATTGACTAAGTTCAAAAGAAAACGGTCATTGGACAACTTGTCGACAAGGTGTAGTTTCCTCGAACGGTTGCCTAGGCCAAGGGACCGATTCGGCCCGGGAGGAACGAGTATAGCTAGCGCCAGCCTTTCATCAGCGTAGGTTATGCGGGAACTTTCGCACAGGGCTCACTACCCGCCGCGAAAGGGTCGTCGTCTAACCAAGCTATTGTCCGAGATGGCTTGACATTGCCAGTGGCCTCCACACCCTTTCACTGCTTAACAAATGCACGGGACACGGGATGGATATGATAGTTGCTTAATGTTATACAATTTCAGATGCTTGCCTCAAAACATGTTAACTTGCAAATCGAGTAGGATGGTTAGAAAGATCAAAAAAATAGCTAGCTTACATATTTACGAAACTTCTTGAATCAAATGCAGAGCTTGGATTTTAATTAGCCATTCGCCAGTACATGTGATCGTACTGATCCTCACTCTTTGCAGGTCCCGCGAACCAGGAAGGACGTACCAACTAGCTCGATGACGTTCGTGACTTTTGAAGCTTCGGCCGTGCGTCGAAAACTTTTCCTGTGACTCTACTTTTGAAGGCTCTCGACAATCCAAGGAAGATGACTCATCGTCCCTCCCATCCAGGTCACTGGAGTACTTTGTTGTATTTGAGGGATGTGTGCAATGTATGGAACGGCTATCTCATCGGCACTCTTTTGTAATCGAGTCATGTTGTAGCCCGCACGGCATGAGTCTTGTACTGGAGTGTGATTCAATTTGTCTGCGTACTCTCTTAGATCTCGTGTCTCGGATTACCTTATGACTATGCCTTGTGCGATCACAAATTAGGTTCGCGCGGCATCACACCCTGATAGACTGTCATCGGGGTTGTGTTATCTTTAGTCCACCTGGAGGACCTAAGTTTGAGGTAGCTCGAGCACCAAAGAGCATGGGGTATGTCTTCTATACCTCCATCACAGAAGATTCCGGACCCCCTTATCCCCTGATAGCAGAATTCTTTGATGTCTTCTTTGACAACCTTTCCGGATTACCCCCTGATCGAGACGTGGAGTTCACTGTTGATCTAGTACCTGGCTCTTCTTATTTCACAGAGAAGCTACAGAGTCAACCCCAAGGAGGCCAATGAGATGAAGGACCATATTGATGAGCTCAAGGCCCAGAAATTTATCAGAGATGGAGCTTCATCCTGGGGTCACCAGTTTTGTTCGTTTCCAAGAAGGATGAAACCATACAGATGTGCATAGATTATCGGGCATTAAACAACATCACCATTAAGAACAAGTACCCTCTGCCCAGGATCGATGACCTTTTCGATCAGCTGAGCGAAGCGAAGGTTTTTTCGAAGATTGACCTCAGGTCGGAATATCACCAGGTCAAAGTACGAGAGGAGGATATTTCGAAGACGATATTCAACACCAAGTACGGATAATATGAATTCTTGGTCATGCGCTTTGGACTTACAAATATCCCAGCTGTGTTCATGAATCTCATGAACAAGGTCTTCCATGAGTACCAGGACCAGTTTGTCATTGTCTTTATTGACGATATTCTGATCTACTCGAAGCCCCGAGAAGAGCATGAGAAGCACTTGCGGATAGTCTTGGAGACTTTAAGGAAGGAGAAGCTATATGGTAAGTTGTCCAAGTGTGAGTTTTTTTTCCAGATAAAGTGGATTTTCTTGGTCATGTTGTCACAGGAGAAGGGGTATCTGTGGATCCCAAGAAGATAGCAGCAGTGGAGTCTTAGACAACCCCCAGTTCAGTTGCGGAGATCAGAAGCTTCTTGGGCTTAGCAGGGCATTACAGAAAGTTCGTGAAGGACTTCGCAGGATTGCTGAGCCTATGACGAAGCTAACCAGAAAGAACGAAGAATTTGTTTGGACCGAAGCATGCCAGGCGTCATTTGAGGAACTAAAGAGAAGGTTGACAACAGCACCTATATTGACGCTACCATCAGGATCAGGTGGATTCTCTATCTACAACGACGCTTCAGGCAAAGGATTAGGCTGTATGCTACCACAACATAGGAAGGTAATTACTTATGTCTTCCGATAATTACGGAACCATGAGAAGAAATACCCGATGCATGACTGGAGCTAGCAGCAGTCATCTTCGCCCTGAAGCTTTGGAAGCATTAGGTTTATGGCGAGAAGGTAGACATATACACAGACCACAAAAGTCTCAAGTATGTCTTTACTGAGAAGGAGCTCAACATGCGCTAGAGGCAATGGTTGGAGCTTATGAAGGACTTTGACATCAACCTGTAGTACCATCTGGGTAAGGCTAATGTCATTGTTGATGCGCTTAATAGGTACCCGGTGACTGTGTTTTTAACGAAGAACCGACACCTGCTAGAAGACATGGAGAAGCTCAGGCTGGAGATTGTGCTACCAGAAGCAATAATATTGAATCTTAGGAAAGAAGCAATTGTACCAGGAGTGGACTCGCCCATGATGCAACTACAAGTGCAGTCCAGCCTAATCAACAGAGTCAAGGAGACTCAGTTCCAGGATGAGATACTGTGCAAGTTGAGAGATCGAGTATTAGCTAGAACACTTGAAGGATTTTCCATAGTTGGAGATGAAGCTTTGAGGCATGGCACGAGACTTTGCGTGCCGACTAGCGAACTGAGGAACGAGCTGATGAAGGAGGCACATCAATCGCAACATTCTATACACCCAAGAGCGAACAAGATGTATAAGGACATGAGGGCACATATATGGTGGCTTGGAATGAAGCGAGACGTGACAAAATTCGTCTCTAGGTGCTTGATCTACCAGCAGGTGAAGGCAGATCGTCAGAAATCAGCAAGTTGTTACAACCGCTTCCCATTCCGGAGTAGAAATAGAAACATATTACCATGGATTTTGTAACAAGGCTACCCATATCCCAAGGAGGAAAGGATGTTATCTTGGTGATTTTGGATAGACTGACCATGTCTGCACATTTCATTCCTTTCAAGGTTGGTTTATCAACCAAAAGGCTAGCAGCTCTCTACATGCAGAACATATACTGACTTCATGGAGTTCCAATGAGCATTTTATTCGACAAGGATACCCGATTCACTTCACATTACTGGAAGAGCCTGTAGGAAAGCTTGGGCACACAGCTAAAGTTCAGCACGGCGTACCACCCGCAGACCGACGGTCAGTCTGAAAGGACTATTCAGACGCTTGAGGATATGTTGAGATCATACGTCTTATAGTTTGGAGAATCTTGGGAAGATCACCTACACCTGGTTGAGTTTTTTTACAACAATAGCTGCCAGGCCAGCATTCAGATGACACCGTTTGAGGCATTATATGGACGTCATTGCCGCACTCCACTAGCATGGGACGACGTTAGTGATCAAGTCATGTTGGGACCAGAGATGGTTACAGATGCCGCTGAGAAGTTGAAGACGATCAGAAAGACGCTGAGGATTGGACAAGACTGCCAAAAGTATTAGGCGGACAGTAGGCATCGAATCTTGGAGTTTGAGGCAGGAGATCAGGTATTTGTTAGAATTTCACCTACCATAGGCACTATTAGATTCGGCCAAGCTGGGAAGCTGAGTCCCCGCAACATTGGTCCATTTGAGGTACTCAGCAGGATTGGAGAAGTAGCATACAAAGTGGCTCTTCCACCCAGTTTCGAGAGCGTGCACAACATCTTCCACGTATCGCAGCTGAGGCGTTATGTACCGGACCCGAGCCACGTCGTGGATCATTCAGAATTAGAAGCTGGACCTAGCCTCACCGTGCCAAAGCAACCAGTGGAGATTATAGATCGTATGGAGAAGAGATTAAGGCGCGCGGTGATTCCACTAGTCAAGATAGCTTGGCGTCACCACTCCCAAAGCGAGGCTACCTAGGATCGAGAGGACGAGGTAAGGGAGAAGTATCCTCATCTTTTCTAGGTATGTTCTATCCCTCTCTTTTTAAAATATCGAGCACGATATTTTCTAAGGAGGGAAGGTTGTGAAGCCCATGATTTCGTGTCATTATTATTGCATGTTTATTAATAATATTTGTGAGCCCATTGTTTTGTTGGTAACTTAAGCCCAATAACTTAGCTACCCAAACCCAAGCCCAAACCCGAAACCCATAACTTACCCACTCCCACTCGCCCCGGTTCTTCCTTAGATCCACCCATTCCGCGGAAACCCCCACGTTCCCTCTTCCTTACGTATAGTAACATTCAGAAACCTTTCTCCATTCACAGAACATCCCAACTCTCCCACCTCCCAAAATTCCTCATATCTTCTTTCCCTCCCCTCCGTTCCCGAAATCGAAGCCATCCCCGCACTCCCCCGCGACATCCCGGTCGCATCGACACCGCTCTTGCCATGTTTCCGCGTCGATCCCCGACCGTCGACTGACTCCGTTGGACCATTTTCGGCTGCACCAGCGCCGGCCGACCTGCGCCCGGTGTCCCCACCGCTCCGACGACCCTGCCAGCCGCCTCCGCCGCGCCGACAACCGCCACCAGCGCTGCCCGCGCCTCCTACAGCACCCCCTGACCGGCGCGGCACCCTTCTGCACGGCCCCCACCGTTGTCTCGCAAGCGCTGACCGTCGCAGCACCCTTCTGCGCGGCCCCATCCGCTGTCCCGCGCGTCGCCCAACTTTCCGCGTGTGTTCCCGTGCCGTCCACGTGCACGTGTTCGTGCTGTGCCCGCATGCGTTCCGAGTCCGAGGCAGCCCCTCGGTGCTCCATCACATCTTTCGGTAACCCCGCAACCTTCTGTTCATTTCACAGAACCTTAAACCAATTCCTGATCCGACCGGAATTGACAGAATAAAGCTCTGTCAATTCCGAGATAGCTAGTTTAGTTAAGTTTCCTATTTTAGACTCGGTAATAATATTGCTAGCATTTTAATTTGATTAACGTTAATTGTTAGATTAATGGATAGTAGAGCAATCGACTACGTTTAATTATGAATAATGTCGTATTAACGTTATTTCAATTATTATGTCACTTTTGCCATAGTTTCACTTCTATTATTAAATGATAGATTTTAGTATCAAAATAATTAATTATATAGGAAAAACATACTTTAATATAGGAAATGATATTTATAGGCAAAAAACTATATATTTATGTTTTTAGGTAAAAAAAATGTTTATTTTCGTATTTTAAACCATTATTTCTGTTAATAAAGTCTATGGAATGAAAACTAGAGTTAAAAACGTATTGTCTCATAAAATCGTAATTTTTACTAAAATAAAGTTTTACATATTTTTATTATTAAAAATGGTTATTCTTTACTAAGAAATAGTATTAGTAAAATATTTCGTAAATGTTTATTTAGAAAATATTAAGCTAGATTTCGAATATTTTTGAGGTTACACGATATTTTTCTATTAAAATAATTTACGATAAAAACCGCTACTGCTTTGATAATATTCCAAAATATGTTAATTCCGTTTTATTTACAAAATACTAATAAAATAGTCTTACCAAAATATTACATAATTAAATCATTATTTTTCTAATAAAAGTGGCAAATGTTTATAATTAACGTATTTTGCGTTGAGTGGCTTTATTAGCCAATCTTTGGAAAAAGTTCTAAGGACAGATTATTATTAACGTAGGTTCCGATCCTGGACCCTAACCGATACCTTTCTAGCCGTTGCCTTCCACACCGAGGATACAACCAAGGCAAGTTTCATATCTTTCATGTCTATGTTTTATTTAATAATTAAATGTGTTGCATGAGTAGAATCATATATATTGTAGCGACACTGCTTCACAGTGGATCCCTCTCGGACTCCACGATTGATTGATTGATTGCCTAATTGACTCGGAGATTGATTGGGGGAGTAGTATAACATCTGTGACCAAAGTCATTGTTACCGAATATTGTCTCTCTCGCGCAAACCCCTACACAGGTGGGTTGAGTCATACCATATACTATCATTTGGCCAAAATGCTGGTATACACATTGCCTCTATCATGCCGGTCACAGATCAGTTATATACTCAAATGCGTTATTGACTCATTGTAGATTGCATCGTTGTAGCTTCTGAGATTTATTGCATGCTGTCTCTTTTATTATTATTTTGCAAAAATATATAATGCTTTTAAACTGTCTTGCATCATTTATTATTATTTAAAATGTTAGACGTGAAAATATGTTCTTGCTCCCCTCCTGACTGGAGACAAACATTTTTAGGTGACTGCGAAGACGTGGATATTGCTTTTAGTTCTTTCTGCGGACCTGGTCGGAGCCCTGACGAGGTAGCTGAACCTGACCAGGGAGCCCCAGATTATTAGCTGTGCCATCAGTTTAGTTTATTTTTTTTCCTTCCAGTTGTAATAAAAACCGATGTAATAATTGAATGATGTTTTGCTTGTATTTTTCATTTCAGACTTTTAGTACATATTCCAGATTCAATAAAAATGTTACTTCTTTCCATTTTAGATATCGTCTGCTTGTGTTCACTGTTTGATACAGCTTAATGCCGCCGTCTCACAACGGTGCAGGCTGGAAATGATCCGACTGGACCCATTATATTGGGATCGGGTCGTGACAGATACCCAAACCTTTTATTTTGTTTTAAGTAGGGGTGGCCAGTGTAAATCTTCTACATAAGTGATAAAACTTAGAAATGGTCCGTGTATTTAACACAAAATGTAGTTGGTGTTAGTATATTTATTTTTAAACTAGAAAAGATCCGTGTAATAAATACAAAATATAGGAGATGACAGTGTAAATAATCTTTTAGATTAGAAAACTGGACGATTGTCTATGGTCTTTCTTTCTTAATTTCAAAAAAAAAGGTCTTTCTTTCTTAAACAAATAGAAAAGAAAAAACTTAAACCTTCTCTCAAATTTCATCTCTAAAATTTTAAATTAAAAAAAGGCATTTGGAAGCCTTTTGTCCATAGCGAAGATGAGTATCTCTTCTCAGAAAATTGACAAATAGTTGTTAGAAAATTTGAAAGTTAAAAATCATAGAAGCATCATGGTCGAAGGCATAGGTGGATGCTATTTTTCTTAAGTTAGCATGATAAAATATAGGAATAAAGAGAAAGAAGGTAGTATGATAAAATATAGGGATAAAGAGAAGGAAGATAAACTAAAGAAAAACAATCTTATAAGAACTAGGGTGAGCATATAACGGTTGAAAAACGAAAATCGAATCGAGCCAAAATATGACAAACGGTTCGATTTTTCAGTCATCAGTTCAGTTTACGGTTTGAAATTAAAATTTTGAAATAACGGCTCGATTTTCGGTTCTTGATCCGTGTAAACAAACCGAACTGAAAACCGATTTAGATTTAGTAATTTATCAAATTACTTTCTATCTATACTAATATTTTTCTAACTCCTAACTAAGCACACTCTCTCCTTCCATTCTTCGTCGGTGCTTCTTTGAGCACTCTCTTTCTACCCTCAATCTTTATATACTATTATTTTTCACGTTCTGTATTGTAATAATTTATAAATATAACAATGTCAGATATATTTTTTAAAATTTGTTATTTAGATAAGCCCATTTGCTAATTTTTTTGAAGGCCAGGTCCATTGGCCCATGAAACCGAACCGATCGAAAATCGAACCGAATTAATTCGTCGGTTTTGTTCTTTTTTTATAAAAAAAAAACGGATCGATTTTCGGTTTTAAGAAATACGACTTATGGTTATTTCGATTTTTATATAATCGGTTCGATTTGAAGCAAATCGAACCGTTGCTCACCCCTAATAAGAACTGAACTTAACAAAATCAACAAAAGAGAGAAAGCAAAAGAATATGGGTGCATCTAACAATATTTTTTAGAGGTAGAAGTGTTTTAAAAAGGTCTTGACACATAAATAAGATCAGGGCCGGCCCTGGCCCAGGGCGGCCAGGGCGACCACCTAGGGCACCATAGAATTTGGAGGGCCAAACAAATTAATTCAAATGTATATATATTAGTAATCTTGTATCGAAAATAGAACTAATATGTAACATGACCCTCCTTTATCACAAAACAATTGTGGATTAGACCATCTCCAATGGTGATTTCTAAAATTGAGTTATTATCCTACTTGCCATTGTACTTTAAGGAGATTTCTATCCTAGTTGGAAGAGTTTCTACATAGAAATTGTACACATACAAAAAATGCTCTCCAATGGTTCTCCATTTCTATCCTATGTGTCACATAGTAAAAGGACAAATTTAATAGTGTGGGGCCCAATAATAATTGTCATGAGAAATAGGAGAATTTCTATGAGAGTTTCTACATCATTGTCACCTAAAAATTTTCATCCTACATCATTGTCACCTAAGATAGAAATGGTGATACAAACTACCATTGGTAGAATTTTTTTCTAAAATGGATTTCTTCCATAGAAATAAGAAAGATAGAAACCCCCATTGGAGATGGTCTTAGTGTTAGTATGTTAAACTTGCACACTTTAGGTCCTAGGTTCAATTATTGTCTATAACATTTTTAAATTTTACTTTTAGTATATATTTCTTTATATTATATGTGGGCCACATTTTATAAGTTTACCTAGGATCTCCATTAACTCAGGGTCGGTCCTGAATAAGATAGAAACAAAAAAATAAAATAATCATTCTAGAGATGGCCTGCCTTTTATCCTCTAATGTAAAATGATTGGGTTGTCACTGCTAGATCTTATCCTAACACATTTGTCAATATTAATCTCTCATCTTTCATATCTTGGATTGCCCCAAAGACTCAAAGAGGTGGTCTAGGGCTTGTGACTGATGTTGCTTTATTATTCCCTTCAAAAAAAAAAAAAAAAAAACTTATTTGCATTATGAATCATATTCTTCGGGAATTCATTACTGGAGAACTTTTCTGAATAATACACAAAGAAGTGCTAATAACTCATCTCATCTGACTTGATCTACGAGGAGAGGTATAACTTTTTGGCTTGGCGGACGATTTCGGAATCGAACCACAGGGGAGACATGGACAGTGGACCCAAATGACATGCAATGCAGCATGCACAAAGTCCCGTTCGTTACGTCGGACATCTAAAACAAAAAAAACTCCGGGAAAAAAAAAATATTACCAGGAGAAATTAATCACTCAGCATTACATAGAATTTTGTCAATTACATCCTAAAATCACAATAATATTTATCCCCTGATAATATAGACTCATAATCAGCAATATTCGCAGAAGAAGAGAGAACGAGACCATGAATATTGTTCCTTCTAACAGAGGTAGGAGCAGCATAGGAAGTCGAGACAGTTATCCGTGCCATCGTAACAGCAAGAGCAACTGCAAATGGAAGAAGAAAGAAGAAGATTTGTATATATTCAGTATAATCAATGGCCGCGCCGAAATAAAATAAAAATAAGAGTGAAGCATATATTGTTGGATATATTTCTAAACTCGCAAATAAAAAGAAAAATCCCAGAAACTAGAAATAAAGAACTTTCTCCTTTGGTTCGCGGAATCAGAATCTTGGAGTAAAGAAAAGTCTCTTATTCTTCTTTTTTTTTTTTCCTTTCCAACGAAAAAGAAAGAGGAGAAATGGTTCTCCACTCATCCTAAGGATTCACTTTTCTTTCAAATTTCTCGGGACCTTTCCACACATCGAGAATAAAATAAATAAAAGTTAAAAGTTGCAAAGGAAAAGAAATATGAAATAATTGATTTCCTTTCCTTTTCTTTCCGCGAACCAAACTAAAATTCTAGATAAGTTACAGACCTTGTCCTTAAAATAAAATTTGTCGCCACGAACAGGACAGCATGAAGAACATATATCCCTTACCATTGATCGGTGAGCTTGTCCTGGAGGTCTCCACTGCTTGACATAACTTGAGAAGATGGGGGCTCCATGTCTCTCTTCTTCTTCTCCTAGCTAGTAACTCTAATATTTGAACCGACTGGAGGAGAAGAAGTATGTTGTGTGTCAATGGAGCAGTTGGAGGAGGCACATGGGACTGGTGTGGGGTGCTTGAAAACTTCGTAGAAAGAGTTTTTCTTACTTTTTTTACTTGGAAAAAAATAACGCCGCTATTTGGTCCACTGGTCCGTGCTACGCGACGGCCACTCATTAATCTCTGACGGAATTTGAAGGAAATGGGCTCCGATGCTTGTGGGGGATCAATGGACCGCTGCCATATAGGCGTGGTTAAGTGGCAGGCACGTCCAAGTGCATGCCAAATATCATTTTCGAAGAGAAAAAAAGCATGACAAGAATTTTGTATTGGCAATGTATGTCCAGTGACACTATTTTTTTTTTTTTTTTTTGCTGGTGCTGCATCACTATATTGTTTTGGAGTCAAATGAAGTTTTACTTAGTGGATTATGAGAGTGCACAGCAACTTCAGCAACAGTTGTTCAGATGTCACACTTCAATGACTACATAGCTGCTTCTTTTTCAACCACTAGAATAAAAACATTATTTTGACATTTTAAGAATATTACTACAATTTAGCCTAAACCTAAAAATGAAACGACCATGCATTTTACGAAAATTAAAATTTTTGGAGCTCATATCATAGAACTTGTACATCTTCTTCAAAATTTATATATATTTTTAAAATTTTAAAATGCATAGTAGAAAAAAAAAATCGACTAATTTGTAGTTAAATATTTAAAACTATTGAAGTTTTTTTTTCTCTTTCTACTAGTGAAAACTTGCAAGTATAAAAATATAATTTTATCCCTTGTTATTTCATCAGCTCAACAATAATATTCTACCCCAATTTTCATCTCTCCCACGTCTTAGTCCCAATCATAAACCTAATTCCATAAAAGAAAAATATAGAGGAACTCGTGAGTTTTAATTTTTAAAACCTAGATCATAAAATATTGTTGGATTACATGCATCTGATTCTTTTTTTTTTTTTTCCAAGAGACTAAAGAGAAAAATAAGCAAACTTTTAATATTAGTAAAATTCACATGGCATGTCCATATTGTAATTTTTTATTTTGATTTCCTATTTGAATTCCGACTGATTGTAATTTCATGTATGGTCATGTGTAAAGCGCAATTTTTTTCATTTGGGGGTTGTGTGTGTACAATAAATGTTGAAAGTTGATCATGGATGTCTTATTAAAATTTACAAGCATGAAAAGTTCCCTTCTTTTGTAAGCATAGTAAAAGAAAAAGAAACTTGAAGATTACTTTGAGTTGGTTAACTTAGTTGGTTAACTCTGGGACGAGGGTCGTTTCTGATTATATGTAAGTGGTGCGGTCGTTGGGACCACAAAAATAGAGAGGTCCCAATTTTTTTTAACTTTTCTATATATTACTAATGTAAAAAAATTTATTTTTAGATTTAAATTTTTCTATTTTTTATAACCCACAGTAACAAGCGTCTTTGAATGTTTGGAAAAGACTATTTTTTGAGGATTATTTACTAATATGGTCCCACATAATAATTGATATTGACTCGTTTGGTTCGCGGAATCATGAAGTTGAAAAAGAAATATGGTTACTTTCCTATGTTTTGGTGTCAAATGAATTGAGCAGAAAATAAAGTGATTCCCAATGGAAGAAAAATAATTCCATCCATCCAAGCAATGAATCATTTTCCATATTGAAGTATTCACTTTCCTTTCCAAATTTCTTGGCATTTCCAAACATTGGAAAGAAAGATCAATAAAAATTGTAATTTTTCAAAGGAAAGAAAATGCCAAGGAATTGATTTCATTTCATTCCTTTCCGCGAACCAAACGAGGCCTTAGGATTTGGATTTCGAAAATGTCCAAAATGTTTGGGTCTTAAAATCACTGTTCAAGTACGCTATTACTAAATATCCCTTTTTTTTAAGAAGTAGTTGAAAAATATATAGAATTTTTAGTAATAGGGTCTCATATAACATATGATATTAAGGTTTGGGTCTCCAAATTGTCCGACATTAGAGTTTGGGTCTCCAAATCATTGTTCACTAGCCTACATGAACAGTGATTTGGAGATCCAAACACTAACGATGGATAACTTGAAGACCCAAACCTTAATATTAACTATTATGTGAAACTCTATTACTAAATAACCCAAAAATTTTAGGGCCCGTTTGGTTTGCAGGATTGGACAACGTAATGTAATTGACGTTACATTGTCATTCAAACTCGGGTGTTTGGTAGGACAAAAAATTTTAGATGTAATGTAATCGCGATTACAAGTTTGATTACATTACATCAGTTTCTTCTAAAATCAGTTACATCATAAAACCTATATCACATTACAACTTAAGAGGAAGGTTGGTATGCTGTAATTTGATCGTTTTGTTTTTTTTTCACAATTTTTTCGTTTTTTCGTTTTTATTTTTTTATTTTTGGTCTCTCTTTTTTTGCCGATTTTGTTCCTTTTTTCTTGTCCTTTTTGCTCGTTTGGGCCATTTTTCTCTTTTTCGATTATTGGTCGTTTTGTACATTCTTGACCGTTTTTTGCACTTTTTAAATCATTTTTGGCCAATTTTGTACTTTTTTGTCCTTTTTGGCCTTCTTGCACTTTTTTTTTACCGTTTTGGTCGATTTTGCATTTTTTTTTTTTGCCTTTTTCACCTTTTTTATCGTTTTTAGTAGATTTTATGCGTCTAGACCATTTTTCACGTTTTTATCATTTTTATCGCTTTTGGTACTTTTTGCACGTTTTAATCGTTTTTTGTCGATTTTGCACATTTTTGCCAGTTTTTGCCTTTTTGCACTTTTTATCGTTTTTGGTCGATTGTGTACGTTTGTTGTCCTTTTTGCCTTTTTTATCGATTTTGTACGTTTTTGGTGATTTTGACCGGTTTTGCACATTTTATCATTTTTGTCGCTTTTGTACGTTTTTTATAGTTTTTTGTCGATTTTGCACGTTTTTGGTCGATTTAGTATGGTTTTTTTGCCGTTTTTGACCCTTTTTTTTAATCTTTTTTGGTCGATTTTGCACTATTTTTGTTTTGGGCCTTTTTTGCATTTCTTTAATCATTTTTGGTCTTTTTTTATTTTGGTCGTTTTGCATGTTTATTTTATCTTTTTTGTCGTTGTTACTCGTTTTTTGCCTTTTTCTCATTTTTTGGACTTTTAATCGTTTTTTCCCTCTTTTTTATTTATTTCTGCTCGTTTTTTATTTTGTCCTTTTTTGTCGTTTTTGTTTCCTTTTTTTTTGCTCTTTTTCCTCGTTTTTGGTTGGTTTTTATATTTTTTTTGTCGATTTTACACCTTTTTCTTCCTTTTTTGTCCTTTTTGTCGTTTCTTGGCTTTCTCTTCTGCTCTGTTTTATATGTTTTTTGTTCGTTTTTTGTCGGTTTTGGTCTTCTTGCAATTTTTTTGATCTTTTTTGCCATTTTTTGCTCGTTTTGATCCCAGCTTGTTTGTCTTTTTTTCATTTTTGTCATTTTTGCTCTTTTTTTTCTCTCTTTGGGTCGGTTTTTGTTTTTGTTTTTTTCCTTTTTTTTTAACGTTTTGTCATTTTTCGTTCTTTTTCGTTTTTTGTCGTTTTGATCCTTTTTGGTACTTTTTTCGTTTTGATCTTTTTTGTCATTTTTGGTTATTTTGTTCGTTTTTTGTTGTTTTTGGTCTAGTCGTTTTTTTTTTCCGTTTTTAGACCCTTTTTTTTTTTTCCATTTTTGTCCCTTTTGATGCTTTCCTCCCTTTTTTGATTTTTTGTCTACTTTTTCGTTTTTGGTCATTTTTCTTTTTTTTATCGCTTTTTTCGTTTTTGGTTTTTTCTCGTTTTGTTCGTTTGTCATTTTTGGTCTTTTTTTTTTTTCGTTTTTTTGTCATTTTTTGTCTTTTTAGCATAAGGACAAAACAATTTTTTCCTTTATTTATTATTTATTTTAAAAAAATTATTTATTTTGAACTTTTTTATTGATCTACTTTTTATTTTATTTTTTATTTAAAAAATGTTAAATTAGAAACTCAATTACATTACATGATAAACCAAACATATGAATGCAATTGACATTACATTACATGGTTAGATTACATTTTCAACTAAACATAGTAATGTAATTGTAATTCTATTACACCACAAACTCAATTATACTATAAACCCAATTCCACTACGATTATATTAAAATGAACCAAACACAATCTTAATTCTTTCCGACCGTAGCTAGATAAACCATCCAGCTGTCCGAGAGGGAATTCAAATCCAATACCTGTGTTTGGACGCCTTCCGAACTATTGTTTTTTTTTTTTAATGTCTCTTTTCTTGTTAGTTGTGGAAGTATCTAAAAACCTAATTTCATTTGATAATTAGACCTTCAACTAATTTCATAATATAATTGGGTCTTCTGTGCGAGACTCTTTCTTTTTAAAAAAATACTCTATAAAGAACATTTTTATAAGAAAAAAATTGTCTCCAATGAGGATTTCTATCCCAACTCTATTCTAGGAGAAAAATACTATAGATAAAAGAACTCTTAGAGGGGCTCTACATAAACCTCTTGATAGAATTTTTTTCTATATTTATGTGACATATAAAAATGGGTCGCATCTAAATATTTACTTATCAGACTAATGAAAAGTTGTTATATTTTTTGGGTGTTATTAAAGTAATTCATATGCCATGCTCGCCCTCGACTGGTGAGTGCTGTATGGCTATCAAGACATATGGTTGACATAATTTGTAGAACCTTATAGGGTTGGCTCGCTCGGCCGACCCTTCGAAAAGAAAGTTTTTATTTTGTCTATCCACTAAAATAAATAATTAGACCTATAATTTAAAAAATATTTTTTTAAACTTTTGACTAAGTATATAATTGATTCTCTCTTTTATTAGGGGTGTGTTTACTAAGCGAATCTTTCTTACTTTAAAAATAGATACACTGATATTCAAGTCCTTTATTTTTTCTAAGTAGGGGTGGTCAGTGTAAATCTTCTACGCAAGTGATAAAACTTATGAATGGTCCGTGTTTTTAACACAAAATCTAGTAGGTGTTGGGATATTTATTTTTAAACAAGGAGAGGTCCGTATAATAAACACAAAATATAGGGAATAACAATGTAAATAATCCTTTAGATTAGAAAATTGGACGATTGTCTATGATCTTTCTTTCTTAATTTCGAAAGAAAAAAAAAATGGTCTTTCTTTCTTAAGCAAACAGAAAAAAAAAAGAAAAAAAAAAAAAAAAAAGAAAGAAAGAAAAGAAAACTTAAACCTTCTCTCAAATTTCATCACTAAAATTTTAAATTAAAAAATAGCATGTGGAAGCCTTTTATCCATAGCGAAGATGAGTATCTCTTCGTAGAAAATTGACAAATAGTTATTAGAAAATTTGAAAGTCAAAAATTAAGAAGCATCATGGTCGAAGGCATAGGTGGATGCTATTTTTCTTAAGTTAGTATGATAAAATATAGGAATAAAGAGAAAGAAGGTAGTATGATAAAATATAGGGATAAAAAGAAAGAAGATAATCTGAAAAAAAAAAAATCTTATAAGAACTAGGGTGAGCATATAAAGGTTGAAAAACGAAAACCGAACCGAACCAAAATATGACAAACGGTCCGGTTTTTCAGTCATCGGTTCGGTTTATGGTTTGAAAATTTAAAATTTTGAAATAATGACTCGGTTTTCGGTTCCTGATCCGAGTAACCAAACCGAAGTGAAAGCCATTTAGATTTAGTAATTTATCAAATTAATATATATATATATATATATATATATATATATATATATATATATATATATATATATATATTGTTAATCCCGGGGCTTGATCAAAGATGGTAAAACAGATGCAACAGAGATCTACGATGATACAAAAATCAAATAACCCGATTACAATATGGAGGAGGAAAATAGAGAAGAGAAAATCTCTCGTTCTTCCTTGCAAACGTGTTGCAATTGGGACAGAACGAGGTACAATAATCTAGAGAAAGATGAGAAGAAGAAAAATGCTGGGGTGTCAAAACACCGTTGCTCAAAGCAAGATTCGTCCCACACGAATTGCTTCCAGGAACCAGCAAGTTGAAGAACTTGTGGAACGCTCGAAGTCACCTCTGTTCTGACTCCTCGGATGGACTCGCAATGGCGGCAGCAGCTCTCTCTCTCTTTCTCCTTTTCTGACTTATACTTTTCGTCGTACCCACAAAGGAGGCCAGAAGAGAGTATATATAGAGAGAGGGTGGAAACCCTAGCCGCCTCTTCAGTTATGGAAAGATTGAATCAAATCCCAAAAAGATAGCAATGAGATCAGTTCAAATCCCACAAAGATAGCAACAAAATTAATTCAAATCCCACAAAGATAGCAACAAAATTAATTCAAATCCCACAAAGATAGAATCTGAATTAATCGCATTGAATCAGTCTTTCCATAACTGACTTGTAGTCTGCACAGTCAGCGAAACCCTCCATGCGGCAGCAGCAGCAGCCTGGCCGCATGAGCCTCATGGCCGCATGGACCACATGAGCCGCGCATGGACCGCATGGACCGCATGGGCCGCATGGACCGCATGAGCCGCATGGACCGCATGAGCCGCATGTGCCGCATGGACCGCATGAGCCGCATGGACCGTATGGCCACATGAGCCGCATGGCCGCATGACCGCATGAGCCGCATGGACCGCATGTGCCGCATGGACCGCATGGCCGCATGAGCCGCATGAGGCCGCATATGAGCCGCATGAGCCGCATAAGACCGCATGGCCGCATGCTGCATAAGACCGCATGGCCGCATATGAGCCGCATAAAGACCGCATGACTGCTGACGTGCTAAGTGCAAAGTGCGCCAACAAAATGCCACATTACGCCTCATGAGCCCATGAGTCCGAGTCCGAGTCCGAGTCGCTAAACCCCTTTGGGGCTTAGCTCCAAATGGAATTAATCCAAGAGAATGACAAAAGCATTAATGCTTAATCCTTGGAGCCTTATTCTTACCTCCTAGTAAAATCACCCACATGGTTCCCTCCTTAGGGTCACCACCCCATGTGCATCTCTCAACAACACACCCAAGTATATATGTTGAGATAACTCATGGTGCATTTTCGATGTGGGACTAAAATTTTACAAGGCATGTTGAGAGCTAGCTCTCTCCATGTAAAGAAAGCACCAACAATCCCCCACATATCACAACATATATATGTGTCCAGGGTTGAGCGTTCCCCACAGTAACTGTCCATTTTGCATTAGGATAGATGTCGCTGACGACTTGAATCTTTCCGCATGGGTTAAATAACAATGTGATACAAGAATGGACTACGTCTTGAATTCTGCACCACAATTGTAATTCTTTCCACTCACAAAGTGTAGTTACGTGTGCTTCTGGCTGCACATTAAAGGCCCTGTGCCAGCCTGGTTTCAGTGTATAATTTTGGGCGTCTACAAGTTTACCCTCAAGAGACGGCCTGATATCTCTTTCCATACACTATAGGTGAGTTCTTTATTAAAGAGATATGGCATGAAGCCTTGCGCTTCCTTGCGGTGCTACGCCGCTATGACATGGCCTGAAGCCGAGGCATTACCCCTACCTGGGAACCTCATCGTAGTGTCATACTACTGTAGCATGAGGTCTCAGCCTCTTTGTAGTGCCAATCTACTCAGCATGAAGCCTAAGGCTTCCTTGCGGTATTACGCCGCAACGACATGGCTTGCAATGCCGAGGCTTTACCCCTACCTGGGTACCTCATCGTGGTGTCGTGCCACTGTAACATGGGGCCATCCTCCACTTTGTAGTGCTGTCTACAACTCTTTAATTGCGTCATACAGCATTAGGCTACCTGCCTATTTGCGGTGCTACGCCGCTGTGACTTGGCTTGCAAAGCCGAGGCATTACCCCTTCCTGGGAACCTCATGGTGGAGTCACCCCACTGTAGCATGGAGTTTCACTCCTTGTAGTGCTGCTCTACCGTGCTTCCTGTAAAGCACACCAGGCATTCACTCTGCCTGAGAACTCATTAAGGCGTTTAAGCCAACCTTCCACAAGATCTGTTTTTCTACAGAAAATACATAGTAGACAACAGTGGTTATGGGTCCGTATCCCTTCTATGTTCCAGAGAACAAGTACCCACTGTTACCTGATAGTTTCCCAGTCAGTGATCCTCCTTTGAACCAAAAGTTAGATGCCTAGTAGATTTCTCTTTGAACTAATAGCATAAAACTTTATGGTAGGATTACAAAGACACACTATCAGAATGCCTTCAAGCCTATTTTACAAGCTGTGTCATCGACCAACTGGCGCTTGAGGCCCTTTGTGAATGGATCTGCCAGGTTCTCCTGACTCCGAACATCAATCACTACAATTATTTTGATAAGATCGTGTACTACCCTGTGCTTCAACCGCACAGTCCTCTTCTTCCCGTTGAAGAGGTCATTTGATGCCACCGCCGCAGTCGCCTGGTTGTCACAGTATATCGGTATCGCCGGTATCTGAGCCCCAACCACTGGAAGATCATACATGAGCTCCCGAAGCCATTCTGCTTCATCTGCTGCAGTTTCAAGTGCATAGAATTCAGATTCCATGGAGGAACGAGAGAGTATAGTCTGCTTCTTCGACTTCCATGATATAGCAGCTCCATCCAAGAAAAAGACATATCCACCTGTGGATCTCTCGCTTTCCACCTCTGAACACCAGCTAGCATCACTGAAGCCTTCCACTACTGTCGGATACCCGTTGTAGTGCAGTGCATATGTCTGAGTCTTCTTGAGATATCTCATCACCCGCTTCACAGCTTTCCAGTGCTCAATCCCTGGGTTGCTCGTGAACCGACTCAGCATTCCCACGGCGAAAGCTATGTCAGGCCTTGTGGCAGTGGTTGCGTATATTAAAATTCCGATAACGCTAGAATACTCCAGCTACCTGATACTTTTCCCTCGAGTTTGGCTTCAGCTTCTGATCACCCCTGTATGGTGTATCGATCCCTGGAAGATCCTTATACCCATAGCGTGTGAGCATCTTCTCAATGTAGTGAGATTGTGACAACGCTACTCCAGTGTCTGTCCGGATGATCTTTATGCCCAAGATGACATCTGCATCGCCCAAGTCCTTCATACTGAACTTGGTTGAGAGGAACTTCTTTGTCTCCGTGACACAGCCTATATCCGTCCCTAGGATTAGCATGTCGTCCACGTACAGACAAACGATGACTCCTCTTCCATTAGCGAACTTTGTGTAAACACATTTGTCCGTCTCGCTGACTCTGTAGCCGTTTGACCTAATAACTTTGTCAAACTTCTCATGCCACATCTTGGGAGCTTGCTTCAAACCATACAATTAATGATTTCACCAACTTGTAGACTTTGTCTTCAAGACCTTTGACGATAAATCCATCTGGCAGTTGCATGTAAATCTCTTCGGTCAGCTCCCCATTCGGAAATGCTGTCTTTACATCCATCTGATGTATCACCAACTTATGTATAGCTGCTAGAGCGATTAACATCCTGATGGTGGTCATCCGAGCTACTGGAGCGTACGTGTCAAAGTAGTCTATCCCCTGTTTCTGAGAAAATCCCTTGGCTACAAGCCTGGCCTTGAACTTGTCAATAGTTCCATCTGCCTTCATCTTCTTCTTGAAGATCCATTTACATCCGATGGGCTTTTCTCCTTCAGGTAGATCAACCAACACCCATGTGTTATTGGAGGTGATAGAGTCAAACTCGTCATTCACTGCCTCCTTCCAGAAGATAGCATCTCTGGTCTTCATTGCATTATCATAGGTAAGCGGGTCTGCTTCCACATGATAGGTGACAAAGTCATCTCCGAAGTCTTTCGGTCTCCTCGCTCGCTTAGCTGACGGCTCTGCGAGTTCTGATACAAGAGTTGTTTCATCAACAACAGCTTCTTCTTGGACTACTGGCCCATATGAGATTTCAGTCTCATTTGCACCTACATCATTTTCCGAAATGTCCGAAAGAACAATGTTTTTGTCTTTTGCAAACTTGTCTTCAAAGTATTCAGCATCGCGAGATTCGATGATATAATTTGACTCAATATCAAGAAATCTCTGAGCATCACTCTTCTCGGCATATCCCAAGAAGATCGCTTTCGTAGTCCTTGTCCCTAGCTTCTGAATCTTCAGATCTAGGAGCTTCACATACGCCAGACACCCCCACACTCGAATGACATTCAAGTTTGGCCTGACTTTGAACCAGAGTTCATGAGGAGTTACGTCCGAAGTTGCATATGGCACTCTATTTAGAATAAAAGTGGCCGTCAATGCTGCTTCTCCCCAGTAGCATTTAGGAAGACCCGCGGTTAGCAGCATTGAGTTCATCATTTCTGTCAACGTTCTGTTCTTCCTCTCCGCTACTTCCGTTGGATTGAGGAGAATATGGAGCAGTAGTCTCGCATATGATTCCATGTTCTTTGCAGAATGATGCGAATTCATGAGATCTGTACTCCCCACCTCGATCACTTCTTAACCTCTTGAGTTGTTGTCCAGTCTGCCGTTCAGCTTCGGTCCTGAACTCTCTAAACTTCTCGAAGGCTTCGTCTTTAGACTTGAGCATGTAGACGAACGCGTATTTTGAGAAATCGTCGATGAAGGTTATGAAATACTTCATCCCGGCCTTCGTGGAGAAATGTTTGAAGTCACAGATATCGGAGTGCACCAACTCCAGAAGATCTGTGCTTCGATTGACCCGATGAAAGGGTTTCCTTGTGATCTTCGTCTGAGCACACACTTCACACTTCTCCACCTTACCCCCACATTTGGAGATAAGTCCTAGACTAGACATTTTGTTAATTCTTTTACAATGAACATGTCCTAGTCTATTATGCCACAACTCAAGAGAATAATCAGAAAATGCAACTGCATTAATGTCATCAAACTGGTTGACAAGCTGAATTTTAAACATTCATTCAGTTAGATAAGCCTTCCCGAAGTATGTTCCCTTCTTGGACATCACCATCTGACCAGCATTGATGTCCATCCTCAAGCCTGCGTTGCACAGCAGGCTCCCGGAGATCAGGTTCTTGGCAATCGCCGGAACATGCTTCACACCTTGAAGCGTCAGAGTATTCCCAGAAGTGAGTTTCAGTTCCACGGTCCCGATCCCCAGAACTTCAGCTTGGGCCTGGTTCGCCATGACAACCTTCTCAGATATCGGCTGGTACGTGACGAACAATTCCTTGCCAGAACAGACATGGCAAGTCGCACCAGTGTCTATCCACCAGTCAGAGTCAACCCCCACAGTTGTGACCTGTCCGATCATAGCAACAATGTTAGAAACCAATGAAACATTATTAGGCTCACCTTTCTCTGATTGTTTAGGCTTAGATCTGCATTCACTCTTGTAGTGGCCTTTCTTGCCACAATTGTAACAAGTTACGTGGGACTTAGTCTTCTGTTGCTTGAAAGAAGGACCCTTCACTTTTAGATTAGTGAAGTCCTTCTTCTTGGGATGAAAAGCCACCTGCTTCCCCTTGGGAACTCTCGTCTGCACTAGATTGGCTTTAGCCAACTGTTTGGACAGAGTGTCCACCTTCTGTTGGAAACGCATCTCGTCCTCAACATGGATCTCTTGAAGTAGATCTCCCAAGCTAATGTCTAGCTTCTTTCTGAGCATCCTTGCATAGAAGGTACTCCATCCAGCAGGAAGTTTTGAGACGATCCTTCCAACGACAAACTTGTCGGGAAGGGGCATCTCTTCGTCTTCCAGTTTCTGACGCAGCTTCAGAAATTTCTTCACCTGTGGCAACATGGACTTCTCGTCCTCAAAGAGCAATTTGTGATATTTTTCAACCACAAACATCTTGCTCCTGTTCCTGTCTTCTTCATACAGATTTTCCACAGACTCCCATATGTCTCTGGCAAGTTCCTTCTTCGAGTAGGATTTTGCCAGGGAATCCTCCATAGCATTCAGGATGAGAAGCCTGCAGATGTTATTTTCCCTTCTCCACTTGACCTGGAGTTTGGTAGCCGCGTTGATTGCGGCAGTAGATCCAGTGTCTGGAACAGAGGGTTCTTCCTCCAACAGAACATGATCAACGTCTTTTAGTTGAAGAGTTAGGTAAACCTTTCTCTTCCAGACTTGATAATGCTCTCCATCGAACTTTTCCAACTTACAGAAGTCCGATTGGAGGAGCGAAGCATTAATGTTTTCCATCTACACGGATCTTGCTTTGAGATTGTTAATCCCGGGGCTTGATCAAAGATGGTAAAACAGATGCAACAGAGATCTACGATGACACAAAAATCAAATAACCCGATTACAATATGGAGGAGAAAAATAGAGAAGAGAAAATCTCTCGTTCTTCCTTGCAAACGTGTTGCAATTGGGACAGAACGAGGTACAATAATCTAGAGAAAGATGAGAAGAAGAAAAATGTTGGGGTGTCAAAACACCGTTGCTCAAAGCAAGATTCGCCCCACACGAATTGCTTCAAGGAACCAGCAAGTTGAAGAACTTGTGGAACGCTCGAAGTCACCTCTGTTCTGACTCCTCGGATGGACTTGCAATGGCGGCAGCAACTATCTCTCTCTTTCTCCTTTTCTGACTTATACTTTTCGTCGTACCCACAAAGGAGGCCAGAAGAGAGTATATATAGAGAGAGGGTGGAAACCCTAGCCAACAAAACGCCACATTACGCCTCATGAGTCCGAGTCCGAGTCCTAATCGCTAAGCCCCTTTGGGGCTTAGCTCCAAATGGAATTAATCCAAGAGAATGACAAAAGCATTAATGCTTAATCCTTGGAGCCTTATTCTTACCTCCTAGTAAAATCATCCACATGGTTCCCTCCTTAGGGTCACCACCCCATGTGCATCTCTCAACAACACACCCAAGTATATATGTTGAGATAACTCATGGTGCATTTCCGACGTGGGACTAAAATTTTACAAGGCATGTTGAGAGCTAGCTCTCTCCATGTAAAGAAAGCACCAACACATATATATACATATATATATATATATATATATATATATATATATATATATATATATATATATATATTTCTAACTCCTAACTAAGCACACTCTCTTCTTCCATTCTTCGTCGGTGCTTCTTTGAACACTCTCTTTCTACCCTCAATCTTTATATACTATTATTTTCACGTTCTGTATTATAATAATTTATAAATATAATAATGTCATATATTTTTTTTAAATTTTGTTATTTAGATAGGCCCATTTGCTAATTTTTTTGAAGGCCAGGTCCATTGGCCCATGAAACCGAACCGATCGAAAATCGGATTGAATTAATTCGTCGGTTTTGTTCTTTTTTTTATTTTTATAAAAAACGGATCGGTTTTCGGTTTTAAGAAATACGACTTATGGTTATTTCGATTTTTATATAATCGGTTCGATTTGAAGCGAATCGAACCGTTGCTCACCCCAAATAAGAACTGAACTTAACAAAATCAACAAAAGAGAGAAACTTATGTAATCGCGATTACATTATAACTTAAGCAGAATGTTGGTATACTATAATTTGGTCATTTTGTTTGTTTTTGGTCATTTTTTATTGTTTTTGTTTGTTTTTTTTTTATTTTGTTCGTTTTTAGCCGTTCTTGCTCGTTCTGGGCCCTTTTTTTTTCAATTTTCCATTTTTTGGTCGTTTTTGCACATTCTTGGCCGTTTTCATCGTTTTTGCACGTTTTTGGTCAATTTTTTTATGTTTTACATTTTTTTTGGCCGTTTTTGCACTTTTTATCTTTTTTGTCAATTTTGCACTTTTTTTTTGTCCTTTTCACGTTTTTGGTCGATTTTGTACGTTTTTGACCATTTTTGTACTTTTTTAATATTATTTTTGGTCGTTTTTGGACATTTTTTTGCACGTTTTTGTTATTTTTTGTCGATTTTGCACGTTTTTTTGCCCTATGTTTTATCGTTTTGGTCGATTTTGTACGTTCTTCGCAATTTTTGACCATTTCGCACATTTTTTATCATTTTTTGTCACTTTTGCACTTTTTATAGTTTTTGGTCGATTTTGTAATTTTTTAAATCTTTTTGGTCGATTTTATTCGTTTTGACCATTTTTGAACGTTTTTATATTTTTTTTGGTTGCTTTTGGCTTGTTTTTCCACACTTTTATCGTTTTTGGTCGCGTTTGGTTGTTTTTCCACATTTTTTTAATCTTTTTTGGTTGATTTTGCACGTTTTTATCATTTTTTTATCGATTTTTTTTTGCCGTTTTTGTACTTGCTTATTATTTTGGTCGATTTTGTATTTTTTTCGTTGTTTTTTCCTTTTTGCATTTTTTATCACTTTTACACGTTTTTGTCGTTGTTACCCGTTTTTTTTGCCTTTTTTCTCATTTTTGGTCGTTTTTTCAACTTTTTTAATCATTTTTGGTAGTTTTTGTTTATATTTTTTCTCGGTTTTGTCATTTTTGCTCTCTTCTTTCGATTTTTTCTCTTTTTGGTCAAATTTTATCATTTTGTTCGATTTTGCACCCTTTTTTGCCTTTTTTTGGGTCCTTTTTGGTTGTTTCTGCTCGTTTTTGCATTTTTATTATTATTTTTTTATCGTTTTTGTTCTTTATTTTGTCTTTTTGGTCGTTTTTGCAAGTTTTTGTTACCTTTTTTGTCGTCGTTTGCTCGTTTTGATCCCTTTTTGTTTTTTGGTCTTTTTTTTTTTCGTTTTTTGTCGTTTTGTCATCTTTGCTCTATTTTATCATTTTGGGTTGGGTTTTTTTTATCGTTTTTGGTCTTTTGGTCATTTTTTATCGTTTTTGTCATTTTTCATCCTTTTGTTTTTGGTTTTTTGTCGTTTTTGGTCTTTTGTTCGTTTTTTTTTTTCGTTTTTGGTCATTTTTTTATACTTTTTCCATTTTGATCGCTTTTTGTTATTTTGGTCGGTTTTTTGTCGTTTTTGTTTTTAGTATTTCGTGTCATTTTTCATTTTTTGTCGTTTCTTGGTATTTTTTGTTTTTGGTCAGTTTTTATCAATTTTCGTCACTTTTGATTGGTTTTTTTCCTTTTTTGTCATTTTTGATTTTATTTTTCTTTTTTTCGTTTTTGTCGTTTTCCATTTTTATCGCTTTTTCGTTGTTGGTTTTTTTTCGTTTTATTCATTTGTCATTTTTGGTCCTTTTTTTTTTGTCTTTTTCGTCGTTTTTGTCATTTTGGTCTTTTTAACAGAAGGACAAAACAATTTTTTTCTTTATTTATTTATTATTAAATTTCAATTTTTTTCTTTTAATTTTTAATTTTTGAAATTTTTTATTGATCAACTTTTTTATTATTTTATATTGTATTAAAAAAAATTAAATTAGAAACTCAATTACATTACATGGTAAACCAAACATATAAATGCAATTGACATTACATTACATGATTTGATTACATATTTTAACCAAACATAGTAATATAATTGTAATTTTATTACATTACAAACTCAATTATATTACAAGCCAAATTCCATTACGGTTATGATTACATTACAATAAAACAAACGCAATCTCAATTACGTTATAAAATTCAATTTTATTAAGATTACGATTATATTACAATGAACCAAACACAACCTTACTATTTGTACATGATTTTTAGAATGTCAGAAAAAACGTCCGAACAGTTTCAAGTATAGCAAAATTACTGATTGTATAGCCCAATTTCTGCTCACTTTCAACGTAAATAAAGAGGAAAATAGTTGCTTGAAGGTGGGGTGAATGTGAGAGACACAACAAAGTGAAAATGCCAAATCTGTGTTTCTCAAGTGAAACTCATATTTGGCACGAGGAGCAAACTATAGTAACAGTACAAACAGTCACATGTAGAGGAAGAAAAAAAATCGGAAATTTTCATACAGAACATTGATTGTTTATAAAATTACAAATAAAGCATAAAGTTTGTAAAAATTACATAAAGAATACCAAAACGCACTTATTGCTCTTTCTTTATAAGCACGGGACCACGCCCATCACTTCTAGACTTCTTGTCCACTTCCTTTTTGCGATCTCAATCGGCAGTTCGTGTTGTAAAGAAATGATGGTACGCATAATGTGTCACTACAAACTGGAAAAAAAAAAAAGACATTAAAAATCAAACTTGGTTACCACTATCTTATGTTGGTTTATTTTATTTTATTTATTAGAAAATTTTTGACTTCCGTTCAACATATATATATATAATTTTTTTTTTGAAGTAATGGATAATTGTGACGAACTTGCCTCCACTGGGGCTCGAACTTCCGACCACTTGGGCCGCATGCATCTCTCTTAACCAATAGGCTAGAGGGGTGAGCGTTCGGTTTATTCAGTTTTAACTGAACGGAATTAGCCAGAATCGAAATTCTAGAAATTTAAAAGTGAAACCGAACCGAATTAGCCAAAACCAAAACCGAACCGAATAATAAATTTGATTTATTCAGTTGGACTATTCATATTGTTTAATGAGTTGGCTCCAAAGTTGGATCATGATTAGATTATTTTAAATATTATAATTTTTATACACACATTTATTGAATTTTAAAGTTGCGCACAAAATTTGACTAGTTATTAAACTATCAAAGTAGGAATTTAAATACATACATATAATTATTGTTTAAAATATGCATATTTTTAATCACAAAAAATAAAAAGGATTGAGGATATTTACATAATTGTATAATTCTTATTCAGTTTTCTTTTCTTAACCGAAACCGAAACTCAAAACCGAAATCGAAAAAGAATTTTAGCATTTTTAAAACCGAAATCAAACTGATTTTTTTTGAAACCAAAACAAATCTCTTATTCGGTTCAGTTCGGTTTGGTTCGATTTGATTCGGTTCGATTTTCGATTCAAAATCGAATAATGCTCACCCCTAGTTATATCCCACTTTTTGTATTTATTATACTTAAATTTTATCTTTTGTCACGAAAAATATTTTTGTGACAAAATATATATTTTGTGGCAAAAAGTAGTTATATTAATAAGTGGGACGAATGTCTCATATGAATGTGAGAGACACGACAAAGTGAAAATGCCTAATATGTGTTTCTCAAGTGAAACTCATATTTAGAACGAGGAGCAAACTATAGTAACAGTACAAACAGTCGCATGTAGTGGAAGAAAAAAAAATACATCTTTCTTGATTAGCACAGGACCACGCGCATCACTTTTAGACTTCTTGTCTATTTCCTTTTGGCGATCTCAATCACCAGTTCGTGTTGTAAAGAAATGATGGTACGCATAATGTGTCACTACAAACTGAAAAAAAAAAAGACATTAAAAATCAAACTTGGGTCCCGCCATGTTATGTTGGTTTACTTTGTTTTATTTATTTGAAATTTTTGTTTATATATATATATATATATATATATATATATATATATATATATATATATATATATATATATATATATTGAAAAGAGGTAATTGTGGCAAACGCTCCCATCAGGAATGGATCTCCTGACCACTCGGGCTGCATGCATCTCTCTTAACCACTAGGCTAGAGGTCATTTGCACACACACACACACACACACACACACACACACACACACACATATATATATATATATATATATATATATATAGAGAGAGAGAGAGAGAGAGAGAGAGAGAGAGAGAGAGAGAGAGAGAGAGAGATTATTCAGTTTTAACTGAACCGAATTAGCCAAAACCGAATAAATCAAAATTCTAGAAATTTAAAATTGAAACCGTACCGAATTAGCCAAAACCGAAACCGAACCGAATAGTAAATTCGATTTATTCGGTTGGACTATTCATATTGTTTAATGGGTTGGCTCCAAAGTTGGATCATGATTAATTATCTTAAATATTATAATTTTTATACACCCATTTATTGAATTTTGAAGTTGCCCAAAAAATTTGATTAGTTGTTAAATTAACAAAGTTGAAATTTAAATACATACATATAATTGTTGTTTTTAAAATATTCATATTTTTAATCATAAAATATACAAAGAATCGAGGATATTTACATAATTGTATAATTCTTATTCAGTTTCCGTTTTTTAACAGAAACTGAAACTCAAAACCGAAATCGAATAAGGAATTTTAGTAATTTTAAAACCGAAACCAAATTTAATTTCGTTGAAACCGAAATGAATCTCTTATTCGGTTCAATTCGGTTCAGTTCGGTTCGATTCGATTCGGTTCGATGCAGTTTTCGGTTCAAAATCGAATAATGCTCACCCCTAGTTATATCCCACTTTTTGTGTGTATTACACTTACATTCCATCTTTTGTCACGAAAAATATTATTTTTCGTGACAAAACGAATATTTTTTGTGATAAAAAGTAAAATGTAAGTCTAATAAATAAAAAAAAGTGGGATGTAAGTACAAATTCATATTAATAAGTGGGACAAAAGTCAAAGGTTTCCTATTTATTTAATTTTTGATCATGTAGTTTTCTTAGATCCAACATGCAACATTTTCATCTTTGTTACCCATCGATCAAGTCATCTAGCTCATGTTGGATCTGCATGACTAAAGGATTCGAACAGAGGCAAAGACCGTCTCGCATGCGTCAGCGTGTTAGTCCTCCCGAGATTGACCAATTGAAGCTGACCACTTACATATTAGAATTTTTTTTAAATTTTCTCTAAACAAAATAACGAAGGATTAGAATTATCGGCCTTCGGAAAAGTCGTGTACAAAGCATTTGCCTAAGAGAATATTCAAGTTCTATGTGCAGGCTTATTCTCGAATCCTCATAGAGGTAAAATCCCTGTGCTACCGGCTTCTCATAGTACGCAATAGGAACCGGTCAAAGAGAATTCACTCTCCAAAGTTTTAGAATACGAAGAAACTGGTCAGAAGTTGGGTTTTTTTACCAAGTAAAATATGCAACAATCTCCCCTCCCAAAAAAATCAAGTTAGAAAAAGAGATAACAAAAGAACAAGAATAGAAAATTTATGGACAAAAGAATACTATACAATATGTGAGATGGACTACATACTTGAATCTCACTTAGTCACTATTGTCTTTACTTGAAGACGTACTTGATGGACTATGCCTTGAATCAGACTTTTTGAATTAGTTTCAGACAATCGCACCCATAGTATGCCAGAGGTTCTTGGATCTATTGGGTGACATTTTTAATTGGCCATGCTCACTTTTTCTTATTCATGAGAGTTTTATGGGATCACCATGCCCTATAGTCGCGACATTCACGATCTCTTATATAGTAAGTTCTCAAGGGTTGGTGATAGGTGTCAACCATGCATAATCATGCTTGGACTTATTAAGATGTCGTCAATGAAGACTACGACAAACTTGTCCAGATACTTGTGGAAGACCTTATTCATCAGGTTCATAAGCACTGTTGGGACATTATTGAGTCTGAACGACATTACCAAGAATTCATACTGGCCGTAGTGAGTATTGAAAGCTGTCTTCGGAATGTCCTGCTCCCGAACCTTCATATGATGATACCCCGACCGAAGGTCAATATTCGAGAAAACTTTTGCCCCACTCAGCTGATCAAACTACTCATCTATCCGCGGCAAGGGGTATCTATTCTTGATGGTAACGTTATTGAGTGCACGGTAATCGATGCACATTCTAACAGTCCTATCCTTCTTCGGCACGAAGAGTACCGGTGCTCCCCAGGGTGAAGCACTGGACCGAATAAAACCCTTGCCTTCCAACTCATCTATCTGGGCCTTCAACTCTGCAGCTTCCTTCGGGTTGATCTTGTAGCAATGTTGGGACTTCGGCACTGATCCGGGCACTAGGTCGATGGTGAATTCCATATTTCGATCTGGTGGCAATCCTGACAACTCCTTGGGGAAGACGTCAAGAAACTCTGCAATCAGCGGGTACGACAACTCCTGGTCTTCTGCAATTGCTCCGAAGTAAACTCCCTCTGGTCTTTCTACAATCCGTCTGCTGATCTTGAACGGTGGAACTCCAGGCGGACTGAAAGTAACCTTTCCTTCATGGCAGTCTATTACAGCAAACAGCTCACTCAACTAGTCGATGCCGAGGACTATGTCAAATCCAGGCAATGGCATCACTAGGAATCGAGCTCTAAGCTCTCTCCCAGCTATAGTGATAGGGCAATCAACCATCTCACTAACTGGCACTACCCCTCCTCCTGTCATGATCCGACAGTTCTTCCTGGTGGGCTTAGGTGTGAAGCCGTGTCTATGCAGAAACTCATACGATACAAAGCTATGTGTGACTCCAGAATCAAACAGTACAATGGCAGGAAATGAATGTAAAAGGATAGAACTTGTAATCACATCTGGAGCTGCCTCATCCTCCTAAACTGTGGCCATAACGTAAGTACGTCCCTACTGTGGTGGTCCCCTCTGCTGCTGAAGCTGTGCAAACCGCTGCTGCTGAGTAGGTAATGTAATGCCCCGCTCCGTACGGTGCATTATGATGAGTCGTTGACTCGAAGAGTTACGTTGACCCGATGAAGTATCGATGCGAATCGATACGAGAGTTACGTTGGCCAAAGGTAAGCTTTGAGTCGGTTGGAATCTATGAATCGAATCGATGCAAAGGATAAGTCCCGTTTGAGCAAGTGCTGACTTTAGTTGATCTGGTGTGCAGGCTATGCTTTTACGCTGGACGATAAGAGGTCGACATTTTGCCTTATGCAATGAAGTGTCCGCGAAACCAAATCGTGGCCTTGCAACGGATTGTGGCATGGGCGCGATAGGCCAAATCAACCGAGTAGTTCAAAGGAATGGCTAAGTCCGGGAGTTAGCTATGCGATCGAGTTATGGAAGCGAGACGCTTCAATCGGCGAGACGGCAAGGCGTATCGGCTTAAGGTGGACGGGTTCTTGACTCTCTCTCCCTATTCCTTCACGTCTAATAAAATATGTTATGGTATGCGTAAGATGTTATCGAGTTAGCGAGCGTGGCTCGGCGACGAAAGGTCCAAGTATGTGTCAAACACTAAGATAGAACATTGAACAATCGAACAATTGAAGCGACGTGCATCAAGTGTACGAGTCGCGATAGGGTGGTGATGGTAGAACATTGAAAGACAATATTGAGATGTGCATCATGTGCACGGCTCCGAGAACATTGAACACTAGGCGTAGAATATTGATTACGGCGCTGAGCGTGCCCTCGGGCACTTATGTTACGAAAAGACTAAGTAATACGGAATTATGCTTTGAGTATAACTTACGAATGGTACGCGTTGAATATGAGTATGAGATGACTAAGCCGTTGGGCATCGTGCATCAATATGGATGTGTTGGGGCATAACGCCGACGGAGCTCCCTATATAAATGGTGGATTATGTTTATGGGACGCGAATATGTTTATGGCACGAGAAACCGTTTATGGCACGGGAAACCGTTTATGGATCGAGACTATGTTTATGAAAACGGAGGATTAGGTTGGAATGTTATGTGTGTTTGCTATGGCGCGTATTGCATGGTCAATGGACTCGGATTGCCCGTGCACGGGTACGGCTTCCCTCGAACGGTTACGCCGGGGCGCCGGGACCGTTCGGCCTAGGAGGAAATTATGTGTGGTATTTATGGTGCACATCATTCGGACGAATTACGACCGTCCAGTGCTGTGATAAGCTATGATATCCGTAAGTTTGGAATCCTTCGGATATTGGGCTAGCAACCCGTATCGAAGTGATCGTAGGCTTACACATATGAGATGCCAAGTCCATTACGGTGCGAAACACCATGACCTTCATATAGATAGGGCCGGTGGGCTGAGATGAGAGCTGGGTGCAGGCACAGGGCCTGTCACCCATTATGCATATGTTTACGTTTATGATTGGTCGGTTGCACGAATCGTATGACTGCTTATGTAAGTTCTAACCATGGCAGGCTAGGCAAAGAGGAACGGGATGAGCACGAATCACTATGTTATGTTTCAGATTATGGCTAACTGTATCTGCTGCAAGAACATGGTATGGGACACATTTATGATAATGTGCTATGTTTAAGTATTGCTTTGAAACTGATCCTAAGGCTAAATAGAAAGATCACCAATTAAGATGCATATTTCACTAAGTGATTAAGTGTTTGGTTTGGGTGCGAGCGGGTCTTGATCAGTGCGAAGCGAGGACGAAAGCACTAATCTCCCACTAGTTTATGTGCAGGCTCAGGTTATGATCGGCTCGAGGCGGGGCTTGGCTTGGACGTGCCGAGGCATGGAGTCCTTGGTGTTCAAGAGGAGCTACCGCATATGCGTTCGGACTTGCGATATGAAGATGTTCGGCCGAAGACAACTTGGTGGCTATAAAGAGACATAATGTATGGAACAATATAATCCTTTGTGAGCTAGAGAGATCATGAGCGTTGTAGCCAATTGGCATTTAAGTTGGGCTATTCAGAGCCTTTGTAACCTTCAGTTCATTATGAATAAAAGAGATTCTTGTTGTATACTCTATTTTCCTTCCGCTGCTTACGTTATCAAATTAAGATAGTTCTATGTGAACCTGTTATCTTGTCTTGTACGAGCGCAACTCCAGGCTCGTGCGGCATCACGCCCCAGCGAGGACGATGATTCGGGTAAAATCTAGCGAGGACGAGCGATTTTTTGGGTCGGGGCGTGACAAGTTGGTATCAGAGCGGTTACATCCTTTGGACCATGCATGAATCTCTTTGACCCTCAGTTGCTTCGCTATCGAATTCAGTTGACTCTAAGTTGTTTCCGTAACCGCACGGCTCATAGATCTGCTCGACGCTACACTGGATATTCCATACAATAAGTCTATACTAAGTTGCGTACGTCTGCCACAAGTATGTCGTGACTATCACGCTATCTCCAGGTGTCATCGGAGAGTGTTGGTTGCACGAAGTGCAACGGGTTATGAGATTATGGTTTTCCAAAGTGCAACGAGTTATGGAATGCTGGTCGCATGAAGTGCAACAAATATGGAGATGTTGGTTGCATGAAGTACAATGATATGTGTTGTCGGTCGCACGAAGTACGAGGAGTTATGTGTTGTCGGTCGCACGAAGTGCGAGGAGTTATGTGTTGTTGGTCGCACGAAGTACGAGGAGGTATGTGTTGTTGGTTGCACGAAGTGCAACGGGTCGATATGTGAGGCGAAACGTGTTATATGGCTATGAGAATGGTTATGTGTCGTTGGTTGCACGGAGTGCAGCAAGTCGTGAATCGTTCGTTGCATCGGTGCAACGAGTCGATATGGTATGATGCGTATTGTATGGCTATGCGGATGGATAGCGATATGTTGCGCGAGATTGAGCAATGACCTTAAGTGTCGAGAATGAGTTGTTGCACGAGTTGCAACGAGCGAGATTGGAAAATCGTGGATGCGATAACAACGAGTCGAGTTGAGTAGGCGAACTTGTAAGTTGGCCGCATTGAATCGAGTTTCGAAGTAGACGAACGTATATGTTAGTCGAATATTGCGGGTGTGATCGATAAGATCGCCAAGATACGGTTAGAGTGAATGCGTGTCAAACTTGAGCGAATGCTAGAGCTAGGATCGGAAGGATCGCCATACGGGATAGTTGGTTGGAAGAGAGATATTGGACCTATGCGGAGTGTGATGTCGGGTAATGACTCGATTTCGAGTGGTATATGCAATACCAATTATGCGATCAGTATAACAAAGTATTGTATCGATAAAGCTCGATCCTGAGTGGTATATGGAATACCACTTGGAGATAGCTATGTTAAGCCGTTTGATGACTTGCGATAGAGTTGTCGAGGCGATTATGTTGTTACGATAGGTTTGTCCGCAACGGACGGAGTAGTACCGAGACTTGAGCGGGAATGACTTGATACAAGTCGATGCAATTATGCCTCGATGAATTGAGTTGAATGATTATGCGTGAGTCGTATGCATAGATGATACGTCGAATGAAGATTCGTTAAGTATAAGTCGAACGATAAATAGAGCATATGCGAAGGAATGTTACGTTGAGGAAATAGTCGACTCGGTCGAGTGAGTTAAGTCGGTACGAAAACCATTCAGAATGAATTGAGTAGGTACGGAGAAATCGTACGAACGAAATTGGGTTAGTGCGATGAGTCGGTAGCACAATTTTAGAAGTACGAGTTAGGGATATGAGAATGAATATGTGAATTGGAAATTGTGTTGCAATTTTGGTAGTGAGTTATAACGGAATGAATCTTGATAAGTGCGAGACTTGATTCGTATTCGAGTTCGGATAATGGCAATGATTGCAACGGGTTTGAGCTTATAAAAAAGAAAGATGTTCAAGTTATGCATATCGACGATGGTATTGAGGCGTATCAAAGACGATATGCAATAACTCGGGGATACTCTGATCGAATGAACGAAAATTATGTTGAGCATTGTTGTTGGATGAATAAGATACAAGTTAAGTTATGGCAATTAAGATGATAATAGTAGGAGTGCTTCAGAAAATTTAAGAGTGGACGGATGTTACTCGGATGAAATCGAAAGTGTCTGGATTGTTTCTTGGATCACCACTATGTTAACATTCTTATCTTGAGCGAGCGAAACACCAGTCTCGCACATGCGTCACGTCAAATTAGGACGATTATTCCACGTGAGCGCTGGTATGGTGATTCATCCAGCGGGGATGATCGAACTTGCAAGGCGTGGCAAATTGGATTCGACTGGTGGTTTAATGCGAAAGTCGTTCGAGGATGGTTTTGATGAGTACGGAATGTGTCGAGCTATGATCACGGATAGGTAAACTCAGACTTGAGGCGAGTAGATGTCATATGACTGGCAAGGTCAGTCGACGGTAATGCATGAGCGATTCGAGTAGTAACGGCGCGCAAGCGCATGAGTGATTCGAATAGTTAACGGCACATCAGTTGCGCGGGGGATAGATAAATTATGGATTTGTAAAGTATCTCGGATTGGGTAAAGTCCCATAGGAAGTGTCGTAAATTGATTTGGCTCCGCGATAGGATATAGCATGGTTCGATGTAACTGTCCCTCGTTGATGATCTTCAATTATCGAGCGTAGTTTCGGGGCAGATGACCCTAGAAGACTTGACCGCCAAATCAAGTGAATGTTGAAGTCCCATAGGATGACCCAATGAAGTCGCATAAGAAATTTCGTCGAGGATGAAAGATGAGGTAGTGCATGTTAAGGATAAGTCTAAGCGAGTGAGTATCGTGTTTCGAAAGTTGGCGAGTACTAGAATCGATATGGTCAGAAAAGTTATGTTGGATCGAATAGGTGTTGAGGAACGTGCTTAGCATAGCGATGCGGTAAGGCGATTACAAGAATTCTGCAATACGCGAGGGCGACGGAAAGTAGAACGAGAAAAGTGGTGTCGTAGATCGGTTTTTATAACGGTTAAGTTATGTGTGTTGAGCGCACCATCGATATTGTGAAACGAACTAGTCGGGATTGAATCAAAGATTGAGTAAGGGATTCGTACTCGATCGAGAATAGGAGATGGACGTATCGTAAGAGACCTTGGGTCGAAAAGATTGTTGCCTTTGAGCATCGTAGACTCAAGTTGACCTCGTGTGTCGGGAGAGATTAAGTATGAAGTCTGGATAAGTTACCTAGCGAGGGTAGCCCCAGACGCGGTGCGTAGGCAGTTCGAGAACGTGGGTCGTGTTGGGATAGTTGTGTGCGAGACTTAGTACGGATTGTATGCAAGGGAATTTGTGACATGTTGGACTTAGTCCATGTCGTTAAGGCCAAGTGTTATGAAGGATTGGATGAAAGACTTGGGTTACGTGAGAGATAGGCAAACGGTTGGGCGAATAAGCGTTACAGAGAATTGTTGTGATTGGATGCGCAAGGACTCGATACAATACGAGTGTTAGGTGGCCGGCGAGAATCTTATGGGATCGAACTAATAGTTTCGAGTTAAGTTATGTTCAAGATGTCGGAAGATGATCGCATGTTATGAAATACACATACGAGGAGTATTTTGGAAATAGGTGCTAAGAAATGACTAAGTTGAGTACGGACCGATTGGTGCTTGAGGAATTAAGTTGAGTTTGTTAGTTGTCCTGATATCCTACAACTGAGCTTGGCTGAAATGCATATATTGGTGGGACGCCTAAAATATGTGTATGATCCAAACTAAGTTGTATAATTCCAACGATAGTAGCACGAGATCGTGATACGATCTAGCAAGGCACTTGGATTAAGTGTTGGTTTCGGTTCGAGGACGAACCTGATTTTGAGTGGTATATTATGTAATGTCCCGCTTCGCACGGTACATTATGATGAGTTATTGACTCGAAGAGTTGCGTTGACCCGATGAAGTATCGATGCTAATCGATACGAGAGTTACGTTGGCCAAAGGTAAGCTTTGAGTCGGTTGGAATCTATGAATCGAATCGATACAAAGGATAAGTCCCGTTTGAGCAAGTACTGACTTTAGTTGATCTGGTGTGCAGGTTATGCTTTTACGCTGGACGATAAGAGGTCGGCATTTTGCCTTATGCAATGAAGTGTCCACGAAACCAAATCGTGGCCTTGCAACGAATTGTGGCATGGGCGCGATAGGCTAAATCAACCGAGTAGTTCAAAGGAATGGCTAAGTCCGGGAGTTAGCTATGCGATTGAGTTATGGAAGCGAGATGCTTCAATCGGCAAGACGGCAAGGCGTATCGGCTTAAGGTGGACGGGTTCTTGACTCTTTCTCCCTATTCCTTCACGTCTAATAAAATATGTTATGGTATGTGTAAGATGTTATCGAGTTAACGAACGTGGCTCGGCGACGAAAGGTCCAAGTATGTGTCGAATACTAAGATAGAACATTGAACAATCGAACAATTGAAGCGACGTACATCAAGTGTACGAGTCGCGGTAGGGCGGTGATGGTAGAACATTGAAAGATAATATTGAGATGTGCATCATGTGCACGACTCCGAAAATATTGAACACTAGGCGTAGAATATTGATTACGGCGCTGAGCGTGCCCTCGGGCACTTATGTTACGAAAAGACTAAGTAATACGGAATTATGCTTTGAGTATAACTTACGAATGGTACGCGTTGAATATGAGTATGAGATGACTAAGCCGTTGGGCGTCGTGCATCAATATGGATGTGTTGGGGCATAATGCCGACGGAGCTCCCCATATGAATGGTGGATTATGTTTATGAGATGCGAATATATTTATGGCACGGGAAACCGTTTATGGCATGGGAAACCGTTTATGGATCGAGACTATGTTTATGAAAATGGAGGATTAGGTTGGAATGTTATGTGTGTTTGCTATGACACGTATTGCATGGTCAATGGACTCGGATTGCCCGTGCACGGGTACGGCTTCCCTCGAACGGTTACGCCGGGGCGCCGGGACCGTTCAGCCTAGGAAGGAATTATGTGTGGTATTTATGGTGCACATCATTCGGACGGATTGCGACCGTCCAGTGCTGTGATAAGCTATGATATCCGTAAGTTTGGGATCCTTCGGATATTGGGCTAGCAACCCGTATCGAATTGATCGTAGGCTTACACATATGAGATGCCAAGTCCATTACGGTGCGAAACACCGTGACCTTCATATAGATAGGGCCGGTGGGCTGAGATGAGAGCTGGGTGCAGGCGCAAGGCCTGTCACCCATTATGTATATGTTTACGTTTATGATTGGTCGGTTGCACGAATCGTATGACTGCTTATGTAAGTTCTAACCATGGCAGGCTAGGCAAAAAGGAACGGAATGAGCACGAATCACTATGTTATATTTCAGATTATGGCTAACTGTATCTGCTGCAGGAACACGGTATGGGACACATTTATGATAATGTGCTATGTTTAAGTATTACTCTGAAACTGATCCTAAGGCTAAATAGAAAGATCACCAATTAAGATGCATGTTTCACTAAATGATTAAGTGTTTGGTTTGGGTGCGAGCGGATCTTGATCAGTGCAAAGCGAGGACGAAAGCACTAATCCCCACTAGTTTATGTATAGGCTCAGGTTATGATCGGCTCGGGGCGGGGCTTGGCTTGGACGTGCCGAGGTATGGAGTCCTTGGTGTTCAAGAGAAGCTACCGCATATACGTTCGAACTTGCGACATGGAGATGTTCGGCCGAAGACAACTTGATGGCTATAAAGAGACATAATGTATGGAACAATGTAATCCTTTGTGAGCTAGAGAGATCATGAGCGTTGTAGCCAATTGGCATTTAAGTTGGGCTATTCAGAGCCTTTGTAACCTTCAGTTCATTATGAATAAAAGAGATTCTTGTTGTATACTCTGTTTTCCTTCCGCTACTTACGTTATCAAATTGAGATAGTTCTATGTGAACCTGTTATCTTGCCTTGCATGAGCGCAACTCCAGGCTCGTGCGGCATTACGCCCCAGCGAGGACGATGATTCGGGTAAAATCTAGCGAGGACGAGCGATTTTCCGGGTCGGGGCATGACAGGTAAAGCCTGAACCCTCTGTGGTGCAGCTAGTAGTACTCTGGGTGGTGCAGGTGGTGGTCCTCCAGCTCCTCGAGGTCCTCCTGCCAGTCGGGCTGCGGCCGATGGACAGTCCTTCATCTAGTGTGCGTCTGAACGATAGAATAAGCAAGGTCCGAGCCTCTTTCGGCATTCGTCAAAGCGGTGTCCTGACCGGTAACAGAAAGTGCAAGTAGCTGCCAGCTGCTGTCTCTGTGGATGATGTGCATGAACTCTGGCTGGACGGGGATGCTGCTGTACCGACTGATGTGGCCTCGTCTGAATCTGAGTCCTCTTCGCCGGTGTCTGGTAGCTGCTACTGCCGATGTCCCGGACCCTCTTCAACTTCGGATCCACCTCCTTCTCCACAGCCTGAGCAATCTTAAGAATGCTCGAATAAGTCATCGCCTGGCTGATCGCCACTGCATGTCGCAACTCTCTGGTGAGGCCCTTCTTGAACCTCCAAGCCCTATCCTCTGGTGCGCTGACTAGGTTCTCCGCGAACCTGCTGAGTCGGGTGAACTCCTATGTGTATTCTGCCATCGTCATGTTCCCCTACTGCAAGGCCTCGAACTGCATTCGAAGCTCGTCTCGCTCTATGTCGGGGAAGAACTTATCTTTGAACATAGTTTTAAAGTTTGTCCAGAGAATATGGGGCACAGCTAACTGAGGCTCCTCTCGTTACCAGGCTCTGGCAAGATCAAAAAGTCGCATGCTCGTAACTTCCACCTTCAGGTCATCCGGTATCCTTGCCATCTTTAGCGTCCTCTTGGCATTTTTCAGCCACTCATTCGCATATACGATCCCCTCATGGCCCCATAAATCCATCGGACAGAGGTTATGGTAGTCTCTGGCGGTCCCCGATCTCGGTGCTGCTGGTACTGGAGGTGCTACCGGTGTTGGAGCTATCGGCTCTCGGGTCCTCATGCATCCACAACTGTCGCTCGGAACTGTACGACCTGATGGTTCTGAGCCTCCATAAATTGCTGAAACATGGCCATCACCTGGACGCTGTCGAACATCATCGTCGGAGGCAGCGGAGGAAAAATAGGAGACGGTGGCGGAAGCTGCTCTACCGAAGCGTCTGGGTCATACTGCCCCGAACTGCCTGCAACTCCGGGCTGATCCACGGTCTTCATCGTAGTGACCATCTTATAATAAAAAGAAAACTTCGTGATTGATAAAAACCTAACCTACAGGTAAATGTAAATATTTTATATAATATCCATATACCCGATGTACCCGATTTCCTATGTTTTGATCAAGTTTTCCTAGTTTAATCAAGTTCTCCAATAGTACACTAATACCTAGGTACTATTAGGAATGACCTGTATGGGCTACCACTAAAAATATGTCACGATCTGTTCCCGAATAATCGGACACGAGTCGGACACGCCCAGCCTTCGTCGTTAGACACAACGAAGTAAGTTGTACCAATCTAGGGAAACTACAAGACAATATGAAAGTATACAAATCACAGCATCTCTATAAACGATCCCAGAATTCAAAATACAAATTTTTATTATTTATTACATTCATCCAGAAAGTAAGGTAAAGTCTGAAGTCACTAATACAATGAAAGTAAAGCATCTAAAGGAAAAAGATAGCTAGGTCTCCTCGGCCTCTAGGTCTAGTGCAGCTCCAGCTGGCTCTAGTAAGGTCAGCAGGCTCACGGCCATAGTACGTTTCACACACGCCTCCATCTCACCTGCAACATATCTAACTAGGAGCAGAGCAAAGTACAGTTTTAGATAATGAACAAGAACATGATATGGAAATGAGTATAAGAGAACATGGAATGTAAAGTACAGGAAAAGAACATGAAAGTACAAGAATGTAAATACATGAAGTACAGGAAATAAAGTACATAAAATAAACCATGAACCTGAAGTACAAGACATGACATGTGTACAATATTTGAAGTACAACTAGCCTATATGACCGGCTGGGGTGAGTACTGTTGGCCCAATGATTGTATCATATTTTTGAATATGGTTAATATGTTAAGTTTAGCATTTCATTATCACTAATCTTCATACTATCACTATAGATTTTCTACTTATACTTATACCTTTGGTGATATGTGCCTATTATTTTACTTATTAGTGATATGAGTTTTTATTATATATATCTTAAATTTAATTGAGTTACCAAAATCAAAACTATGTTTTGATTATGGTTATTCAATTAAGTTTAACATTATGATATCACTAATATTTATGCTATCACAATAGCTCTTATACTTAAACTTAGCATTGTCTTACTGTGCTTTATCTTATCATATTTGCTACATGTATACTGCTTTGTTCATCTAACATGTACATGCAGAAAAGCAATAAACAAGATCAATGTGGACATATGCAATGAAGAAATCATGGTGGGCCAAAGACGACTGATCCCACAAGATTTATCTGAACCACCCGACGACATCTCCGGAGCCACGCACTCGGAGGTTCTGCTGTCCGGTCATCGACGGAGGTCGAGGGGGCAACGCCCCTCGTCGGGGGTTCGGGGGCTAAGCCCCCGAAAGGTATTCAGTTTTCACAAACTGAGTATCTTTGGACAATTGCCGCCAAGGAAAAAAGCCAAAATCTATCAAGGAAAGAAGCCATGCCATGCCATCATTATTTCAAGACTCTGAAGAAGCCTGCACCTGCTACAGTATATCTGGAGTCTGTAATGAGTCTTAGGAATAATTTTAAACACAAGAAATGGATGGAAAAATTGAAAGCTAGGGTAGAAATTAGTCCTGGATCATTTTTGGATAAAAATCGGCATACCGACGGTATACCGGTTTATACCGACGGTATACCGATTTTTGTTCACAGAAAATTTCTGTCTACAAAATCGGCATATCGACGGAATACCGATCTATACCGACGGTATACCGATTCAGTAGCGTTAAATCCAACGGTCAAATTTTGAATATTTAATGATCCCAACGGCTATATTTCTAGCCTTTGCAATTCCAGACTGGTATTCCGACGGTATACCGGTTTGTACAGACGGTATACCGATCGCTGACTGAAAAGTTGCTTTTGAGCTCTTTTCAATGCTTTGGTTATAAATAGCCTTGAACCCCTTCATTCAAGGTTGATCCTTTGAGCCTAAAAATTTCTAAACCAGTAAAGCCTATCCACAAACAACTCTACAAAGCTTTATTTGCCATCCACAAATTGTGTTAGAGTTATTGAGTTGAAAAGTAAGATCTTCATCTTGTTGTATAAGGAGATCAAAACCTATTGTGAAAGATTGAAGTTGGAGAGTCTTCGGATTCAAACTCTCGGTTGAAGTTGGAGAGTCTTCGTATCCAAACTCTCGGTTGAAGTCGGAGAGGCCTTCGGACTAAAGCTCTCGTGTAAGAAGTTGGCGAGTTCTTCGGATCCAAACTCGTGTTGAAGTTGACGAGTTCTTCGGATCCAAACTCGTGTGTAACTATTTACTCAAATAGTAGATTAAAACTGGAGAGAGTTCCGGGACTGGAGTGTCCCTTGGAAGGATACCAGGATATATCGTGTGTCAGTATTGTTGCTGCTTCTACTCTTGCACTTATATTTTTAAATTGCCCATTAGCTTGTGCTAAGTGCTAGATTAGTTAGCTTGACCCTATTCACCCCCCTCTCGGGTTACTACAATTGGTATCAGAGCAAGGACTCTATTGTTAGGCTTAACATCTTTAGAGTAGATCCTTGTTATTTTTCTATGGCATCATATTCCTCCTACTCCTCCGATAAAGAGGATTTTACTTCTAGTAGCATAGACAATCATGTTTCTTCTAAATGCAAGAAATGCTCTAAGTGGAAAGCCATGGCTAAACAATCCCTAGAGATTCTTGACAACCTTCATTCTACAAATGAAAAATTTTCTGAAAAGGTTATTCATTTAGAAGAAGAAAATGAGTTTTTGAGAAATGAAAACAATGATTTATTATCTAGACTTGATTATCAAAACTCATCTTGTGTCTCTTTAAAGAATTTGAATGAGGCTTTAATTTTGAAAATTAAAACTCTTTCCTCATCAATAGAAGATGTCAAGACTCAATCACATGAGTTATCTTATTTGCATGATTCTTCTATTGATGATTTAAAGAAACAAAATGACGCTTTTATCTCTAGAATTGCTTTATTTGAAAAAGAGAATAATATTTTAAATGCTAAATTTGATTCTCTTACTTGCATGTATGATGATTTGTTATTAGAACATAATATTCTTAAAACCAAATCTTCTAATGCGCACTCTAGAGATATTCATCATTCTAGTATGTCACATGTTCATAACCATGCTCATTCTGATACATGTCACACACTAGCATTAGGTGCTTTTATTGCTCTCGCATTGGACACATGAGCTTTACATGTCCTATTCGTAGGACCTTTACTACCAATGCTAGAGTAAGTGCTATATGGGTTCCTAAAGCTAATAAATGTGGATCCAAGTTTATTTGGATAGCAAAGTCTTCATCTAATGTTGTAGGTGGAGCTTCTTATATCGGGACATAGCACCGAGGAGCGTGTTAGTGGTTGCAAAGCTCAAAGGTCATCTTCCAAGCAATTGTACCAACACAAGCGTGGCCACTAGAGCCACTTTGGTAACATGCTAAACGATTCTCTTTAAATTATTTATATTTGTAGAATCTAGTATATTTCTCTTGATATCTTGCTACTAGCTCACATTGATATCCTTTACCTGTCTTTTATATAAATCAATGTGAGATATAATACTAGCATGCTTAGTTAATTTTCTTATTAATTCTTTTATCTAGCATGACTAGTTACTCGGCTTAAATGATTAGTTCACACTATGTAGTTTATCACTCATTTTCTATTAGTGTGATATATTTATATATGCATGCTCGTTATTCTTAATCTTTATTTATAAAGCATGCATATCACTCTAGTCCATAGGAGCTTGGTTTTGATTTGAGTTAATATGATTTTAACTCTTCGTCTTTAAAGTTTATGAGATAGTTACCTTTTTGTCGATTTGTTTTTAATATGTCATATTTACATTAATCAGTATTTATGAATATATATGTTTAGCACAAGCTTTTTATCACTTGACAAGTATACACTTATACTTCTATTTTAACCTTGTGCTTATATAATATATTCATTATTGATTCTCATATTTTATTTTGATTAAACCTCTTATGAATCAATTATGTCTTTGCCTAATAAAGCTTATTTATATGTGTTTTGAATTTATGATAGTTTTTCAAACATTCATTAAGGATACATGACTATATTCATTATATTTTTATTTACATGTAGATCATGTATTTCTTATGTTGATATATATTTTTGTATAAATATCTCTATGTGGGCATATGAGTTAAGCTAAATTTTTATATTGACTTGAAGAGTATTTAATTATACTTGTTACCTTCAAACTTGTGCTTATCTCATACTTTAGCTATTGATTCCTTTGACCAAATTTGTGCTTCTTGAATCAATTAGCTTCTTCCTTAAAGTCTTCTTTTGATGATATCTTCTTGACTTTTTGGTTGGCATTATGGATACATGTTCTTAATTGATTTTTGATCTTTTCATGTATGCCTATTCGTGGTATATATAGTTTCATATATATAAATGATTCCTAACTTTTGATATTTATTTGTTTTATACCTTTAAGTTAGGATGTTGAGAGAAAATGTTTATTAATGTCTTGTTCATGACTAATTATGGATGTTCTATTAAGGATCACATAGTTTTGTGCTTTACCTTGCATGTTAAATTTACTTCCTTAATTAGTGCATATTTTCTAGTTTGTATCTTTATAATTTACTATGGTGCACTATAAAATCTTTTTAAAAAATGTACTTCTTGATATCTTTAGCACATTTAGCTTTCTTGATCTTAATGATCTTTCTTAGCTCATTCCTTGGGTTTATGCTTCTTTTTGAATTATTGTTGTCCAATGATTTTTGTAGCACATGAGAATACATGTAATTGATACATCATATTTTTTATGACTTTAGCTACTATGGTTTAAGCTTTTGTGTTAAGATTTTCCATTTCTAGAGAATACACTTATTTCATAATGGCTATAATATTTTCCATTCTCTAGATCAATCTATTATTTCATTATCTTGGATTAATCTCATTACTTGGCAAAGAGATTTGTTTTATTGTATTTTCTTGAACATCTCTTTTGTCCTTTACTTGATAAGAGTCTAATTCATTTATTTGTTATCCAATGCTCTTATTCTTGCTTGGTAAAGAGTCTATAAATCATTTTATTCTTTTAAAATGCATTACTCACATTGTGAACTCTATGCTTAAGCAAGTATTTCTTTAGTGTTTGTGACTTAAGATTTAATGAGCACTTTTTTCTTGTTAATGACTTACCTCATTAATCTTAATTAGTTATGTAGCTTGCTTAGTTATGATATATTGTTAAGCTATATAATCTATGTTCACATTCACTCTTCTAGCTATTGTTTTTTTTTCTCGTTTCAATCTATATATGATATGCTAGTTTCCAAAAACAAGATGTATATGAATTATCTTGATGTGATTTGTATTCTATTTTAGATACGTATGTCTTGTTCTCTAAAACTAGTTTGACAAACATTTGATTTGATCTTGTATTTCAAAAGAGGTTTGTGATTCTTTATTTTCACTTTCTTCCATACTAGTCATTAGTATCTCTTAATTTTTCTCATTTTGAGTTATGATTTCATCGTATTATCATTTACATCTCTTTTTGATTATATTTTGCAATTATTTAAATGAGAATGACTCTTTTCCATATTTTTATTGATTTATGAGATTTTATCATAAATATGGATTTGGGATTTTCTTTATGAGATTTGTTGGATCATGTTTAATTTATTTATTTTTATTGATAAAAGATCCTAATGGTTGAATAGTCCTATATTATCTTATTATGTGAATATCAAACTAATTTATTACTCTACTTTGACTACTCATGGATTGCCACATATGGGCCTTTTGTTAGCACCCTGAAATTCGGGTTGATTTTTTTTCATTTTATTTATTTTCTGATTGTTTGGTGTCATTAAATATTTCATTCTATTTATTTATCTGTTAGTGTACTTTTTCATGCCATTGATATTTGGAGTATCAAGGATGTTCAACTCTGGAAATCCTCTTCACGAGTTTTGGAGTGGACACGATTACCTTCATGACGGTATATGGTGTCCCACCCAAACTTGTTCCCTTGTGCCCCTTTTTCTTCGCTGAACTTCGGGTCGAATTAGACCGTTCGATCAGTAATTAATTTTTCCACTTTTTTTTCTTCGATCATTTTCAGCGCGTTACCATGATATTTAAATTGGGAGCGCAAGACCAGTCATTTCCTTGAAACCAACTCCTCATTGATGATCTACTCGAGACGCTCGTCACCTATGACCTTCGTTTCCCACTCATTCATGTCATTTTGGGCTTCATTTGATTCGCACAACTTTTCCGACGCGTGACCCGATTTTATTTCACGCCACGGCGTCACATTCATTTTCCAACTTGATTTGTGGGTCCCCTGTCGACCAAAACCTATCAGCCCCAACTATGGACATGGCCCACTTTGAGCCTACTATCCGTCCGCCACTTGTGTCCCATTTATTGGAATCCCCATGTGCTACTTATTTACTCATGATCATCAACATCTAATTTTAATTCGATTTTTGTACAATGTCCAGTTTTGATCCAATCCGGCTCCACCGAGCCCAGTCCAGTTCCATGTTGCCCTCCATCGGGACACCCTCATTTTTTTCGTGTCCAAAATAATATTTAATGTCCTTCTTCATATTTCAATATTTATTGAATTTCTGTTTATTTAAATTCCCTATAGGAATGACCAAATTCCTATAATTAAAGTCTACCCTTGATTTCCCCTCATTCAATCCCCACCATTAATTTTCCCCAACACTAAATTTTCCCCCCTCTTGTATTTGGCCGGCCCTAGAAAACTACATGGAGAGATTCCTTTTTCTCTCTCTAACTTTCACTCTTTTCCCTCTCTCATTTATTGCATACATTATTATCTCTCTTTCTTCCTAATTCTTTTCTCCCACACAACAAAACCAAACCTCCACAACCATGCAACCACAGCTCCTTGGCCCGACCTCCCTGGCCGAGCCACCACCCCCGGCCAGCAGGCCGTCGCCGTCGGCCTCCCCCACAGGGCCACATCTCCTCCTCCTCTCATGTAACAACCACCACCTCCACATCATTCCATCTCCTCCTCCTCCATCCTTCACACCATGCACCGCCACCCATCCATGCTGCCGCCACCACCACCTTGTCCGTGTGCCGCCGCGCCCTTGCCGGCCGGGCCTGGCCGTGCGCAGCCCGCGCACAGCACCGCGCGCCGCCGTGCGTGCTAGTGCACCACAGCAGCAGCTCGACGCCAGGCGCGCGCGCGAGCGAGCGTGGCCGCCGTCGCCATCGGCCGCCGTGGCCCCCGGCGACCACCCCATGGGCGCGCCCCACTCTGGCAAGAAGTTCCCTGACGGCCACCGTCCTCCGGGACGCGCCGTCGAGGCGATTCGTGCGTTTTGAACGACGTCCCGTCGTGACGCGCGCGAAATGAAGTTCGTTTTGGCGCTCCGTCGCAGCGACTTCGTGCGCATTTTCCCGGAGATCCGACCGTTGGATCGGCGATTTCTTCGCTCCGTCGCAATCTCGGTATATCCACCTTCATCCCTGTCAATTTTCGTCCGTTAATTTTATCGTTTGATACATGAAAACCGGCCACCAAGTTGACCGTTTAAATTGTATTAAATTTGGACAGTTTTGCGGGGCCAACTTCGTCAGCTTGTATCTCCTCTACCGCAGCTCCGTTTGGCGTGCTACCAGTTCCGGTGCGAAGCTGGTATAACCCTCTTGCTACCCCTTCAGTTTCGTTTCATTGTGAGCTTGTTTGATTGGTTGAATTCGACGCCAAATTTGGTCGTCCGAATTCGTAATTTCCAACTTGTAAAATTCCATTTTTGAACACGGGACTCCAGATTTCATTTCTGACACCACCATTAGACTTGTGGCGTCGTTCTGGCATGTTTTCATATAAAATTTGTTAGATTTGGAGAACGTGGGCCCGGGCACGTTTTTCGGTGCAAAGCGGGTCCCACTTTCTGGATCAACGGGACTTTTTGACGCCGGCTCATCGGAATCCAATTTCGGAGATACCGTTGAGTTCGTATCGTCATTCTGGACTCGTTGACATATAATTTGCTAGGTTTTGGTGGACATTGGGTCTGGCACGTATTTCGGTGCAAGTCGGATACCAATATCCGGGTCAACGGGTCATTTTGAGATCGGCTCATCAGAATCCAATTCCGGAGATACCGTTGAGTTTGTATCATCATTCTAGATTCGTTGACAGGTAGTTTGCTGAGTTTTGAGAACTTTGGCTCCGGCACGCATTTCCGTGCAAACCGGAATCCCAAGTTCTGGTCAACGGACCAAATTGAGATCGGGTTAACGGAATCCAATTCTGGAGATACCGTTGGGTTCGTATCGTCATTCTGGTTGCGTGGACATATAATTTGCTATATTTTATAGACTTGTTTTCTTACACGATTTTCGGTGCAAAACGGTTCCGATACGGACACCGTTTTGACCCGAAATTACCTTTTTGCCCTTGTGTCCAAATTGGACCGTTGGGTAGGCTATCCTAGCTAATTTGACCATTCTGGACACGTTGGCGATGTTCATTTCATCGTCCGACAATGTTTGTTGATAATTTCTCTATGTTTAACCTTTTTATAATTAATTAATAATTAATTCATATAATGTTCGTATTTCGGGATTAGAACAACGAAACTGAGATCAGCCAATTCCAGTGATCTCACATCGCTGAAATTGACATGTTGGACACGTGGATAACTATAATAAGATTATCAATCTTACCGATAATTTTTTTATCTCGATTTGCGTGTCGTAAGTTTCGACGTACAAATAACGAAGTACACTTTATATTAGATTAGATTTACCCTGTTTGACCAGAGTTGACCAGTTGACCCAAAGTCAACTGTAAGTCAACACTTGACCTAGTTTGACTAGATTATTGACCGGAGTCGACCTAGAGTTAATTTGACTTAGAAGAACCTAGAATAATATAGATTGCCTGTAGGGATTCATTTATTTCAACTTAAACACCTTGTAACCTGTGTTGCTTTAAATAGGACTCTGTGGCTTCAGTGGGACCCTCTCTACTTATCAGCTGTTCAGGTTATCGAGGCGAGTACATTCTCTGATCATTTCATATCTTTCTTAGAATTATTTCCTGCAGTAGATTACTTTACTTGTACTGTCACGACGGTCACACGGATTGGTACTATATGGATCCCTTCTTGAGATATTATCCTTAGGGAGCATCGGGTACTACATGATCTGTGCGTTTCACTTACATGGCGTATCATATGCTTCATTGGTTCTGTGATCACTTACGACATATACTCTTATGATCGTAGAGTCTTCCTAGAATCCTTATCCCATTTATGGGACTACTATGTATCACCTTCGGGGTCTATCACCTTCGGGGGCTTATCACCTTCGGGGTCTACTACCCTTCGGGGGCTGTTACATAGCATCATATAACATAACCTGGCTGGATCCTTGTGTATTGATTGGGGGTACGGGGGAGTAAAATTTGGACATGTGAATAATACACCAGTAGTGTAGCATCAGAATCATTCCATAGTGTAGCATCAGAATCATCCCAGGCCATTTACATGTTCATATTGTACTCTGACTCACTAGTCACATGCTAGTTCTCTATGTATAGTAGATATTTCTATTACAGTTATCTCTCTGTTTACATACTGCTTTTCTTCAGTACTTGTATCTTACTTTACTGCATGTTATATATTTTCTAACCTGCTATGATCTGTTGAGATGTACTGTGCTCGCTCCAGTCCTGACTGGACCTGTTGATAAATTTTACAGATAGCCTGGAGGTGCCTGCTAGCCTAGAGGAGACACATTAGAAGTTGTTTAGGTGGTTATTTCATTTTGTCTGGAGTTGTATTTACTTTGTGGATTACTGTATCTTTATTTGAGTTTTGAGATGTACTTCTGGGTTCATGTATCTTAGACACTTAGACTTCTATCTCCTGTATTTATTTTTGGATTTCATGTTTTATCTATCCTTATCATGCTCTACCTTAGATGTGGTTGAGTTTGTATCTGCTATGTCACCCTCATTCGGGGAGTATAAACTGTTTAGTCTTATACTGTTAGATGCATTGAGACCTAGGACAGCGTTCTACCGCCGACACTGCGGCGTAGGCTGGGCGTCGTTACGTTCTCGTGCCCTAACTCTAGGGTGCGGGTCGTGACACGTTTTTAGTGGTGGCCCATGCAGGTCGAGACTAAAGTGTAGTGGTATTCGAACTAGAGTACCACTACAGCCTGCAGTAGGATTATGATATATTTTGAAGGTACTCAATCACAGATAGGAACCCTTGAGAGATTTCCGGGACGACCCTGGAGAATCTTATTTAACTTCGATTTGAAAAACTCTTTTTTCCTCCTTGATTTAATTTATTTTACTTTTGTTGTTAAATTAGATTTTTACGGATTATTGTTGAATTTGAGTTTATATTTATTTTGATGGAAGATTTTCGAATTTTGAATTTTGATGATAGCTGTTGCATTCGAGTTTGCATTTTGATGGATTGTGTTCACTTTTGAATTTTGATGTTCGTTAATAAATTTTGATTCGATTTTTGAGTATTCATTGTTGATTTAATTTGATTTTTGGCAAGATGAAATTATATGGGCTAGGTCATCTATGTTATGGAATCTAGTCTTCTATAGTCACATTAGCCAGCATGGTGAGGACATATAGTCTGACTCTGGATGTATTTCTCGGGTATGAAAATTTAGGGTTTTCGCAGCCAAGCTAGCGGCACCGCAAAAATGTTAAATACCATGATTCTAGAGATATGTGCATAAGTCAAGGGCTCTGTGATTATCGTAGCCTTGCTTACTAGTATGACGAGGATTTAGAGTACCATAATTTTGGATAGACGCATATGATTATCGGATTGCACCTTAAAATATTTTGAACATGTTTTCTCTACCTTTTTCTCAGTCATTCAAAAAAAAGGGGAATTATTGTTTGTTGTTTTGCCTAGTTTCTTGTCATTTAACTTAAGAGTATGTTTAGTTGTTTTCATAAACCTTTGTGTAGCTTCTTGCTAGGAGTTTTTCATAATACCATGAATCGATGATTTTGCTAGATTTTATCTTGAATTTGATATTTAAGTCTGGATTTCAAAACGGTTCCTTCTTTAAACTGATAAGCAGAACAGATTTTCTCGTTATTTCTTTCTTGCTATCATTCTTGTATTAAATAATAATGATAATAAAACTGTCTTGATTTCGTCAATCACCTGCTTGCAATCTTGGTAGGAATCTAAATGTTAGTCTTAACATAGAATTAATTTTATTGGGACATGAGAATATGTATATGAATATATATAGCAGACACTTGCCTAACACGTATGCAGGCTACACTTGATTTTTTTTTTCCACATATCTAGATACATATTGATATGTTGTCGATGTCCAAATTTTCATAACCAATATTTCTGGTTCTCTGCTTTTCCATGTTTAAATTCGTAATTTTAAATATAAAATTTCATGTTGTTATTTAGGTTTACGTCACTGCACATGTATGTTATACGTAGGGTTTCAATTCAAAAGAATTTGGGTTGAAAATTGTGTTTAAACTTGTCAATTTAAGACTGTGTACATATTAACCCTTAATACTGAATTCCAAATGTTTAGTTAAATTACTGTTTTATTTTCTTAATATAATATTTAGAGCTGCGTACATTGTTGTAAGTAGGAATATAAATTTAAGTTTCATATTCTTACATGTTAGTTGTGATAAACATTGAGTTGGGTTTGATGTTCAAATTTCTCTAATATCCTAAAAACTGTATACATGTTAACATTTTCATATTGATTTCCATGTTTAGTTCTGTTTCAGATTTAATGTGTAATATTGAATTGTATGCGTAGATAAATGTATTGGTAATATGATTAGGGTTCATTTCTATCATGATAGGATGTATTGGGAGCATTGAGATAGTTGTGATGTTCAAACTCCTAAATTTTGAATTTGTATTATGTTAATATTACACTGGTTAAAGGTTAGCTTATTTTTAGATATTTTTGTGTGTAAATGCTGAACTAAAACCTGGATTTAACCTTTCAATACTAAGCTATAACCCTGTACAAGGACACACCCACACGCACTCTAACATAGTATATACTGTCATTTAACCTTACCCTTCACCTCTATGTTATGATCATATATCTATATAGATATATATAGCGCTTATACATCCATGTTATAATGTATATAGATAAATAACTCTCTACCTTCTTATATATATAAATGGTTAGCCATGCATGTTATGATTAAATAGGTTGTGTAATTGTAGATTGTTAAACCATATGCCATGAGTAATGTAACTGGATAGCTATTGTTTGAAACCCAAATCCTCGTATACACTTTCATGTATGTTCACGTACACACACGCCTACTATCTAACCATATGAACATGTCCCCATACACATGATGCTAGTTTTCCCTCTCTAACGCTCTCTCTGTATATATATTGTGATTGGATTTCAATGCAAGTGACTTTCGATTCTTTAACTTATGATTTTGATTTTCTTGGTATAGTACTTCTTTTTTCAGATGATTGGTAGTTGCTTTTTTTTATTGATGGGTACCAGTTTTCACATGGGGTGATAGACTGCCTTATAGTTTTGATGATTGTTATTTCTGTAAATTTTACTATTTTAGCACCCTGGATTGCTTGTGTGTTTGATACCCTATGACCGTTGGTTAGCATGACTAGTATACCTAGATGAGACTTTCACTACCATCGTATGCCATGACCCCGTATGTCGTCCTTTTGATCACATGATTTGTTTTAATCTGGGACTTTGATTATGGGGGTTTGACCTAGAGGGAGTAGGGACATTTTAATTTCGAGGACGAAATTTTTATAAGGTGGGTAGGATGTTAGCACCCTGAAATTCGGGTTGATTTTTTTTTATTTTATTTATTTTCTGATTGTTTGGTGTCATTAAATATTTCATTCTATTTATTTATCTGTTAGTGTACTTTTTCATGCCATTGATATTTGGAGTATCAGGGATGTTCAACTCTGGAAATCCTCTTCACGAGTTTTGGAGTGGACACGATTACCTTCATGACGGTATATGGTGTCCCACCCAAACTTCTTCCCTTGTGCCCCTTTTTCTTCGCTGAACTTCGGGTCGAATTAGACCGTTCGATCAGTAATTAATTTTTCCACTTTTTTTTCTTCGATCATTTTCAGCGCGTTACCATGATATTTAAATTGGGAGCGCAAGACCAGTCATTTCCTTGAAACCAACTCCTCATTGATGATCTACTCGAGATGCTCGTCACCCATGACCTTCGTTTCCCACTCATTCATGTCATTTTGGGCTCCATTTGATTCGCACAACTTTTCCGACGCGTGACCCGATTTTATTTCACGCCACGGCGTCACATTCATTTTCCAACTTGATTTGTGGGTCCCCTGTCGACCAAAACCTATCAGCCCCAACTATGGACATGGCCCACTTTGAGCCTACTATCCGTCCGCCACTTGTGTCCCATTTATTGGAATTCCCATGTGCTACTTATTTACTCATGATCATCAACATCTAATTTTAATTCGATTTTTGTACAATGTCCATTTTTGATCCAATCCGGCTCCACCGAGCCCAGTCCAGTTCCATGTTGCCCTCCATCGGGACACCCTCATTTTTTCCGTGTCCAAAATAATATTTAATGTCCTTCTTCATATTTCAATATTTATTGAATTTCTGTTTATTTAAATTCCCTATAGGAATGACCAAATTCCTATAATTAAAGTCTACCCTTGATTTCCCCTCATTCAATCCCCACCATTAATTTTTCCCAACACTAAATTTTTCCCCCTCTTGTATTTGGCCGGCCCTAGAAAACTACATGGAGAGATTCCTTTTTCTCTCTCTAACTTTCACTCTTTTCCCTCTCTCATTTATTGCATACATTATTATCTCTCTTTCTTCCTAATTCTTTTCTCCCACACAACAAAACCAAACCTCCACAACCATGCAACCACAGCTCCTTGGCCCGACCTCCCTGGCCGAGCCACCACCCCCGGCCAGCAGGCCGTCGCCGTCGACCTCCCCCACAGGGCCACATCTCCTCCTCCTCTCATGTAACAACCACCACCTCCACATCATTCCATCTCCTCCTCCTCCATCCTTCACACCATGCACCGCCACCCATCCATGCTGCCGCCACCACCACCTTGTCCGCGTGCCGCCGCGCCCTTGCCGGCCGGGCCTGGCCGCGCGCAGCCCGCGCACAGCACCGCGCGCCGCCGCACGTGCTAGTGCACCACAGCAGCAGCTCGACGCCAGGCGCGCGCGCGAGCGAGCGTGGCCGCCGTGGCCCCCGACGACCACCCCATGGGCGCGCCCCACTCTGGCAAGAAGTTCTCTGACGGCCACCGTCCTTCGGGACGCGCCGTCGAGGCGATTCGTGCGTTTTGAACGACGTCCCGTCGTGACGCGCGCGAAATTAAGTTCGTTTTGGCGCTCCGTCGCAGCGACTTCGCACGCATTTTTCCGGAGATCCGACCGTTGGATCGGCGATTTCTTCGCTCCGTCGCAATCTTGGTATATCAACCTTCATCCCTGTCAATTTTCGTCCGTTAATTTTATCGTTTGATACATGAAAACCGGCCACCAAGTTGACCGTTTAAATTGTATTAAATTTGGACAGTTTTGCGGGGCCAACTTCGTCAGCTTGTATCTACTCCACCGCAGCTCCGTTTGGCGTGCTACCAGTTCCGGTGCGAAGCTAGTATAACCCTCTTACTACCCCTTCAGTTTCGTTTCATTGTGAGCTTGTTTGATTGGTTGAATTCGACGCCAAAGTTGGTCGTCCGAATTCGTAATTTCCAACTTGTAAAATTCCATTTTTGAACACGGGACTCTAGATTTCATTTCTGACACCACCATTAGACTTGTGGCGTCGTTCTGGCATGTTTTCATATAAAATTTGTTAGATTTGGAGAACGTGGGCCCGGGCACGTTTTTCGGTGCAAAGCGGATCCCACTTTCTGGATCAACGGGACTTTTTGACGCCGGCTCATCGGAATCCAATTCCGGAGATACCGTTGAGTTCGTATCGTCATTCTGGACTCGTTGACATATAATTTGCTAGGTTTTGGTGGACATTGGGTCTGGCACGCATTTCGGTGCAAATCGGATACCAATATCCGGGTCAACGGGTCATTTTGAGATCGGCTCATCGGAATCCAATTCCGGAGATACCGTTGAGTTTGTATCATCATTCTGGATTCGTTGACAGGTAGTTTGCTGAGTTTTGAGAACTTTGGCTCCGGCACGCATTTCCGTGCAAACCGGAATCCCAAGTTCTGGTCAACGGACCAAATTGAGATCGGGTTAACGGAATCCAATTCTGGAGATACCGTTGGGTTCGTATCGTCATTCTGGTTGTGTGGACATATAATTTGCTATATTTTATAGACTTGTTTTCTTACACGATTTTCGGTGCAAAACGGCTCCGACACGGACACCGTTTTGACCCGAAATTACCTTTTTGCCTTTGTGTCCAAATTGGACCGTTGGGTAGGCTATCCTAGCTAATTTGACCATTCTGGACACGTTGGCGATGTTCATTTCATCGTCCGACAATGTTTGTTGATAATTTCTCTATGTTTAACCTTTTTATAATTAATTAATAATTAATTCATATAATGTTCGTATTTCGGGATTAGTACAACGAAACTGAGATCAGCCAATTCCAGTGATCTCACATCGCTGAAATTGACATGTTGGACACGTGGATAACTATAATAAGATTATCAATCTTACCGATAATTTTTTTATCTCGATTTGCGTGTCGTAAGTTTCGACGTACAAATAACGAAGTACACTTTATATTAGATTAGATTTACCCTGTTTGACCAGAGTTGACCAGTTGACCCAAAGTCAACTGTAAGTCAACACTTGACCTAGTTTGACTAGATTATTGATCGGAGTCGACCTAGAGTTAATTTGACTTAGAAGAACCTAGAATAATATAGATTGCCTGTAGGGATTCATTTATTTCAACTTAAACACCTTGTAACCTGTGTTGCTTTAAATAGGACTCTGTGGCTTCAGTGGGACCCTCTCTACTTATCAGCTGTTCAGGTTATCGAGGCGAGTACATTCTCTGATCATTTCATATCTTGCTTAGAATTATTTTCTGCAGTAGATTACTTTACTTGTACTGTCACGACGGTCACACGGATTGGTACTATATGGATCCCTTCTTGAGATGTTATCCTTAGGGAGCATCGGGTACTACATGATCTGTGCGTTTCACTTACATGGCGTATCATATGCTTCATTGGTTCTTTGATCACTTACGACATATACTCTTATGATCGTAGAGTCTTCCTAGAATCCTTATCCCATTTATGGGACTACTATGTATCACCTTCGGGGTCTATCACCTTCGGGGTCTATCACCTTCGGGGGCTTATCACCTTCGGGGTCTACTACCCTTCGGGGGCTGTTACATAGCATCATATAACATAACCTGGCTGGATCCTTGTGTATTGATTGGGGGTACGGGGGAGTAAAATTTGGACATGTGAATAATACACCAGTAGTGTAGCATCAGAATCATTCCATAGTGTAGCATCAGAATCATCCCAGGCCATTTACATGTTCATATTGTACTCTGACTCACTAGTCACATGCTAGTTCTCTATGTATAGTAGATATTTCTATTACAGTTATCTCTCTGTTTACATACTGCTTTTCTTCAGTACTTGTATCTTACTTTACTGCATGTTATATATTTTCTAACCTGCTATGATCTGTTGAGATGTACTGTGCTCGCTCCAGTCCTGACTGGACCTGTTGATAAATTTTACAGATAGCCTGGAGGTGCCTGCTAGCCTAGAGGAGACACATTAGAGGTTGTTTAGGTGGTTATTTCATTTTGTCTGGAGTTGTATTTACTTTGTGGATTACTGTATCTTTATTTGAGTTTTGAGATGTACTTCTGGGTTCATGTATCTTAGACACTTAGACTTCTATCTCCTGTATTTATTTTTGGATTTCATGTTTTATCTATCCTTATCATGCTCTACCTTAGATGTGGTTGAGTTTGTATCTGCTATGTCACCCTCATTCGGGGAGTATAAACTGTTTAGTCTTATACTGTTAGATGCATTGAGACCTAGGACAGCGTTCTACCGCCGACACTGCGGCGTAGGCTGGGCGTCGTTACGTTCTCGTGCCCTAACTCTAGGGTGCGGGTCGTGACACGTTTTTAGTGGTGGCCCATGCAGGTCGAGACTAAAGTGTAGTTGTATTCGAACTAGAGTACCACTACAGCCTGCAGTAGGATTATGATATATTTTGAAGGTACTCAATCACAGATAGGAACCCTTGAGAGATTTCCGGGACGACCCTGGAGAATCTTATTTAACTTCGATTTGAAAAACTCTTTTTTCCCCCTTGATTTAATTTATTTTACTTTTGTTGTTAAATTAGATTTTTACGGATTATTGTTGAATTTGAGTTTGTATTTATTTTGATGGAAGATTTTCGAATTTTGAATTTTGATGATAGCTGTTGCATTCGAGTTTGCATTTTGATGGATTGTGTTCACTTTTGAATTTTGATGTTCGTTAATAAATTTTGATTCGATTTTTGAGTATTCATTGTTGATTTAATTTGATTTTTGGCAAGATGAAATTATATGGGCTAGGTCATCTATGTTATGGAATCTAGTCTTCTATAGTCACATTAGCCAGCATGGTGAGGACATATAGTCTGACTCTGGATGTATTTCTCGGGTATGGAAATTTAGGGTTTTCGCAGCCAAGCTAGCGGCACCGCAAAATTTATGGAAATTTGTGAAAGATTTATGTGAGTGTATGGAAGTGTCTTTATTATTTATCTCTCTCTTTTATATGGATTAAATAAGTCATATTGTTAATATTAACTTTCATATCTTATCTTGATGACTATTGTGCTTTCATTGTTTTGGCTTTCCTTATATGCTTAATTGATTTGGCTTTTCTTATTGAGGACTTACCTAAAATTCTTGTTTATCTATATTGGTAATACTTTGAGGGGGAACATTCAAGTCGATTGAATGTCTCTTTCTCAAGTATTTTTCTACTTTACCATCATATTTATCTAAAGGATATTCACATATCATGATAAGGTAATTGAGTTCAAATGCATTAACTTGGGTAAGCAAATAGATTTTACAAATAAAGAGATTATTTTATATCAATTGCTCTATTTCACTGATCATTTATTATTTGTTCCACTATTTATTTGTGGACAATTTTAACTTTCAAATGGCTTTTTGATCAATGTTTCAAATTTATATTTCAATTGGTATTAAGTTTATATCTTCCAACTATCTCAATTGGTATTTTTTTTAATATCAATTATTTTGCAATTATCTAATCCTCATGGGCTTTTGACTGAAATCCTTGATTGAAATCTTTTATTTCAATTGGTATATCGCTTCAAAAACTAGAGTTTTAATTCATATAATATTATGTTTTGGAGTTTCTTTCTTGGATTTCAAGTTGGTAAAACTATTTATTGACTGTTTTCAATTTTATTTGTTTTACCAACTATATTGTGTTTTGACAAGTTATTTTCTATTTGGCATTCTACATTTGATATGTAGTTTCTATACTTGTCTTTACACACTTCTTCCATTGTTCTTCATTTAGTATTTCTTGATCATGATTGTCTATGCCTCCCTCATGCTCTGATTTATGTACTTAAAATTGATTTTCTTTTATCTCTTAGTACGGGGGAGCTTATTTTTGATCATGTCAAAGGGGAAGAAGTAAGTTTAAGTGGGGTAGAGGTAATCTAAGTGAGTGGTATGCTTTCAGTGATATTGCTTATGTCTTTCGTGTATTAGTGATACATGCATCTATTATGTCCATACTAAACTTAACCGATTTGCCATAATCAAAAAGAGGGAGATTGTTGGCCCAATGATTGTATCATATTTTTGAATATGATTAATATGTTAAGTTTAGCATTTCATTATCACTAATCTTCATACTATCACTATAGCTTTTCTACTTATACTTATACCTTTGGTGATATGTGCTTATTATTTTACTTATTAGTGATATGAGTTTTTATTATATATATCTTAAATTTAATTGAGTTACCAAAATCAAAACTATGTTTTGATTATGGTTATTCAATTAAGTTTAACATTATGATATCACTAATATTTATGCTATCACTATAGCTCTTATACTTAAACTTAGCATTGTCCTACTGTGCTTTATCTTATTATATTTGCTACATGTATATTGCTTTGTTCGTCTAACATGTACATGCAAAAAAGCAATAAACAAGATCAATGTGGACATATGCAATGAAGAAATCATGGTGGGCCAAAGACGACTGATCCCACAAGATTTCTCTGAACCACCCGACGACATCTCCGGAGCCACGCACTCGGGGGTTCCGCTGCCCGGTCAACGGACGGGGGTCGAGGGGGCAACGCCCCTCGTCGGGGGTTCGGGGGCGAAGCCCCCGAAAGATATTCAGTTTTCACAAACTGAGTATCTTTGGACAATTGCCGCCAAGGAAAAAAGCTAACATCTATCAAGGAAAGAAGCCATGCCATGCCATCATCATTTCAAGACTCTGAAGAAGCCTGTACCTGCTACAGTATATCTAGAGTCTGTAATGAGTCTTAGGAATAATTTTAAAAACAAGAAATGGATGGCAAAATCGAAAGCTAGGGTAGAAATTAGCCCAGGATCATTTTCGGATGAAAATCGGCATACCGACGGTATACCGGTTTATACCGACGGTATACCGATTTTTGTTCACAGAAAGTTTCTGTCTACAAAATTGACATACCGACGGAATACCGATCTGTACCGACGGTATACCGATTCAGTAACGTTGAAAATCTAACGGTCGAATTTTGAACATTTAATGATCCCAACGGCTATATTTCTAGCCGTTGCAATTCCAGACCGGTATTCCGACGGTATACCGGTTCATACAGACGGTATACCGATCGCTGACTGAAAAGTTGCCTTTGAGCTCTTTTGGATGCTTTGGTTATAAATAGCCTTGAACCCCTTCATTCAAGGTTGATCCTTTGAGCCTAAAAATTTCTAAACCACCAAAGCCTATACACAAACAACTCTACAAAGCTTTTATTTGCCATCCACAAATTGTGTTAGAGTTATTGAGTTGAAAAGTAAGATCTTCATCTTGTTGTATAAGGAGATCAAAACCTATTGTGAAAGATTGAAGTTGGAGAGTCTTCGGATCCAAACTCTCGGTTGAAGTTGGAGAGTCTTCGTATCCAAACTCTCGGTTGAAGTCGGAGAGGCCTTCGGACTAAAGCTCTCGTATAAGAAGTTGGCGAGTTCTTCGGATCCAAACTCGTGTGAAGTTGACGAGTTCTTCGGATCCAAACTCATGTGTAACTATTTACTAAAATAGTGGATTAAAGTCGGAGAGAGTTCCGGGACTGGAGTGCCCCTTGGGTGGATACCAGGATATATCGTGTGTCGGTATTGTTGCTACTTCTTCTCTTGCACTTATATTTTAAATTGTCCATTAGCTTGTGCTAAGTGCTAGATTAGTTAGCTTGACCCTATTCACCCCCCTCTCGGGTTACTACAAGTACAGGAATAAGTACATGAGTACATGAATATCGGTACGGCTTAGGGCCCGCGTGCACAGTGCAAGGCCTAAGCTATCTACATGAATATTAGAATATGGGTTTGGTCACATAGCTAGTGTATTTCCCCTCCATGACTACAAGTAAGTACAAGAACATGAAAGTACAAGAGTACAAGATATCGTGTCATGACGTGTCACAAGAGAAGTACAAGATATGAATGTAAATGCACAAGACCATAGAATGTACTTGCTTTGCTCCGGATAATCACGGGGAATGAATGGAGCTGGATGTCCTCCTGTTAAATAGGTACAAATTGATTAACTTCTAACAAATTCTTATTTAGTTATCAAGTACTTTTATTCATGTTTAGCTATAAGGTTTTTAAGATATGCAAGTTGTTGAATTATAAGTACTAATACTATTCCTTGTGAGCTAGCTAACTGGTTAGCTGAAGTACACCAATGATCTAAATGCCTAATTGCAAAAGACCACACATCATAATATTATTCATGAACAGTGTTTCTAACCAATAGAGGAAAAATGTGGAGTAAAAATACTGCTACCTTCAACTCAACCATAACAGTCCATTAAAGTACAACCCCTCAAATGGGTTGGCTAACACTGCAGTTCATACAGTACCTATCAAACTAGGATATTCTCAGTCACAAGCTTAGCAACATAAGATACTCTATTGGAATCATTCTAACCCATAGCTACTAAACTGGACTTCAATTAAAGAACCTTAGACAAGTTACCCGAACCTCAAAATAACCATCCAATCTTCCTGTCAAATTCTAATACACAAAACAAGAGAAAGAATAGTCCTACTGATTACTAGAGTTCAAAACAGGGAGTTAGAACAAACTGCTAAATTGAACAAATCCTAAACCGGAGCCCCTTTCTCGAAATCAAGTATCTTACAAAGATACTCATCATCACAGTTTAAAGAAGACCCCAATCAAACCCTGTCCAACATTCAGACCTCAACCCAGTATGCATCATAGTCCAGACATCCATACTAGGTTACTGTCATAAATGGAAAAAATCTCAAAATCATAAGTTCAAACTAGTGACAGATTTTACATGAGTATAACTCCAATACCAGGTAACAGCTTGGTTAAGCATCCTGTTTACTAAACCAATAATTCTATAATAGTTCAAAGATTTACTAGGTATCACAAGAATCTGAATTGAAACAGAGATATCAACTTAAATATAGTATCTACCATAGTTACAACATACTTCCTATTCCTCTCTTTCAGTCAACCAATGAAAACCCAAAAACTCAAATACATCAGTACTGATACACAGGTAATTAGAAATATGAGGCAAGGAAAACTTCAAAGTAGTTCACTCAACACAAAGCCAAAAATACATCTAACTAAATCTAAGTAACAGTAATGAAAAGTTGTTGTTAGGTTGCCAATTACATGCTAACTGTTAAAGACAGATTTCAGTAGATCAGATATCATCCATCAGTCCTAACTCGAGGGTTAAACCATGTTAGGATATCGATCAAATGGATATCTGAATCCTGAGTTTTGATATCAAAACAGGATATCAGTATCGTGACTGATACCAAAGCTCAATTCAAAACAAAGTCAGGATACATACCAAAACTTCAGTCGAGATTCAAAATAGAGTAGGTTATCAATATCTTGACATCCTAATCCTTAGATTCTCATCGAGATAGGATAGCGGTGTCAGACTAATATCTAATTCTCGATTCAATCCGCAGTTAGGATATCGACATACTGATCCTAAAATCAGTAACCAACAGTGCAAATTACTAAGAGGTAAGGAATTACCTGATGGAAATCAACTCTCTACACCAAGCCTTGAATCAGTTACGAGTCGTTTGTGACACATCCTGATATCAACCAACCGATAACAAATCATACAATTTATCCACTGATGAGAAATAAGAAGTTCGACAACAATTAAAATAAAACATAAGCAATCGATTGTAACAAAACGAAGGGGTTGAACGTTCACCTCTGATCGAGATTAGAACTTCTGATTCGTCAAGAGTAAGAGTTCAGGAACAATGATCAGGACACATACTCGATCAATCGATCTAGGATTTAAGAAAAAGAAGACATTCATTGAAGAGGCAGTTACACATTCAATATCTGTAGATCTGAGATTACCTCTTCGATTCCTGATCTTCAAATGGGTTGATCGATCAAGCCAAGATTCGAAGAAGGAGGTAAATCCAGATCTAAAATCTGACATAAATTATACTAATTCTCAAATCAAAACAAAAATTAAAATATATGTGAATCAAAGGTTGTTCTCCATAATTGATAACCTCACATTGTCAATTGGTTGATGATTTCATCAAGAACAGATCAGGACACAAAGAACAATCTGAATAAAATGGATCGTTCAATCATCAATGTAAGCATTTGAGTGTTGAATCAAGGAAGAACAGAGAAGAACAATAGGAGAACCACCATTACCTATCTTCGAAGGTTGACAAGACGTCCTTCTCGTGCCATTGCCACGAATTCCTGGTTAGAGTCGAGCTTCAGATTGGGGAAGAAGAAGTGATCTTCTCTAGGAACCGATTTGTTTGAAGTGAGAAAGAAAAAGGGTTGATCGATTCTTAAGTTGACATTTAGAAGAAAATTGGGGGGAAATGAAATTGGAAAGTTTATTGGAGCACATGGCTCAGTTGTCATAGAATTGGTTATAGAGGAAGGCAGATCTCCACAATGAAATGGGAGGGAAGAATTTGCTAAACGGCTACAACAGTCATGAATTCAAATTTCATTCTTCGTATTTGAGAAGAACAAAGAGAAGGAAGAAGAAAGTAATCAGTATCAACACTGATGCTAACAACAATGGGCCCCTTGGCCATTTCATCCCAATAGTGGAAAATAGCCCAAAACAAATAGATTAAATCAATTAATTAGCCAAGCCCAAAAAATAACTATAATTAAAAGTATTAATAATTTTGTATTATGATACTTACTAATTTCGATGAGGTGGGGTTACAAATCTTCCCCCCTCAAAAAATTTCATCCCCAAAATTTCACGGAAACCACAATCATATTTATTAAATCCAAAAAAAATCAAAATAACTTTCACCAAATATAAAGTATTTATTGAAATGGAAATCTTCTGAACACAAAAGTAAAATCAAGCAAATAAACTAGGGCATCGCTCCCGTATCTCGTCCTCACTCTCACATGTGGACTCTCCTGGAGAGTGGTGCCTCCACATGACGCAGACAAGTGGTATAGTCTGATTCCGCAATTGCTTTTCCCTCCGATCAAGGATCTCCACTGGCTGCTCCTCGTAGGTCAAGCTCGGGCCCACCTCTAGCTCTGAGTAGTCCACTATATGACTCGGATCCGGAATATAGCGTCGAAGCTGGGACACGTGAAAGATGTCGTATACTCCCTCCAAGCTAGCAGAAAGCGCTAGTCAATATGCCACCTCGCCAATCCGTGCTGTCACATCGAAAGGCCCGATGTATCTGGGACTAAGCTTTTCGCTGCCAAAATGGATGGTGCCTCTGGTCAGTAAGATCTTCAGGAACACTCTATCCCCAACTACAAACTCCAGGGGTCGTCTGCTGCTGTCCGCCCAGTGCTTCTGTCGATCCTGTGCAACTCTGAGACGCTCTCTGATCAATCTGACCTTCTCGGCCGAATCTACCACCATCTCTGGCCCAAGTAAAGTCCTCTCGCCAATGTCATCCCAAGATAAAGGTATGCGACATCTCCGTCCATATAGTGCCTTGAACGGTGTCATCTCGATGCTAGCCTGATAACTGTTGTTACAGGCAAACTACATAAGATGCAAGTAATCCTTCCACGAACCGCCAAAGTCGAGTGCGCAAACTCGCAGCATGTCCTCCAATATCTGAATGGTCCTCTAGGACTGTCCATCTGTCTGTGGATGATAGGCGATACTGAACTTCAACTGTGAACCCAAGCTCAGCTGTAGACTCCTCCAGAAGTGTGATGTGAAGCGGTTGTCCCTGTCTGAAATGATACTCACTGGCACTTCGTGAATTTGCACGATCTGACGCATATAGAGGTCTGCAAGCTTCTTGGTCGATAACCCTACCTTGAACGGAATAAAGTGAGCAAATTTCGTCAATCTGTCCACGATAACCCAAATAGCATCCATACCACCGGGCGTATACGGTAAACCAGAGACGAAGTCCATGGTTATGTGTTCCCACTTCTACTCCAGAATAGGTAAAGGCTGGAGTAGTCCCGCTGGTCTCTGGCGCTTCATTTTGACTTGCTGGCATACGAGGCATCTAGAAATAAATCTGGAAACTTTTCGTTTCATCCCATACCACCAAACATACTTTCGCAGATACTTATACATCTTGGTAGATCCAGGATGAATAGAGTACTACGACTGGTGGTCCTCCTGTATAACCACCTCTCGCAAATCCTTGGGCACACACAACTGGTTTTCGTGCCTCAAGGATCCATCCTCTGTAATGGTGAAGTCGCCAAGCAATCCTGCCTCTGCCTGACCTCTGAGACATCGGAGCCCCTCATCTAGAAACTAGGCCTCATTGATCTTCTCTATCAGTCCCGACTGTATCTGCATGTGCATCAGCTGCCCTCGAACTCCCGGAAGAACAATCTCGATCCTCAGACTCTTAAGATCCTCGAAAAAATATCGGTCCATAGTAAGGAACATAGTAACAGGATATCGACTAAGAGCATCTGCTACCACATTCGCTTTTCCATGATGGTATTGCAGATTGATGTCGAATCCTTCATGAGTTCCAGCCATCTTCGCTGCCTCATGTTCAGTTCCTTCTGAGTGAAAACATACTTCAGGCTTTTATGGTCCGTGAAGATGTCTATTTTCTCTCTATACAGATAGTGCTTCTACAGTTTCAAGACAAAAATGACTGCTGTAAGCTCTAAGTCATGAGTAGGATAATTCTTCTCATGAGGCCTCAACTTTTTAGAAGCATAAGCAATGACCTTCTTGTTCTGCTCAAGCACACATCCCAAGCCTTTCCCTGATGCATCGATGTAGATGACGAATCCTCCAGATCCTGATGGCAAAGCTAAAACTGGCGTTGTAGTGAGTCTTCTCTTCAATTCTTCAAATGCTGACTGGCAGGCGTCGCTCCAGATGAACTCCTTCCGTGTAAGCTTCGTCATTGGCTCTGCTATCTTGGCAAAAAGTTTAACGAACTTCTGGTAGTAACCTGTTAGCCCCAGGAAACTACGAATCTCAGCTACTGACTTGGGAGGTGCCCATGCTTCCACAGCTTCAATCTTCTTGGGATCTAAAGAAATCCCCTTTTCAGTTGCCATATGCCCCAGGAACTCCACTCTGTCCAAGAAAAACTCGCACTTCGAGAGCTTCCCGTACAACTTCTTCTTTCGTAGAATCTCCAAAATAATTTGTAGATGCTCCATATGCTCTTCCTCAATCTTCGAATAGATCAAGATGTCGTCAATGAAGACTACGACAAACTTGTCCAGATACTTGTGGAAGACCTTATTCATTAGGTTCATAAATACTGCTGGGGTATTAGTGAGTCCGAACTGCATCACCAAGAATTCATACTGGCCGTAGCGAGTATTGAAAGCTGTCTTCGGAATGTCCTGCTCCCGAACCTTCGTATGATGATACCCCGACCGAAGGTCAATCTTCAAGAAAACTTTCACCCCACTCAGCTGATCAAACAACTCATCTATCCGCGGCAAGGGTATCTATTCTTGATGGTAATGTTATTGAGTACACGGTAATCGATGCACATTCTAACAGTTCCATCCTTCTTCGACACGAAGAGTACCAGTGCTCCCCAGGGTGAAGCACTGGACCGAATAAAACCCTTGCCTTCTAACTCATCTATCTGGGCCTTCAACTCTACAGCTTCTTTCGGGTTGATCTTGTAGCAATTCTGGGACTTCGGTGCTGATCCGGGCACTAGGTCGATGGTAAATTCTACATCTCGATCTGGCGGCAATTCTGGCAACTCCTCGGGGAAGACGTCAAGAAACTCTACAATCAGCGGGTGCAGAAACTCCTGGTCTTCTGTAACTGCTCCGAAGTAGACTCCCTCTGGTCTCTCTGCAATTCGTCTGCTGATCTCGAACGGTGGAACTCCAGGCGGGCTGAAAGTAACCTTCCCTTCATGGCAGTCTATTACAGGAAACTGCTCACTCAACTAGTCGATACCGAGGACTATGTCAAATCCGGGCAATGGCATCACTAGGAATCGAGCTCTAAGCTCCCTTACAGCTATAGTGATAGGGCAATCAACCATCTCACTAACTGGCACTACCCCTCCTCCTGTCATGATCCGACAGTTCTTCCTAGTGGGCTTAGGTGTGAAATCGTGTCTATGCAGAAACTCATATGATACAAAGCTATGTGTGACTGCAGAATCAAACAGTGTAATGGCAGGAAATGAATGTAAAAGGATAGAACCTGTAATCACATCTGGAGCTGCCTCATCCTCCTCAACTGTGGCCATGACGTAAGCACGTCCCTACTGTGGTGGTCCCCTTTGCTGCTGATGCTGTACAAACTACTGTTGCTGAGTAGGTAAAGTCTGAACCCTCTGTGGTGCAGCTGGTGGTACTCTGTGTGGTGCAAGTGGTGGTCCTCCAGCTCCTCGAGGTCCTCCTGCCAGTCGGGTTGCGGCCGGTAGACAATCCCTCATCTGGTGTGCGTCTGAACCATAGAATAAGCAAAGTCCTAGCCTTTTGCAGCATTCATCAAAGTGGTGTCCTGACCGGTAACAGAAAGTGCAAGTAGCTGCCAATTGCTGTCTCTGTGGCTGATGTGCATGAACTCTGGCTGGACGGGGATGCTGCTGTGCCGGCTTATGTGGCCTCATCTGTATCTAAGTCCTCTTCGTCGGTGTCTGGTAGCTGCTACTGTCGATGTCCCGTTCCCTCTTCAACTTCGAATTTGCCTCCTTCTCCACATCCTGAGCAATCTTAAGAATGCTCGAATAAGTCATCGCCTGGCTGATCGTCACTGCATACCGCAACTCTCTGGTGAGGCCCTTCTTGAACCTCTAAGCCCTATCCTCTGGTGCGCTGACTAGGTTCTCCGCGAACCTGCTGAGTTGGGTGAACTCTGATGTGTATTATGACACCGTCATGTTCCCCTACTGTAATGCCTCGAACTGCATCCGAAGCTCGTCTTGTTCTATGTCGGGGAAGAACTTCTCTTTGAACAGAATTTTAAAGTCTGTCCAAAGAATCTGGGGTGCAGCTAACTGAGGCTCCTCTCGGTACCAGGCTCTGGCAAGATCAAAAAGTCGCATGCTCGTAACTTCCACCTTCAGGTCATCCGGGATCCTTGCCATCTTCAGCGTCCTCTCGGCATTTTCCAGCCACTCATTCGCATATACGATCCCCTCATGGCCCCATAAATCCATCGGACAGAGGTTATGGTAGTCTCTGGCTGTCCCCAGTCTCGGTGCTGCTGGTGCTGGAGGTGCTACCAATGCTAGAGTTGCCGGCTCTCGGGTCCTCATGTATCCACAACTGTCGTTCGGAACTATACGGCCTGATGGTTCTGAGCCTCCATAAACTGCTGAAACATGGCCATCACCTGGGCGCTGTCGAACATCATCGTCGGGGGTAGCGGAGGAAAAATAGGAGGCGGTGGCGGAAGCTGCTCTACCAAAATATCTGGTGCAGACTGCCCCGAACTGCCTGCAACTCCGGGCTGATCCGCGGTCTTCCTCGTAGTGACCATCCTGTAATAAAAAGAAAACTTCGTGATTGATAAAAACCTAACCTACAAGTAAATGTAAATATTTTATATAATATCCATATACATGATGTACCCGATTTCCTATGCCGTGATCAAGTTTCCCTAATTTAATCAAGTTTCCTAATAGTACACTAATACCTAAGTACCATTAGGAATGACCTGCATAGGCCACCACTAAAAACATGTCACGACCCGCTTCCGAATAATCAGAAACGAGTCAGAAATACCCAGCCTTCGTCGTTAGACACAACGAAGTAAGTTGTACCAATCTAGGAAAACTACAAGACAATATAAAAGTATACAAATCATAGCATCTCTATAAACGATCCCAAAATTCAAAGTACAAATTTTTATGATTTATTACATTCATCCAGAAAGTAAGGTAAAGTCTGAAGTCACTAATACAATAAAAGTAAAGCATCTAAAGGGAAAGATAGCTAGGCCTCCTCGGCCTCTAGGTCTAGTGCAGCTCCAGCTGACTCTAGTACGTCAGCAGGCTCACGACCATAGTACGTGTCACACATCGCCTCCATCTCACATGCAACATATCCAACCAGGAGCAAAGCAAAGTACAGTTCTAGGTAATGAACAAGAACATCATGATATGGAAATGAGTACAAGAGCACATGGAATGTAAAGTACAGGAAAAGAACATGAAAGTACAGAAATGTAAATACAGGAAGTACAAGAAATAAAGTACATGAAATAAACCATGAACCTGAAGTACAAGACATGACATCAACTAGCCTATGTGACCGGCTGGGGTGAGCACAGGAATAAATACAGGAGTACATGAATATCGGTACGACTTAGGGTCGGCGTGCACAGTGCGAGGCCTAAGCTATCTACATGAATATCAGAACATGGGTTTGGTCACATAGCTAGTATATTTCCCCTCCCAGACTACAAGTAAGTACAAGAACATAAAAGTACAAGAGTACAAGATATCGTATCATGACGTATCACAAGAGAAGTACAAGATATGAATGTAAACGCACAAGACCATAGAATGTACTTGCTTTGCTCCGGGTAATCACGGGAAATGAATGGAACTGAATGTCCTCCTGTTAAATAGGTACAAGTTGATTAACTTCTAACAAATTCTTATTTAGTTATCAAGTACTTTTATTCATGTTTAGCTATAAGGTTTTTAAGATATGCAAGTTGCTGAATTATAAGTATTAATACTATTCCTTGTGAGCTAGCTAACTGGTTAGCTAAAGTACACCAAGGATCAAAATGCCTAATTGCAAAAAAACCACACATCCTAACATTATTCATGAACATTGTTTCTAACCAATAGAGGAAAAATGTGGAGTAAAAATACTGCTACCTTCAACTCAACCATAACAGTCCATTAAAGTACAACCCCTCAAATGGGTTGGCTAACACTGCAGTTCATACAGTACCTATCAAACTAGGATATTCTCAGTCACAAGCTTAACAACATAAGATACTATATTGGAATCATTCTAACCCATAGCTACTAAATTGGACTTCAATTAAAGAACCTTAGACAAGTTACCCGAACCTCAAAATAACTATCTAATCTTCCTGTCAAATTCTAATACACAAAATAAGAGAAAGAACAGTCCTACTGATTACTAGAGTTCAAAACAGGGAGTTAGAACAAACTACTAAATTGAACAAATCCTAAACCAGAGCCCCTTTCTCGGAATCAAGTATCTTACAAAGATACTCATCATCACAGTTTAAGGAAGACCCCAACTCAAACCCTGTCCAACATTTAGACCTCAACCCAGTATGCATCATAGTCCAGACATCCATACTAGGTTACTGTCATAAATAGAAAAAATCTCAAAATCATAAGTTCAAACTAGTGACAGATTTCACATGAGTATAACTCCAATACCAGGTAACAGCTTGGTTAAGCATCCTGTTTACTAAACCAATGATTCTATAACAGTTCAAAGATTTACTGGGTATCACAAGAATCTGAATTGAAATAGAGATATCAACTTAAATCTAGTATCTACCATAGTTACAACATACTTCCTATTCCTCTCTTTCAGTCAACCAATCAAAACCCGAAAACCCAAATACATCAGTACTGATACACAGGTAATTAGAAATATGAGGCAAGGAAAACTTCAAAGTAGTTCACTCAACACAAAGCCAAAATTACATCTAACTAAATCTAAGTGACAGTAATGAAAACTTGTTGTCAGGTTGCCAATTACATGCTAACTGTTAAAGACAGATTTCAGTAGATCAGATATCATCCATCAGTCCCAACTCGAGGGTTAAACCATGTTAGGATATCGATCAAATGGATATCTGAATCCTGAGTTTTGACATCAAAATAGGATATCAGTATCGAGACTGATACCAAAGCTCGAATCAAAACAAAGTCAGGATACATACCAAAACTTCAGTCGAGATTCAAAATAAAGTAGGTTATCAATATCTTGACATCCTAATCCTGAGATTCTCATCGAGATAGGATAGCAGTGTTCAGACTGATATCTAATTCTCGATTCAATCCGCAGTTAGGATATCGACATACTAATCCTAAAATCAGTAACCAACAGTACAAATTACTAAGAGGTAAGGAATTACCTGATGGAAATCAACTCTCGACACCAAGCCTTGAATCAGTCATGAGTCATTTGTGACACATCCTGATATCAACCAACCGATAACAAATCATACAATTTATCCACTGATGAGAAATAAGAAGTTCGACAACAATTAAAACAAAACTTAAGCAATCGATTGTAACAAAACGAAGGGGTTGAACGTTCACCTCTGATCGAGATTAGAACTTCTGATTCGTCAAGAGTGAGAGTTCAGGAACAAGGATCAGGACACATACTCGATCAATCGATCTAGGATTTAAGAAAAAGAAGACATTCATTGAAGAGTCAGTTACGCATTCAACATCTGTAGATCTGAGGTTACCTCTTCGATTCCTGATCTTCAAATGGGTTGATAGATCAAGCCAAGATTCGAAGAAAGAGGTGAATCCAGATCTAAAATCTGACATAAATTATACTAATTCTCAAATCAAAACTGAAATTAAAATATATATGAATCAAAGGTTGTTCTCCATAATTGATAACCTCACCTTGTCAATTGGTTGATAATTTCATCAAGAACAGATCAGGACACGAAGAACAATCTGAATAAAATGGATCGTTCAATCATCAATATAAGCATTTGAGTGTTGAATCAAGGAAGAACAGAGAAGAACAACAGGAGAACCACCATTACCTAGCTTCAAAGGTTGATAGGACGTCCTTCTCGCACCATTGCCACGAATTCCTGGTTGGAGTCGAGCTTCGAATTGGGGACGAAGAAGTGATCTTCTCTAGGAACCGATTTTTTTGAAGTGAGAAAGAAAGAGGGGTGATCGATTCTTAAGTAGACAGTTAGGGGAAAATTGGAGGGAAATAAAATTGGAAAGTTTGTTGGAGCATATAACCACCACTTTTCTAAAACAGGGATAATTTTGAACTTTTGTAAAATTAATCATTTAATAATAGGTTTAAATCATGTTATTGATTTATTGGTGAATTTTGATTATTTTAATATCATTAAATTAGTATTTTGTGATTTTGTCCTTTTGCTAGTGTAACCTTAGAGTTGCTTAGCCTAGAGACTAACCATGACTATGGAGGCCTAACCCATGTAATTATATTAGCTAATTACCACTTTTTAGGCTAAGGGTGTTTTGGTCATTTTTTATATTTTGGGAATTTTATATATTTAATATTGATTTTACGGGATTTGTTTAGTCGGATTTGAGTTTCGTCTCGTTCCGACTTGTGTTAGTGACCCGGGTAGCTTAGACTCTAGACGGGACCCCAAGATTAGTTAGTCATAGCCCATAAATCCTACTAATTAAGTTAGTAAGTTTAGACTAATCCCACTTGTTAGATTGGTTAAGTTAAAGGCTTAAACTTAACCCTTTTGATCCCAAACTTGAACCTAACTTAAAATTAACCAAGGAAGATTAGTAGGGGCCTTATTGGGCTTTCCCCAAGGCCCAAATAGGGTTAGATGGCAGCCACATATAGGAGGGTTGCCCTTCCTTTCATTTCATTCCATCAAGCCTCTATTTTCTTTCACAAGTGTTCTTTCCCAAATTGAGAGCTTTCCTCTTTGATTTGATCTCCAAATCCTTACATCCCTCCACCAAAACTTCCATCCAACCTTCTCATACTACCAAGGGAGGGTGCTAGCAAAGATTTGGAGCAAAGTGCAAGGAGGAGTGTCCTTTTTGGAAGATCTTCGTGTCAGAGCCGTGTCCTTGAGAGTATCATTGGGATTCCACTCCCAATAGGTAAAGACAACCCTCTAAATTGATTTTCTATGCATATTAGTTAGTTTTGAATCCATAGGATCCACCTCCATGCATGTACCCCCTTTAGCTTCAAGTTTGAGGCCATTTGGAGCTATCTTGAGGATTTTAGATATGTGTTTTGTGTCCTACTTGATATATCCCAAATTAGGACACCCAATGTGTTTGGTTTATTGTCTAATAGGATTAATTGTGTCTTAAATTCAGTTTTAGAATGGTTGGAGAGTGGATTGATCTTAGTTAGGATGGTTAGAATAAGTTTCATTTGGATACTTATGTTGGTATCCAAGTATCTTGGCCTACATGTGTTTCTTTTGTCCAAAACAACTCAAATTCGTCATAATATTCATCCACGTTTTTAGTAACCATAGCAACTTAGAAATGCCATAACTTTTAGCTCAGAACTTCGATTAATCTTTCATTTTTTAAAAAGAACCGTATCGAAGTTAGCTTTCCAAATATATATTTTAATAAGCCAAAATCGTTCTAGAACTTTCTGTAAAACTGTTTGAGTGTCAGTTGTCTGAAAGACAAACGTATTTCGGTGTTTTCGCGATTCCGGGAGCTTCCGGACACGAAAATACAATCCGTTTGAAGTTTCGGAAAGCTAATACGAAGGGCTACAACTTACTTTAATCCTAGAATTTAGTGAAGGACCAATTGGCACAGTATTGGTTTTAAGTAGAAGAGTGACTATACGACATATGCATTTTGTGTAACCTATGAGCCTACGTAGTATGAATATTAAGTGAATGTAGGTATCATAGGTTGTCGAGTATATGTATGATATATATATATATATATATATATATATATATATATATATATATATATATATATATATATATATATATATATATATGTATATTATTGTTAAGTTATATATGTTACTATGTTTGTTAGATGTTGGTTAGTAGAGGGTTAGATATGTTAGAGTTTGTTATATGTTAGTGTAAGTTATATTTGTTAGTATGAGTGTTAGTTAGATAGTAGAGGTTAGTATTTTGTTAGATATTTGATATGTTGTTAGATAGTTTGATGTTAGATATCTAGTATGTTAGATATTGATATGTTAGTAGATTATATTAGTTCTAGATATTGGTATGTTAGCAAGTTAGCCTCTATAGGTTATATGTTAGATATTAGTTAAGATGTTATGTTAGTACATTAGATAGTTAATTAGATATTTGAGGGGTATCTTGGTATCTCATGATACCAAGTTAGTATCTTAAGGTAAATATGAATTACCTTTACCATCAAGGTAAATGATTAGTTTACCTTATGACCAAGGTATGGTATCAAGATACCAATGTAAGGTATCAAGATATCAAGGTAAGGTATAGGTTTACCCAAGTTAAGGTATTGGATTCCAACCAAGGTATTGGTATTGGGATGCCAATATGACCAAGGTTGATATGGTATCCAAGTGTTAGTGGGTTAGTGTCTAAGTATTTGCGTTTGAGTAGGTGATGTTAGATTGTGGAAGGGTTATATAGATAGGTATATATATTTTTGGGTTATATAATATCTATATATATATTATGAGAGTATATAGATATAGGTTATGGTTCATAGTGAGGAAATATATATACTTGATATATGATATCTATATGTATGTGTTAGGGTGGTACTATATGGGTAAGGATATATGTGGTATGTATATATATTAATATATCCTAAGTATCATAGATGTTGACCACTAATCTAAGTTTGACCAAAATCCTAGAAGCTTGACCTTAACTCCTAGTTTGACCCAAGGTGGACCAGAGCTGACCTAGAGTTGATCAGTTGACCAAAAGTCAACTGTAAGTCAACCTTTGACCCAGTTTGACCTAGTTTGACTTGATGTGACCTAGTTTGACTTAGTTGGACTGAGATTGACCTAGATTGCATATCATACATTAGAAAATCATGCTTAACTCTATTAAACCCTAATTAACTTACAATATCTCATCTTTAGGTCTGTGAGATCACTCTGAGCATCGACCCTACTTGACAGCTCCGGACAGCAGGCGAGTACATTCTCTGATAGTAGTTCTTTGTCTTGATATCTTCTGTATCCGATTCAGTTATAGTGTTTTACTTGATTCTCGACACGATGGTGCACGGACTAGTATATATCGGATTCCTGTCATGAGATGTCATTCTTGGATTTTTTTTGGGATACTGGTACTTGCTCGATCTTGTTCTTGTACTTGTATTGACACCGATTCCTGAGAGGGAGTAGCTACCTTCTTAGGAAATTCCGTGTCACGACGTGCTATGTCCGGATCCGTATACTATTCGAGGATGGAGAGTTATTATAGGTTATGTGATCAATACCCCTCCTGCATTTCTGTTACTACTTGTTTCATAGCTTTACCCTCGACTCACGTAGGGTAAAGCCTGACTTGTGTTACAACTTGTTTCATAGCTTTCTATTTTGGCCGGGCCGAGTTCCCGCACTTGTAGCCAGTCATTTGGAACAGCCTGATCCTGACCTATACCGATCACATAATGCTATAATACTCGAGGCACATTTTACATTTATTACATCAGATAGATAGATTCCTATTCAGTTCTACTTTCCTGCATGATACACCTGGCATGATTTTCTGCTTTACATATCCAGTTATATTTCCATCTTGATATGTTCATCTTGTATTCCACTGTGATTGTCTTTTACAGCATTTGTCAATACTATAGAACTGTTGTTGGTGGTTTGTACTTGCTCATTTTCCTGATAGGATAATCGTTAATGTTTACAGAGGACATGTTGGCTGATTGCTCTACCTTTTACAGGTATGGCCAGGATAGAGATTTTGATGAGATATTATCCTTGGTGCCAGTAGAGGATTTACGTCCTGCTTAGACTGTTAGATAGGTTTGACTGGACTGCGTTTCAGCTAGTATTGAGACTTATGTTATATTTTGGATTCTTGTGTTATATCTTTAACTCTAAACTGTGTTGTGACTTCGCACCTTTTTCAGTTCATATATTTCCATCATATCTTTATGATATTCATGTCTATCTTCCTTAGATATCTTGTGATTGAGTTGGGATTATATACCTCCGTGCAAAGATGACAGGTACATTTATATTGTGTCTAGATGCTTTACTTTCTAGGAGACCTATACAGTGTTCTAATGTTAATTTTGTAGCGTAGGCTGGACGTACCCACGTGCTCGTGCCCCTACTCACGGTGCGGTTCGTGACAGAACATATGGCTCTGCTGTCATAGAATTGGTTGGAGAGGAAGGCAGATCTCCACAACAAAATGGAAGGAAAGAATTTGTTAAACGGTTACAATAGTCATGAATTCAAATTTCATTCTTCTTATTTGAGAAGAACAAAGAAAAGAAAGAGGAAAGTAATCAGTATCAACACTGATGCTAACAACAATGGGCCCTTTGGCCATTTCAGCCCAATAGTGGAAAATAGCCCAAAACAAATAGATTAAATCAATTAATTAGCCAAGCCCAAAAAATAACTATAAATAAAAGTATTAACAATTTTTTATTATGAAAATTACTAATTTCGAGGAGGTGGGGTTACATACTGCATCACCCCTGCCCCCTCTGCGCGGCAGCAACGGTGATAGCAGCGACGATGGCAGCAACGACAACAGTGGTTGTAGCAGCGGTGGCAGTGGCTCTCACGTCTCGATTCGACAAACCGTTCGTCCTCACATCGATTATATCGAATCGATCGTCCTTGCTAGGATGTGATGTCGTACGAGTCTGGAGTTGTACTCGTACAAGGCAAGAATATTATATTTGATACATTTATTTGAAACACCAAGTTAAAACTTCACAAATCACAAAGAATTGAACATGCAGTTTAGGGAGATAGAAATAAGCTTTTTATTGATAGATTGCAACGAAGTGCAGTCGTATTTACATTGGATATGTCATTGCGGCTACATTGATTAAAAAAAATATTCGACAAGCTACCTGAACTAATACTTATCGTTCCATACATTCACCCTTTTATACAATAAAAGCCTTCGATGAATTGGCTTCAAAATACTTCAGAATATGAAGAGCTTCAAAATGCCTCTCCGAACTTCAGCTTTGGCCTAGTACCGTGCACCCTAGAGTTCTCGTCACCTGTAGGGTTGGGGGATTAGTACACTTGGAAATGCACTAGTGAGCAGGATAAATCCACTCGTCTAAACCGACTCTGATTACTAACGTAGACATGCATAGGAGTTTTCTTTCTATTTAGAACTAAATGAATTCAGTTCATATCGATAGCCTTCCATTTGAAACAGTAAAGCAGGCAAAAATTATAATAGTTTATTTTAATTCTTACCACGGCCGTGCTTATCCATGCATAAAATAGGGATTATAATTTCCACCTGCATAAGACAATATGAGAGCAAGCTACTATCTTTATATGTGTGGTTATTGGTGCTACGCACGACGAGGGCCTTTTATATGGCATTGCGACGCACCCTGACAGCCTGGGTTGCAAGCCCTACTGGAGGTCCCGCAATGCCTTGCGCCGAAGCATAAATTTATATTTCCCCAGGTCGATTCGGTTTCGATGACTCGGATACCATTTCGAGAAAAGTTAAACTTGTGCACAAGTTTTCCATGACCACGCCAATGCGTGAACAGTTTAAATATATGAAACAGATTGTATAGCGTGGACAATATTGAGCTGTATTATCATTTTTTATAACTCATGCAACGAATCATTTTTCTCAAAGCGGTGCTTCCGATTGAGCACCCGTAGGCACCAAATTTCCCGAGGTACCATATGCCACAATCGAAGTTCTATTATATTTTGCAGATCATGAAATAGTCTATCTCTTTTCTTTAACCTTAATATTTTTCTTTTTGGGGCAAAACTTATATTTTTAGAGTAAATTACTCTAAATCAATACAGTTATCCCGAGTCTTAATCTTAGTGGTTTGGCATGCATTTAACTTGGCATCGTCGATTTGAATAAGTTCGAGGTAAAAAAATTTTGTTTGCTAGGAGTAGAAAATAAGGGGCCGAACCACCCACCAAGGATTTGATCGTGCCGAGGGTCAGAGCGCTTCGCAATGTTCAAGCTTCAGTTATGCGAGCTCCTGTAATGAAACCAACATTTTATTATAATCCCTTCTTTAATCCTTCGTTTCGAAATTCATAGAATAAATGCAGAAATTGATGCGAAAATACATTCATCAAAATCAAGAAGCGAAAACTCAAGAAAACTATACAATAATCCGGTCCCGTTGAAGGAACTCTTATATAGAGCTCAATCACTGTCACGCCCCAGTACCGGAATACGGGGACGGACGTCGGCCAGCTACACCGTATAAGGTACGAATACGCTATACGGCGATGACGGCTGTCAAGTCTTGCTGGATATCCTAGCATGCAATCAATCTATGGCCGAAATCTGATCTCATGTCCACAGGCAAATCATAATGAAATAATATCAAGAGAGATAATCATATGGAAAGCAAGGAATACACATATGATAATCAGAAAATCCACAGTACAGAATAATAATGTAGACAAGTATACCTCTCCACAGTCCCTAGCATGGTCGGGAACTGAAGCACATCCTCCAAGTCGAGTCTGGAAGATCCACAAGGTCAGTCACAGGCAATCTGGGAACAATCCAGGGTTGGTCAGGCCAACTGTAGCAAGTACCAGAAAGGAAGGCTCAAGGACGGGCGAAGAAAGCCACTAGGATAAAATATAGAGCAGAACATATATGAACAGTAAATGCGGGTAGGGGTCGTGCGGTACCAATGCACGATAACAATCCACAACTAATGTAGCTAAATAACCAACAATCATTACAATCTCCCTAACATCCAATAATACCTCCATCGCCAACTGGAACTCGAAATCAGTCGACTAGGCAAGCAACAAGCCAAACAATTTAGGAGAATAAGCGGCCACTCAAATGCCTACGGCTCTCTATGTGGAGGTTGGGTTACCCCAACAATGTAATATAGGAATCCTCAGATCGTGCCGTCCCAGCAGGGCTAGCGGGGCCAAGTATAACAAGACAAGATAAGCACCAATCCCTCGTAAGGCCACAGTGCGAGGAAGAGAAGTACATAGTACATAATAGTAGTCAGATACTGCCATCCACTAGTGCGAACGGGAACAACATCCGTGGCGGCCAGCCTGCAAATCATGACTAATTGTCTGTATTAAGGCTAGTATTGCACGATCTCGGGATTCCGTTCCCTCCCAATGCTTCTACTATTTTAAGTTGCCTAGATTATCCATACATTTATCCGGGATCACATATCGTGGTCACATGATCACCCTCCTAGATGTTGTACCTCAGTATAGGAACGCTAAGTAAGAATCAACCTTGGCACCTATAGTCCCAGTTGTGATTCATCTGTAGCGTAATGCACAAGCAATCAACCAATCCTGACCACGCTAAGACTATAGTCCAAATACCGGGGTACCGTGCAGGTAATCATATCATATAGCTAGAATATCAAGATGACATCGCAATGCCATATAATCATGGAAGTAGCACCTCAAGTGCCAGTAGACAAGGAGCACCGCAGTACAAAATCAGGGCCAGTACCTCAAAGGGTAAACTGGACTTATAACACGGATACAAGTAGTCATGTCAGGGACAAGAACAAATTTGTCAGTCACAAGAAGTCATCTGCTCATATTATGGCATGGATATCAAGTCTGTTACAAGATTATGACCTCTGCTATAATAACATCTCAAGCATATGTATGGGAGCCTAGAGCTCCAATCATCCAATCGGTCTATCCACCAGATCAATCTATCAAGAGTCTCCCATCCACGATGGGGTGAATATCACGTCAAGAAAGACGATCACCAAGTACCAAGCTCATCACTATAAACAATGCTAGGCCCTCTGGCTCACAAGAATCCCATGAATCAATGATCACAAGCTATCAGCAAACAAGTCTCACTACTACCAAGATATAGCAAACAAACCAGGTTTTAGGCGCTTGGGAAGTCGAGTAAAAATCATATAATAATACCCTCGATATTCTTCTCGTTCCGCGAAATATTCGCGATCATAAAAACCAAGAATTCACAGTCATGTCCGATCGAATTAGAACATCCTCAAAAGGAATAACAACACTATCCGAGAGTCCACGTGAGTCTATCAATCAATATCTCAAGATCATACTCTCCATAATACTCAACCCTCAAATATATCCAAAAATCACAAATCCCGATACTTATGACAACTATCAGTCCTGGCGGGCTAGACTAGGATAACTCCTAGAATGAATGGTCAGGGGACAAGAATATATTAATTAAATGCTGCCAGAAAAATGGCAAGGATTGCGTGAACCGCTCTGGAGAAGATCCACAACCCTTAAACCAAATAAGGACCAGGATTGCAGACCGTCTCTCAGGTGGAACCGTACTCCTTACGCTATCCTGACGGACTAAGACAGGTCAAGAAACTAGGCGACTAATCTAGTCAAGAGTCTACCTAGCAAGCAATGGGATCAGGTATACTATACCAAGATGAACATGCCATGAATCTAGTCCAGCAAACCAAAGGAATGGTTCTGCCTAATCCTTCGAACCAATTTTCCCAACTGGGAATTTTGGAAAAATTCGGACGGAGTCTCCTTTGTAATCTGTACGGGAGCACTCTACTGAATTGGGGCTAAAACTACTCGGCGCAACCCGTCGCAGAATTGCATGTTGAGAACAATAAGTCTCAGCTTCCAGCAGCGCTACCATGCGTACTAGAAACCTAAATCATAGCCGAGAATACTAAGTCTCGGCCTCCAACAGCACTACGATACGTACTGGCGCCAAGCCAACACATGCAACAAGAATCGCCGCGCAGGGCGCACCAAGTACCCACAGTCATATCCAAGCCACAAGCAAGGTCATAGAAACAGTTAGCCAAGCCGTTACCCGACCACGAGTCGGACACGGGGCATATGTGGACAATCCATACTCGTGAGTCGTGCTCGTGTCCTCGGAGGTGTGGATGACCCGTTCGAGTTGTCCGATACGGTCGTAAACCGGTATCGAACCAAGCTATCCTAAGTTATCATCATGGCAGTTCTACTAACATGCTATACTACTCATGGTTATACATTAACAAATATAATTAATTAAAATACTATAAAATCCAGGAGAGAGGGCAAGAGCCATCGATGAGCAAGGGGTACTTGTCTAGAGGGCTCGGCTAGATAAGCAAGTCTTCGGCGATCGGGATCCAGGGTAGCACGTCCATCGAGATCCTCAGAACACACAATAAACAATCATTAGAATTAAATAATAAAATAATAACGAAAATCATGAAGAATGGCACGAGGATATTATCACGCCCCAGAACCAGAATACTGGAGGGCGGGGGCAGACATAGCCAGCTACGTATAACGGAATGGAATCCACGCCGCTATACAGTCACGGCTGTCTAGATATGTGAGGGTTTCACTACAATCAATCAGTCTCTTAAGGTCATAAAATAACCTTTGTCTCAATCTCAACCAACTAATAATAGTTACAGATGTCAGACCACCAATACACAATAGTAAGGCGTCCATACATTACATATTCGGAATGATCATGAAGCTATTCGTTACAAAATATAAGACTAGCAAGAGTTCAGTCATACATGATCAACCCCGGGGCTTGTCAATCATGTTACAGCCCGTAGGCAGACAATAAGTAAAGCTGTATCGAGCTAACACTTGTTCGTCGGCTAAACGCCCAAAAGAATAATTTACAATATATAGTGGGTGAATAAAAAGAACCCACTCGATGCCCTGGTTACGCCTGGTGACCACCATCGGGCTGGAAAGCAGGGAGATCCTTTGGTGCTGCTCCGGTATCTGGCCATACAAAACCAGTTGGGTCAGACCCCAGAAGAGCAAGTGCCACAAAGGAGGCTTCACTTAAGAACTAAAACCATAAATCATTAGCATTCAATATGTAAGAAAACAACAATAAGTAACACAGATTGAGGTTTGTGCAATACCAATGCACTTGCCCCAATCAGAGAAAATAATTAAGTGAAGCATCATTGACATAAGATGTCAGACCCATTATCCAAATTGTTGGGCGCGGCCGAGTCATGTCCAGCCTACGCTTGAGATAAAACGTAGTAGTGTGTTCTAAAGACAACAGGATAAAACTAAATGTGCTAACAGTTCTATAAGTGAATAAAAATCAGAAATGCTCCAAACACAAAAGTCGTCTCAAATAGTAAAATATTCAAAGTACAAGTCTGAAATGTAAAACTGGATACATGTCCAGTTACAAAACACATAGTCTAATACATGACTACACTCAAAAGTCTAAAGCAAAAAGAAACTAGACGAGGTTTCCCGCAGGAACATCCTCGTAAAGCAACGTGGGTCCTCGGCAGTAACTCCATAATGCGAATCACAGAGCAACTCCTCCTCAGTAAGTATACTACAACGTTATCCTGTCAGGATGGGAGCAAGTACTGAATCTAACAAACTAGCATATGAAACATGGAAATGAACATAAGAGGAATATCTGGAAACATGGCATCACATAATCTATTATGGCAAGGACATATATGTCATAGAGACAGATGTATATGTAATGTTTAAAATTGCAGCAGGTACGTGATCGTCAATAGGTGTACAATGTGCAGGGGCACATAATAAAATGTACTTTCGTACAAGTGATAAGGCGATAGATGTACATACGTACAAATCCGCTTTGAGATAAAGCCTACGACAAGGTATACATATAGAATGTCAACCTTGCTCGGTACATACGTACGGAGAAGGGGGGGGTATGATCACGTATGCTACTAACAGTTTCCCCATAACCCAGGTTCTAATCATGTGAGAGATATAAAACTGTTCTAAACATGGTAGTAACTAAAAGTAATACAACATGTGAAGGTTTAACTTGCTACCCCAAGGATCAGCATTTTACATGGTTGGATTTACAGTTCATT
>JANAVB010024000.1:14131112-14136112 GCA_029216955.1 Iris pallida | reverse complement strand
GGTTAGGTCTGGGGAAGAAGGGGGGCTTTTATAGGGGGTTGAGTCGGTCGGGGGGGGGGGGGGGCGTGCGCTGGCCGGAAAATGGCGGAGGCAGTTGGCCGGTCAGTCGTCGGTCAATGGGTGGTAGAATAGGGTTTAGCAATTAGGTCCTCTAGTTTAGGTTATTACAGATAGGTCCCTAAGGTAGATAAATACAAATTATAATTTGCATTCCTCATTTAAAAACAATTCATTTATTACAAACTGATATTGTAACAATTCTAATAATTACAAAACTATATTAAAATAATTCTAATTATACAAAATGATATTAAAACATTTTAGAAATTGTAAATTGATATTTGTATTTAAAACCCATTTAAAATTATTTAAAAATTCTAGAAAAATTCCTAAAAATCATAATAAATATTTTAAGGCTAAATGTGACATTAAAAAAATTAACTAAACTAATTAAAAAAATTTGAAAAATAGGGGCTTACAAGTTCTCCTTGAAAAATTTTGTCCTCGAAATTCACAAGGATTGAAGACCCTACAATTCTAACATAGCAAACAATGCAACAAATGGACTAAGGCTATGATCGAAACTAACCTCTAGGGTATCAGGCGGGAAACGGGTGGTTCCCTCGCAACGGTTGGATCGAACAAGTAAGGGTATCTCTCCCTCATGTCCGACTCCCTCTCCCAAGGTGATTCAACGGAGAGTGACGGCTCCAAGCTACTCGTACAGGGTATAACCTTGTTCCTCAGCCTCTCTCTCTCCTGGCTAATATCTCCACTGGCTGCTCGGAAATGTAAGGCTCGGTTCGACCTCCAAATCTGAATGATCTAGCACATGACTGGGGTCCGGAACATATCTCCTCAGATGAGATACGTGAAAGACATCGTGAACTCCTGCTAGGTTGGGTGGAAGTGCAACCCTGTAAGCTACCTCTCCGATCCTGCCAAGTATCCGAACGGCCGATGTATCTGGGGTCAGCATCCCTCCTCGTCCAAAACCGGATGTCCCTCTAGTAGGTGATATCTTCACTAGCACCATATCACCGTCGCGAACTCCATCTGTCTGCGACTAGCAGCCAGTGTTTCTGCCTGTCCTGGGCTAACTCGAGCCTGTCTCTGATCCTGACTTTCTCTGCATCCGTGATCATCTCTGGCCCAAGCATAACTCTGTTCCAACATCATCCAAAAGAGCGGTGTACGGCATCGTCGTCCATATAGTGCCTCGAAAGGAGAACATACGATACTGGCTTGGTAGCTGTTGTTGTATGAAAACTTACAAGTGCAGATGGCTCTCCCAAGATCCTCCAAAGCCAGCACGCAGGTCCTCAGATATCCTCCAGTGTCTGTATCGTCCTCTCGGACTGCCCATATGTCTGCGGGGTGGTACGCCGTACTGAACTGAGCCTACTGTCCAACTCCTCCTGTAAGCTCCTCCAGTAGTGGGATGTGAATTTGCTGTCTCTGTCCGACACGATGCTCACTGGCACTCCGTGTAGACAAAACTATCTGCTGCATGTATAGGCTCCGCCAACTTCCGGTGGAAAGCCCACCTGAAGGGTATGAAGTGCGAACACTTCGTCAGCCTGTCCACGATGACCCAAATGGCATCCTTCCTCCTTGGGAACGAGGGAAGCCTGAGATGAAGTCCATCGTAATGTTCCTACTTCCACTCGGAAATGGGTAACGGCTGCAAAAAACCAGCTGGCCTCGGCGCTCGCCTTGACCTGCTGGCAAAACTAGGCATCTCGAGATGAAACGTGAGACATCCTCTTCATCCAGTGCCACCAAAGATGTTTCTGTAAGTCACCGGTACATCTTGTTAGCACCAGGATGAATAGAATATCTCGATCGGTGCGACTCCTACAAGACTGCCTTACCAGCTCTTCTTCGGCACGCACAATCGGCTGCCATGCCTCAAGGATCCATCCTTGCTATAGTAAGTCATCCAGCAATTAAAGCCTAGGCTCGAAGTCTGCGAAGGCTCTCATCTGTAGACTGTGCCTTCCGGATCTGCTCCATCAAACTTGACTAAATGTCAAGCGCCATCATCTGTATCACTGATCCTGGCCGAACTAGCTCGATACCGAGCTTCTAGGTCTTCTGCAAATGCCGATCAATCATCAGATACCATGCATCGAATGCGCTCAGCGCATCCGCACCACATTTGCCTTTCCGGGGTGATACTGTAAATCGCGGTCGAAGTCTTTCATCAACTCCAACCATGTCTTTGCCTCATGTTCAGCTCTTTCTGCGTGAACACCATACTTCAAGCTTTTGTGGTCAGTAAAGATTCCACACGCTCTCCGTTATAAGTAATGTTTCCATAACTTGAGTGCAAAGATCACCGCAGCTAACTCCAGGTCATGGGTAGGATAATTCTGCTTATGAGTCCGCAATTGTCTAGAGCATAAGCAATCACTTTCCTATGCTGGTAGGACACATCCTAGCCCCTTCTCTGAAGCATCGCTGTATATGGTGAAACCTCCAGAACCTGAAGGTAATGTCAGAACTGGAGCGGGTCGTCAGCCTCCTTTCAGCTCCTCAAATGCTGCCTGGCAGTCCTATGACCAAATGTACTCTGCGTCTTCTGCGTCAGCTTCGTCATGGGTTCAGATCCTAGCAAAGTCCTGGACGAACTTTCTATATAGCTGCTAATCCAGGAAAGCTCCTGATCTTGAAAGACGTCGGAGCCTTCCATGTCTCAACTGCAGCAATCTTCCTGGGATCCACCGAGATTCTATCTCCAGTAAACGACATGGCGAAGAAACTCCACTCGGTCTAAAAAGAACTCGCATTCGGCAATTTGGCAAAAACAATCTCTGAATGCCCAGAATCCCTAAAACTATCGCAAGTGATCTGCATACTCTCCGCGCGTCTTCAGTATATCAGGATGTCGTCGATAAACACTACGATGAACTTATCAGATACTGGTGAAATGTCTTATTCATCAAATTCATAAAGACAGCTGGCGCATTTGTGAGACCAAATGGCATCACCAGAAACTCGTACTGCCCGTACTTCGTGTTGAACGCCGTCTTCTGGATGTCTGTGCTCTAACCTTCACCTGGTGGTACCCGAATCTCAAGTCTATCCTGGAAAATATCTTTGCCCCGCTAACTGGTCGAACAAATCTATCCTGAACAGAGGATATTTGTTCTGATGGTGATGGCATTCAAGGCCCGGTAGTCAATACACAAGCGGACTATACCATCCTTCTTAGGCACAAGGAGCACTGATGCTCCCCATGAGAAGCAGGATTGAATGAAACCCTTTTCAACAGGTCATCAATCTGCTCTTTCATCTTACGGCCTCCTTGGGATTCACTCTATAGCAAGCCGGGATACTGGTGATGAACCCGACACTAATCTATAGTGAACTCCACATCTCTGTCAGGCGGAAGCCTGGAAGATCCTCTGGGAATACATCTATAAACTCCCTAATGAGGTGTGTGGCGGTGCTACGTCCCCAACTGTCGCACAATGTTCGGCTCTAGGTGATCTCGGCCTGTCCTCCAGACACTGAATGGTGGTGTTGTGGGGGGAGAACAAAATACTACCCTCATGGCAATATATAGATGCATGGGCATAGCTAAACCAGTCCATCCCCAATATGATATCATAACCGGGGAGTGGCATCACAAAGAATCGTCCCCTGAACTCTCTTCCGGCTATAAAAATAGAAAATATAAGATAGCTCTAATAGGCACTGGTCCTACTTCCGTCATCACTCTGCTAATCTTCGCAGTAGGTGTAGCTACTAGATGGTGTTTAGGCATAAACTCTAATGATAGGAAGCTATGAGATACACAGAATCAAAACAAGCATAGAGCTAGAAAAGTATGCAATAAACATGACCTGTGATGACGTAGCTAAGTATCTGGCTCCGAAAACTGCTCCGGCTCCGGCTCAAGGGCTAGGCTATAAACCTTCCCCTGAGGTCCCTTTTACTGCTACAAATGCTGCCCTAACCTCTGCTGCTGAGTCGGGAGTGGTCCTCTAGGTATCTGGCTGTTGGGCACTCTCGAACGCTGATGGGTGGCAGACCCACAAGCTAGACACTGCTTCAACTCTTCCTGCAGAGGTGTAATCATGCCCTGGTCTTCCGCAGAAAGAAATATATAGCTCCCTCTGCTGCTGCTGCTGATGTCGGGGTCCGGGGCTCTAATGGCTGGGGGTTCGGATGATGTGGTGTAGGGGAAGGGTTAAGTCTGCTGGTGCGGCGTCGGTGCTATCTGCTGGAAAGTATGACGCTTGGACGGTCCTCGAGGTGTACAGAAGCCGGCCTCTGCAAGACAGAAGACGCTCTCGATGCTCCGGGCCAACTCTAGGCTCGGGTAGTAGTCAGTCGTACCGTTCGCCATATAAGAATGTCGTGTCTGGAACTAGACCATGGCAAAACCTACGGGTTCTCCTCGGATCTGCAACCAGACTAGGAGTGAAACTGCTCAGGCGGACTAAACTCTGCCGCATACTCATCAACATAACGGTTCCCTGCTGGATGTTCTGGAATCGTAGCCCCAGGGCTACTCTAGCAGTGGTCGAAAATAATTCTTCTTGAACTGGGTCGGAACTGATCCCAAGTGGCCTCCTCTCGCAAACAACGGCTCATTCCAGAACACAGACTCCTGCGAAGTCTATCAGCAGAAATCCACTGCCTCGACCTGGAGGTCACCCGGCATCCTAACTCAAGGAGTTCCTCTCTACCGAGTCTAGCAAGTCATTGCTACTATATACCCTCAGTCCCTGAGAACTCTTGGGATTCAGACCCATGAAGTCCTTGATCGTCCTCGCTCTCTGCGTGGCTCTACAGGTGGTGGGACCACGGGACGTTCCTTAGAAAGCTCTATGCTCTGGCGGAGTAGGGTAGTCTGCTGAGGGTTGTGAGGAACCCTTGGATCATAGTGAGCAGTTGGTTTCGTCGAGTGTGACGGAAGCCTGGGTAGGTATAGTGATAGGGGGTGGTAGAAGTGGGTCTGCTGGGCCTGTGATGTGGAGGTGGTAGAA
>JANAVB010024000.1:14088785-14131099 GCA_029216955.1 Iris pallida | reverse complement strand
GGATTCGAGACACGGACGACAGAATCTTCACTGCCATTACTGTCGGTGATCGATGAGGGTTTCGGGTGTGTGGACGCAGAGAAGTGGTCGGGGCGGTGGCCCTGGGTGCGGCTCGTCGCGGCGAACACGTCGGTGGCGGTTGGGGGCTGTGAGCGTCGACGGAGAGGTGGACGAGGCTCGTCGGGTGTTAGGGTTTAGTGTTAGGGTTGGGGCTGTCGGTGAGGCGGTATGTGTGGCTGGATGGTGTTTAGGGTTAGGGTTAGGTCTGGGGAAGAAGGGGGGCTTTTATAGGGGGTTGAGTCGGTCGGGGGGGGGGGGGGGCGTGCGCTGGCCGGAAAATGGCGGAGGCAGTTGGCCGGTCAGTCGTCGGTCAATCGGGTGGGTAGAATAGGGGTTTAGCAATTAGGTCCTCCTAGTTTAGGTTATTACAGATAGGCCCTAAGGTAGATAAATACAAATTATAATTTGCATTCCTCATTTAAAAACAATTCATTTATTACAAACTGATATTGTAACAATTCTAATAATTACAAAACTATATTAAAATAATTCTAATTATTACAAAATGATATTAAAACATTTTAGAAAATTGTAAATTGATATTTGTATTTAAAACCCATTTAAAAATTATTTAAAAATTCTAGAAAAATTCCTAAAAATCATAATAAATATTTTAAGGCTAAATGTGACATTAAAAAAATTAACACTAATTAAATAAAATTTGAAAAATAGGGGCTTACAAGTCTTCCCTCCTTGAAAAATTTTGTCCTCGAAATTCACAAGGATTGAAGACCCTACAATTTCTAACATAGCAAACAATGCAAAATGACTAAGGCTATGATCGAAACTAACCTCTAGGGTATCAGGCGGGAAACGGGTGGTTCCCTCGCAGCGGTTGGATCGAACAAGTAAGGGTATCTCTCCCTCATGTCCGACTCCCTCTCCCAAGTAGATTCACCCGGAGAGTGACGGCTCCAAGCTACTCGTACTAAGGGTATAACCTTGTTCCTCAGCCTCTCTCTTCCGGCTAATATCTCCACTGGCTGCTCGGAAACTGTAAGGCTCGGTCCGACCTCCAAATCTGAATGATCTAGCACATGACTGGGGTCCGGAACATATCTCCTCAGCTGAGATACGTGAAAGACATCGTGAACTCCTGCTAGGTTGGGTGGAAGTGCAACCTGTAAGCTACCTCTCCGATCCTGCCAAGTATCTCGAACGGCCCGATGTATCTGGGGCTCAGCTTCCCTCCTCGTCCAAACCGGATCGTCCCTCTAGTAGGTGATATTCACTAGCACCATATCACCGTCTGCGAACTCCATATCGGTCTGCGACTAGCATCAGCCCAGTGTTTCTGCCTGTCCTGGCTACTCTGAGCCTGTCTCTGATCATCCGACTTTCTCTGCTGCATCCGTGATCATCTCTGGCCCAAGCATAACTCTGTCTCCAACATCATCCCAAAAGAGCGGTGTACGGCATCGTCGTCCATATAGTGCCTCGAAAGGAGGAGACATACGATACTGGCTTGGTAGCTGTTGTTGTATGAAACTCTACCAAGTGCAGATGGCTCTCCCAAGATCCTCCAAAGTCCGCACGCAGGTCCTCAGCATATCCTCCAGTGTCTGTATCGTCCTCTCGGACTGCCCATATGTCTGCGGGTGGTACGCCGTACTGAACTTGAGCCTACTGTCCAACTCCTCCTGTAAGCTCCTCCAGTAGTGGGATGTGAATTTGCTGTCTCTGTCCGACACGATGCTCACTGGCACTCCGTGTAGACAAACTATCTGCTGCATGTATAGCTCCGCCAACTTCTCGGTGGAAAGCCCACCTTGAAGGGTATGAAGTGCGAACACTTCGTCAGCCTGTCCACGATGACCCAAATGGCATCCTTCCCTCCTTGGGAACGAGGAAGCCCTGAGATGAAGTCCATCGTAATTGTTACTTTCCACTCGGAAATGGGTAACGGCTGCAACAAACCAGCTGGCCTCGGCGCTCCGCCTTGACCTGCTGGCAAACTAGGCATCTCGAGATGAAACGTGATACATCCCTCTTCATCCCGTGCCACCAAAGATGTTTCTGTAAGTCACGGTACATCTTGTTAGCACCAGGTGAATAGAATATCTCGATCGGTGCGCCTCCTACAGACTGCCTCTACCAGCTCTTCCTTCGGCACGCACAATCGGCTGCCATGCCTCAAGGATCCATCCTCTGCTATAGTGAAGTCATCCAGCAATTAAAGCCTAGGCTCGAAGTCTGCGAAGGCTCTCATCTGTAGACTGTGCCTTCCGGATCGCTCCATCAAACTTGACTAAATGTCAAGCGCCATCATCTGTATCACTGATCCTGGCCGAACTAGCTCGATACCGAGCTTCTCCAGGTCTTCTGCAAATGCCGATCAATCATCAGATACCATGCCATCGAATGCTGCTCAGCGCATCCGCCACCACATTTGCCTTCCCGGGGTGATACTGTAAATCGATGTCGAAGTTTCATCAACTCCAACCATGTCTTTGCCTCATGTTCAGCTTTTCTTTGCGTGAACACATACTTCAAGCTTTTGTGGTCAGTAAAGATTCCACACGCTCTCCGTATAAGTAATGTTCCATAACTTGAGTGCAAAGATCACCGCAGCTAACTCCAGGTCATGGGTAGGATAATTCTGCTTATGAGTCCGCAATTGTCTAGATGCATAAGCAATCACTTTCCTATGCTGCTGTAGGACACATCCTAGCCCCTTCTCTGAAGCATCGCTGTATGGTGAAACCTCCAGAACCTGAAGGTAATGTCAGAACTGGAGCGGTCGTAGCCTCCTCTTCAGCTCCTCAAATGCTGCCTGGCAGTCCTCTGACCAATGTACTCTGCGTCCTTCTGCGTCAGCTTCGTCATGGGTTCAGCTATCCTAGCAAAGTCCTGGACGAACTTTCTATATAGCCTGCTAAATCCAGAAAGCTCCTGATCTCTGAAACTGACGTCGGAGCCTTCCATGTCTCAACTGCAGCAATCTTCCTGGGATCCACCGAGATTCATCTCCAGTAACTACATGGCCGAGAAACTCCACTCGGTCTAAAAAGAACTCGCACTTCGGCAATTTGGCAAACAATCTCTCCTGCCTCAGAATCCCTAAAACTATCCGCAAGTGCTACTCCTCCGGCGTCTTCGAGTATATCAGGATGTCGTCGATAAACACTACGATGAACTTATCCAGATACTGGTGAAATGTCTTATTCATCAAATTCATAAAGACAGCTGGCGCATTTGTGAGACCAAATGGCATCACCAGAAACTCGTACTGCCCGTACTTCGTGTTGAACGCCGTCTTCTGGATGTCTGCTGCTCTAACCTTCACCTGGTGGTACCCGAATCTCAAGTCTATCCTGGAAAATATCTTTGCCCCGCTCAACTGGTCGAACAAATCATCTATCCGGAACAGAGGATATTTGTTCTTGATGGTGATGGCATTCAAGGCCCGGTAGTCAATACACAATCGGACTATACCATCCTTCTTAGGCACAAGGAGCACTGATGCTCCCCATGGAGAAGCACTGGATGAATGAAACCCTTTTTCAACAGGTCATCAATCTGCTCTTTCTCTACGGCCTCCTTGGGATTCACTCTATAGCAAGCCCGGGATACTGGTGATGAACCCGACACTAATCTATAGTGAACTCCACATCTCTGTCAGGCGGAAGCCTGGAAGATCCTCTGGGAATACATCTATAAACTCCCTAATGATAGGGTGTGGCGGTGCTACGTCCCCAACTGTCGCACAACTGTTCGGCTCTAGGCTGATCTCCGGCCTGTCCTCCAGACACTGAATGGTGGTGTGCCTGGGGGACTGAACAAAATACTACCCTCATGGCAATCTATAGATGCATGGGCATAGCTAAACCAGTCCATCCCCAATATGATATCATAACCGGGGAGTGGCATCACAAAGAATCGTCCCCTGAACTCTCTTCCGGCTATAAAAATAGAAATATAAGATAGCTCTAATAGGCACTGGTCCTCCTTCCGTCATCACTCTGCTAATTCGCAGTAGGTGTAGCTACTAGATGGTGTTTATGCATAAACTCTAATGATAGGAAGCTATGAGACACCAGAATCAAACAAGCATAGAGCTAGAAAAGTATGCAAAAAACATGACCTGTGATGACGTCAGCTAAGTAATCTGGCTCCGAAACCTGCTCCGGCTCCGGCTCAAGGGCTAGGCTATAAACCTTCCCCTGAGGTCCCTTTTACTGCTACAAATGCTTCCCTAACCTCTGCTGCTGAGTCGGGAGTGGTCCTCTAGGTATCCTGGCTGTTGGGCACTCTCGAAGCTGATGGGTGGCAGACCCACAAGCTAGACACTGCTTCAACCTCTTCCTGCAGATGGTGTAATCATGCCCTGGTCTTCCGCAGAAAGAAATATATAGCTCCCCTCTGCTGCTGCTGCTGATGTCGGGGTCCGGGGCTCTAACTGGCGGGGTCGGATGATGTGGTGTAGGGGAAGGGTAAGTCTGCTGGTGCGGCGTCGGTGCTCTCGTGGAAAGTATGACGCTTGGACGGTCCCTGAGGTGTACAGAAGCCGGCCTCTTGCAAGACAGAAGACGCTCCTCGATGCTCCGGGCCAACTCTAGGCTCGGGTAGTAGTCAGTCGTACCGTTCGCCACTATAAGAATGTCGATGTCTGGAACTAGACCATGGCAAAACCTACGGGTCATCTCCTCTGGATCTGCAACCAGACTAGGAGTGAAACTGCTCAGGCGACTAAACTCTGCCGCATACTCATCAACATAACGGCCCCTGCTGGATGTTCTGGAATCGTAGCCCCATGGCTACTCTAGCAGTGGTCGAAATAATTTCTTCTTGAACTGGGTCTTGAACTGATCCCAAGTGGCCCTCCCTCTCGCAAACAACGGCTCATTCCAGAACCAGACTCCTGCGAAGTCTATCAGCAGAAATCCCACTGCCTCGACCTGGAGGTCACCCGGCATCCTAACTCCAAGGAGCTCCTCTCTACCGAGTCTAGCCAGTCATCTGCTACTACTATACCCTCAGTCCCTGAGAACTCCTTGGGATTCAGACCCATGAAGTCCTTGATCGTCCTCGCTCTCTGCCGTGGCTCTACAGGGGTGGGACCACGGGACGTTCCTTAGAACGCTCTATGCTCTGGCGGAGTAGGGTAGTCTGCTCCTGAGGGTTGTGAGGAACCCTTGGATCATAGTGAGCAGTTGGTTTCCGTCGAGTGTGACGGAAAGCCTGGGTAGGTATAGTGATAGGGGGTGGTAAAGTATGGGTCCTGCTGGGCCTGTGATGTGGAAGGTGGTAGAAGCATCTAGGTTTGTGGATCTGTGGAGTAGGAGAATGTGGTAGGTGGACGTGGGGGTGTATCAGTCAACTGGTCAGCTGACTGGATATGGAGTGCGCCATTCTCAGGTGTGACATACTGGGACGAACGAGTAAGCACCATCTAATTACAATAAAAAGGACTTATAAGGACTTGTTTAAAGTAAGCAATCATAGGCAAGAAAATCTAATATAATAGCAAGCATGTGATGTATCTCCTATGTTGCAATCCTAGCATTCCTCTAGGTGTTCTAAGCGTCATTCCTATTGTTGTCTAATTACCTTAAGTTCCTAATTGCAGGCATGCTTGGTACAATAACGTAACCAAACAATTTAGTCTCGACCTACATGGGCTACCACTAAAAACATGTCACGACCCGTTACCCAAATTGTTGGGCCGGGCCGAGTCATGTCCAGCCTACGCTTGAGATAAAACGTAGTAAGCTGTTCTAAAGACAACAGGATAAAACTAAATGTGCTAACAGTTCTATAAGTGAATAAAAGTCAGAAATGCTCCAAACACAAAAGTCGTCTCATAATAGTAAAATATCCAAAGTACAAGTCTGAAATATAAAACTGGATACATGTCCAGTTACAAAACATAGTCTAATACATGACTACACTCAAAAGTCTAAGCAAAAAGACAACTAGGCGAGGTTCCCCGCAGGAACATCCTCGTAAAGCAAAGCCGGGTCCTCGGCAGTAACTCCATAATGCGAATCACAGAGCAACTCCTCCTCAGTAAGTATACCTACAACGTTATTCTGTCAGGATGGGAGCAAGTACTGAATCTAACAAACTAGCATATGAAACATGGAAATGAACATAAGAGAAATATGTGGAGACATGGCATCACATAATCTATCATGGCAAGGACACATATGTCATAGAGACAGATGTATATGTAATGTTAAAACTTTAGCAGGTACGTGATCGTCAATAGGGTACAATGTGCAGGGGCACATAATGAAATGTACTTTCGTACAAGTGATAAGGCGATATATGTACATACGTACAAATCCGCTTTGAGATAAAGCCTACGACAAGGTAACATATATAATGTCAACCTTGCTCGGTACATACGTACGGAGAAGGGGGGCATGATCATGTATGATACTAACAGTTTCCCCATAACCCAGGTTCTAATCATGTGAGAGATATAAAACTGTTCTAAACATGGTAGTAACTGAAAGTAATACAACATGTGAAGGTTTAACTTGCTACCCCAAGGATCAGCATTTACATGGTTGGATTTGCAGTTCATTTATGTAACAGTATGTAAAGTTTATAGAAAGTACTTGCCTCTAGCAAAAAAAGCAAAAGCAAGCTGCGATAAAAGTGCTATAGATGTCTGGTAACTCGTCACTGTAGAAATAAATACATAAACTTAGTTTTACACTAAGCTAAAATGCTAAGACACTAATTGGTGCAATACGACTTGCGACTGGGCACCTAGCCAAAATGATAATTTTGTATAGGAGACCAATGTGGGGTGACAACTATTATAACTAGTTCTAGAGTCTTTACACTAGTGAGGGGTGAGGTTCAATACGACTAAAACTCAAAATAACACAAAAAGTTACAAGTCGTATTTATTCAAAATAAATCAAATAAACATTGTGTTCCAACAATTTTTGAGATAGACAAAAGCTTAATTTTACCTAAAACAAAGTACCAAAATGATCCTTGTTAATTATAGAAATTTATTATAATTTTTTGGAATTTATTAACCAGTACAAGTATTTTATAAAAATCAGTTTTCTTAAGTACACAGAAAATGAGTTCTGGTTTCATATGCACAAATAATGGTAAAACTATAAATTAAATACTGTAAAAAATATATAAATTAGCTAAATTAACATAGTATCTAAATACTATTTTTCCAGAATTTTAACAGCAATTAAAGTATTTTTAGAAATTCAAAACCGCATTACACACAATCTGAAGTTAAATAATTAATTATCTGCGTATTTTGTCCATGTACATAGTTTGAACCAAAGTTCAAATGCAGGACCCCAAGGCCCTGAATCAGTCCAATATGACTTGTACAGGTCTTGAATGTGTGAAAACACATTGAGCCCAAAAACCCATGCTAGGCTTGGACACCAAATGGTTCAGTAATTTAAATATTCAAAATACAAAGACATAAAAATACATGATAATACTAATATTTAATAGGGCAAAATTATACATAGTAGTTATAAAAATATGACAATTATTACATAATAATAATTTACACTAGGTAGAGTGAAATACTATAAAATGTATATCTACAAAAAAAAATATAGACATTTACATAATGGATATATCATACATATGTTAAAATACATATATATATAATATATATATATTATATAATATATATATATATATATATTATATATATTATATAATATATATATATATATATATATATAAATACTTAACTATAAAATATATATATATACAAATTTGTATACATATATATAAGTATATTAAATAATAATATATATATACATGAACATATATACATATATACATATATGTACATAAATACATATATATACATATACATACATAGGAGAACCATGCGGCTCAGCCTATGCGGTCATGAATGATCTCATGCGGCTGGGAGGAGAAAAGTCCATGCGGCCGAATAGGGTCAGGCGCATGCGGCTGGGGAAAGAAGTTCATGCGGGTCGGTGAATTAAGAGCCCCTGCGCTGGAACAAGAGCAGTTCATGCGGCTGGCTGGGTGAGCGCATGCGGCAGACGGAGAAGCTGTGCATATGCGGCAGGCGGAGACATAGGTCCATGCGGCCGACGATCAATCAGGTATATACGGTCGGAGTCAAGAGGGTCTCATGCGGCTAGCCGGGTTCGGCCCTTATGCGGTTGGACTCAAGTGGAGGCTCATGCGGCCAGGATATGAAGGGGTGCATGCGGCTCAGTTAGGAACCCATGCGGCCAGATCAATTCAGGAGCTTATGCGGTCAGAGGGAATACAAGTTATATGCGGCTACAAGTGGACCAAGTTCATGCAGCAGCTCGGACTATGTCGACCTATGCAGCTGGAAGAGGGGCATATGCGGCCAGGATAATTCATGCGGCTAAATGGGAACCACCTGCCGCATGAAATATTCATGCAGTCAAGTCAAGTATTGTTCTTCTTCTCCAAGTTTTCGAGAAGAAGAACACCATGGAGAGCCAAGTTCTCAAGCTCCATAACTCCATCATCCGGAGCCCAAATCCGAACTTCCATAGGTCAAAACGGGGCAGAATAAAATGCTCTACAACATAGAACCATCAAAACTTGGAAATAACAATACAAAAGAGATCAAAACCCAAGAAATCTGAAAATACATAAGCTTAGATCTACACAAATTTAACCATGGAAATTGAAAACACCAAGTACTAAGAGTATTAGAATCTCGAGAGGAAGAGAATGGAACAATAAATGAAGTTCCTTCGCGAAGCAAGCTGCACTTGCCTAGACTCTCTTCCTGGTAGGTGAGAGTTAATGGAGGAAAGAAGAAGAGTAATGAAGAGAGAGAGGAAGTAGGGGTTAATAATGGTAGTGGTGGTGGTAGGTAGGTGGTTCTCCCACAGGATAAACCAAAAAGAAGCAAGGCCAAATAAACCGAACCGAACCAAGCCAATGTAATTACCATGATGAACCATAAGCCAATTAAACCATCAAAACCAAAATTACTAATCATGGTTAACAAAAATACGGGTCCAAAATACGTATAAGTATACTAAATACGTATCACGAATTTGGGACATTACAGCTATACCGTGCTTCCGCAGGTAGTACATAGATCTGGTACAAAAACCGAGACACGCGGATCGATATAGACATACAACCGAGACGTGTACGTATATCGAGACACGTACGAGAATCAAGATCTCGAAGATCAAAAAGAATAGAGACAACGTGCACGTAAATCGAGACGATACGTAGATCGAGAAAATCATGAATATCAAGATAGCACACAAATTAATGCGACATGCAAATCAAGATGGCATGAATATCGGGGGGAACAGGAATGGGACGTACACGTAAATCGAGACATATACGTAGGCCGAGGGATCGTGAATATCAAGATGGCACACGAATCATGCGACACGCAAATCGAGACGTACACGCGAATCGAGACGGCACAAAGACCAATACGGCACGCAAATCGGAGCGAGCACGCAAATCGGAGCTAGCACACAAATTAAAGCGATACAAAAACCGAGATGACACAAAGGCCAAGACACGAGAATCGAGACAACGTGCAAACCAAAATAACACATTGCCCGAGGATGCAAAGATCGAAACTGATACGTATACCAAGGTGCACGCGTCCCGAAGTACACAGGGAATGAGGGCACACTGCCCGAGGCAGCACACTACACCAGGCAGCACGCTGCTCGAGAAAACTCGTGCCTCGAGTGCATATATCGAGGAAGAGAGAGGCAGGCGATGGAGCTGCCGCCGGAAAAGCTCTCGAGGTCGGGTCGGCCTCGCAGGAAAAAAAGTACGGACAGAGAGGGGGAAGCCAGAGGATAACCTGCGACGGCACGGCCAAGTCGAGCAGAGGGCTCGGTCGCTGGTCGGCCGCCAGCGGAGAGAAACAAGGGGAGAATGGTGGTGCTGGCCACGGGGATGGTGGCGGAGATGAAGACGCCGAAGATGGTGGCGGTCGCGGGGTGACGGGCGCCGGGCTGGAGGTCGGTGGTGATGGCGGTGGAAGTAGTAGTGATGGAGGTACCGGCCGATGGCGGTGGCAGCTACGGTGGTGGGTGGGAGGTGATGACGACGATGATGGTGGTGGTGGAAGATGGTGGTGGCGTTCAGGGCGGCCGGAGGTCGGGGAGAGGCCGAGAGAAGAGAGGGAGATCAGAAAAAGAGTGTACGAGAGGGGGAGGGGACTGGGAAGAGAGTAAAGAGAGAGAGTTGAGCGGAGAGTGAGGGAGAGAGAGCTGAGTGGGAGAGTGAAGAGAGAAAGAGAGGAAAGAAAATTGGGGAAGGGGGCGGCTGTTCTCCAGCGAGAGGGAGAGTGAGAGAGGAGAGAGAGGAGAGAGGGGGGATTGTGATGTGAGGGGTTGGTAGGGGATTTAGATATTTTGGAGGTGGATAGATTTAGGATCAAGAAAATAATAGTAGTATAATAATAATAGGAAAAATTTACCTCCAATAATTAATAATAAAATTTTAACAATACCCAATTTCAAAAATTCTCCAATACACCAATACAGTCAAATACTATTTTAAAAAAATAGGGATTTGACAATCACCGAGACCAGCCTACTGCATCTAGGACTTATTCCAACAGAAGCCGTTCCATTAGTTGGATCAATTCTCGTAACATTTGTCCAAATTGATTTATTCAATGCCAAAAAGTGTTATCGTAAGCCAAGCTCAGCGATCGAGTCAGACTAGCCATCTAAGTTTACGACCGAGTCTGACTCGCCGCAAGCATATTACGTAGTCCGCCACCTATTGGGACGGGGCGCTACATAATATACCTCTAAGAAAATTTTTGTCCCAAAACTTAAGAACAAGGGTCTGACCTTAAATTAGGCGAATAATGAAGGGTACTTCTCCTTCATCTCTTCCTCAATCTCCCATGTCAATTCTTCAATTGAATGGTTCCGCCAAAGCACGCGAACCAACGATATCGAACGATTTCGTAAGGCTTTTTCCTTTCGGTCCAAAATTTAATTAGGCTCCTCCGAGTAAGACAAGTCCGTACGTAGCTCCAACTGATCGAAGCTAACCATATGACTTGGATTGTGCACGTATTATTGAAGTCATAAAACGTGGAAAACATCGTACACTTCAGCCAAGGCAGGAGGTAGTGTGATCCGATAAGCAACAATCGCAACCCGCTCAAGGATCTCGAAAGGGCCTACAAATCTCGGGCTCAATTTGCCTTTAACACCGAACCGCATCACACTATGTATGGGCGTTACTTTCAAAAATACATGGTCCTGACCAAAAATTTTAGCAGTCGTCGACGAAGATCTGCGTAGCTCTTTTGTCGACTTTACGCGATGCAAAGCCTGTCCCGAATCAAGCGAACCTTTTCGACGGCCTGCTCTACTAGTTCCGGTACGAGCACCTGTCGCTCTCTGAATTCATTCCAGCATATCGAAGATCGATACTTCCTCCCGTAGAGTACCTCATATGGAGCCATCTGAATGCTCAATTGATAACTGTTGTTATACGCAAAATCCGCAAGCGACAAATACGTATCCCAACTAGTCTTCAGATCGATCGCACATAGACGCAACATATCTTCCAAGATTTGATTCACCCTTTTCGTTTGACCGTCCGTCTGGGTGGTATGCATACTAAAATTTAATTTGTTCCCCATTGCAGCTTGTAAGTTATTCCAGAATCACGAAAGAAATTACCCGTCTCTATCCAAAATTATTGTGGCCGGAACCCTGTGCAGTCGAACAATATCATCAACGTAAATTTATTCTAACTGATCGACGTTCCATGCTACTTTGATTGCGATGTTTTGAGCCGACTTGGTCAATCTATCAACAATGACCCAAATCATATCATTCCCTCGTGACATCTTCGAGAATCCCATGATAAAATCCATCGAGATATTCTTCCACTTTTACTCGAGAATGGTGAGGTTCTGGAGCTCTCTACCCGGCCTTTGGTGTTCCGCCTTCACTTGCTGACATGCCATGTACTGCGACACGAAAGTAGCTACGTATTTCTTCATACTGTGCCACCAAAAGTTTGTATGCAAGTCCTTGTACATCTTGGTGCTCCCAGGATGTAACGAGTACTTCATATAATGTGCCTCTGTCAGAATTTCTTTTGAGTTCGACAGTTTCAGAAATACAGAGCCTTCCTTTTAGTCGCATCATTCCGTCTCTATCTTTCGCAAAGTCGGTCGCCCTTTCTGTTAAAATTAGCTCGCACATCTCCTTCAGGAATAGCTCATCCTTCTATGCGATCTTTATTTTGCTAAGCAGGCTCGACCCAAGCTTCAACTATGCCAGGTGCAGATATCGATACTCAATAGTTCAATATCCATCGCTTCCAAGTCTCGCCATATATTATTATTTAGGGCTAGTGATCCCATAAACATTTCGCTCAGCGCATCTGACATAACGTTTCCCTTGCTCGACATATACTCGATCGTTAGCTCGTAGTCTTTTTTAGTTCGAGCCAACGTTGCTGCCTCAAGTTGAGTTCTCGTTGGGTGAATAAGTATTTAAGACTCTTGTAATCCGTGTAGATCCTATAAGCTACACCATAGAGGTAGTGTCGCCAGAGTTTTAATGTGAACACAATTGCCGCCAATTCCAGATCATGCATCGGATAGTTCTTCTCGTGCTGCTTCAACTGCCTTGAAGCATAGGAGAGACATTTGTTTTTTGCATGAGCGCGCACCCTAGGCCAGTCTTCTGTCATGACCCGTACCCTGAAGAAGGGCACGAGAACGTGGGTACGTCCAGCCTACGCCACAGAATCGGTGGTAGAATACTGTATAGGTCGTCTGTAAATGCTATAACTAACAGTATAAGGGTACCTGTCATCTCCGTACGGAGGAATATAATATGGCATAACTCAATCACAAGATAAAACTAAGATAGATAGCACGGAATAGAAATATGATAGAAGTAAAAACAGGAAATAAGTTCAGGATCCAACACAGTTCAGAGATATAAATAATATCACAGAGTCACAAAATATAATAATAAATACTACAGTCTGAAAATACTAGCTGGATCGCAGTCCAGGGAAACCTAACTAAGCTATACTAGTCTAGGTGTGCAAAGTCTAGTGGCTCAACTACCAGGTCACAGTCCTGGCCTAAGTCTCTATTTGTCCTGACCCCATAGTAGGTCAAGCAGTCTGCCTCAGAATCATCTGTAATATATCAACGGTATCCTGTCAGAAAAATGAGCAAGTACAAAATACTAACAGCAGTTCCATATGAATTGATAAATTCTATAAGAGACAATCATAATGAAGTACAAGACAAATATCAAAACAGGAAATGTAACTGGATATGTGAAACAGGATATCATGTCATGGTATAATACAGGAATATAGAACATAACAGGATATATGATATATAAAGTAAACATAAAAGGTGCCATAAATTATTAGTACGTTATGTGATCGGCTTAGGTCCAGATCAGGCTGTTCCATCTGACCTTCTATGAACAGGTGTACAAAAGCAAGATCAGGCCGGCCACCATGGAAAGCTATGAACAAGTAGGGTCAGGCTTTACCCGTCGTGAGGCGAGGGTATAGCTATGAACAAGTAACAGGTACAAGTGTGAAGAACAAGTAGGGATTTGATCACACAACCACAAATAACTTTCCATCCTCGAATAGTATAATGGATCCGGACATGACATGTCATGATACGAGACTCAAAAGCAGGGAGCCAGCCCACTCCCAAGTCAATGTCTATAAAGTACAGGTAATAAGTCGAGCAATGTACCAATATACCAAGTAATCCAGGAACAATATCTTATGATAGGATCCGACGTATACTAGTCCATGAAATCATCATGTCAGGAATCAAGTAAGACACTACAACTGAATCGGATATAGCAGATATCAACAATAAAAACTATCAGTGAATGTACTCGCCTGCGGTCCTGAGCTGATAAGGTGAACAGATGTTCAGAGTAATCACAGACCTAAAAATGAGATACCATGAGTCAAAACAGGGTTTAATAATGAAAAAAAATTAATCAAGTCATGATATGCAAGTCTAAGTCAAACTAGGTCATACTGGACCAAACTAGGTCAAACTAGGTCATACTGGACCAAACTAGGTCAAACTAGGTCATACTGGGCCAAACTAGGTCAAACTAGGTCATACTGAGCCAAACTAGATCAAACTAGGTTATACTGGGCCAAACTAGGTCAAACTAGGTCATACTGGGCCAAACTAGGTCAAACTAGGTCACAGAAAGTCAATCCAAGTCAAACTAGGTCAAACTGGGTCAAAGGTTGACTTACAGTTGACTTTTGGTCAACTGGTCAACTCTAGGTCAACCTTAGGTCAAACTAGGCTAATGTTGACCAACTGTTCACTTTTGGTCAACTGGTCAACTCTGGTTTGGTTTTGGGTCAATTCTAGGTAAAGTGTTGACTCGTAGTTGACTTTGGTCAAAAAGTCAACTCTTGGTCAACGGGAGTCAAAACTAGACTAAAAACTACCCTTATCGAACCATTACCTACCAAGACAACCTATTTCTAACCCCATCTTAACAATCAAAATCCCATCTTAGACTTTACCCCAAAATCCTATTTTTATCCTTTACAAGGTATTCCCAATACCTTACCCCAATACAAAGGCAACCCCTCCTAACCTTGGTAGACTGACCTAGGCTTCTTAGGGTAGCTAGACACTAACCTATCTAGACATTATCAACCAAGAAATCTAGGTATCTAACCCATCCAGTCCATCTTATCCCCATGGCGGTCACTCTCAACATTACCTTAAGGTAATCTTGGTATCTTGAGATACCAAGATACCAACACCACCACTAATCTTAAACCACTACCACCACTCACAAACATCATCTATCTAACCTCCATCTAACTTAGAATGCTACTTCTAAAATACTCTCAAAAACCAACTCAAATATCTACCACAAACCCCCTAATGTATCATAACATGACATATAATATAACATGACCAACCTTATTTTCTACCACTAGAAACACTACCCCACTAACTACCTAACACACTAAAAACACTCTCTAACTTAGGGGTTTCATAGTAGAAAATATGGTTGACAAGTGGGGGTAGGCATTTGGGGCTAAGGGGGGTCAAAAGGGGATGTTTTGGGGCCACAAAAACTCCAAAAAACTATCATGCACTGCATACAATATGCAGTCCCCAATGGGGACTGCTGCTACTGTTGAAAACTAGCTGCATAGTGTAGTCCAATTCAGCCCCTCCCCTCTCCACACACATATACACATTCACACATACATATATGTATACACACCACCCCCACATGAATATATATTATATATATATATATATTATATATATATATATATATATAATATATATTATTATAAACACACACAATATAATATATATACATCCACACACACCTATATATATATAGAGGAGACACACTCAATACAACACACACACACACACACACACACACACACACACACACACACACACTATATATATATATATATATATATATATATATATATATATATATTATATATCAAGAACATGAAAATAGACACACACACATAATATATATACACAAGATACATGAATATGTAAGGACACTCAAGAACAACATTTCTAACATCAAAAATCTGAGATTAAAATATGTATTAAATCATTTAAACATAAATACAAACACAAGTGTGTCCAATATTGGAGTTTTCTACATGGACACAACAACACATCAAGGACACTCCTAATATCTCCAAATAGACATAAAATAGACACAAATGGAGACACAACCATGGAGGTGATTCCTATGGGTTCAAAACATTCCTAAATGCATGAGAATTTGATTTATAGGGTAGATTTTACCTTCCGGGAGGTGAAATCTCTAAAAACTCCATCCGATACGGCACCGACACGAAGGGATCTCCAAAAGGACACGAACCAATGCAAACTCCTACCAAACTTGGCTAGCACCCTCTCTTGCTTGAGTAGAGAAGAAATGAAGAAGATTGGGTGGAAGAATGGATTGATTTGGGGATGAAATCAATGGAGGTTGTTCTCAAATTTGGGAAAGAACTCAAGAGAGAGAAATTTGTGGCTAAGAATGAAATAAAGATGACTCATCCCCCTCCCTCTATGGCCGGCCACAAATGGCTAGGTGTCCCATTTTGGTAAAGTCCAAAATGCCCCCCTCTTGTCTCATTAGGTTCAACTTGAGTTAGGTTTTGGTTTGGGGCTAAAATAGACTAGTTTGAGTCTCTAATCAACCCAACCTAGTCATGAATATTTAGTCTAACCATACTAACTTAAATATTGTCATGTGGGCCATGTCTAACTAATGAATGGGTCCCGCTAAAGTCAAAGCTGGGGGTGACATAAATAATAAAATAAATCCAAAATATTCTAAAATAAAAATAACCAAAATACCCCTGTTCTTGAAAACTGGGGGTGACATCCCTGATGCGTCGCTGAATATCTGAAACCCTTCAGGCCTATCTGGAAGTGCAAGAATTAGAGCTGAGACGAGCCGTTGTTTCAACTCTTGAAAGCTGATTTCAAAGTCGTCACTCCATTCGAATATGACTCCCTTCTGGCTGAGGCGAGTCAGAGGCGGTACTAATTTAGAAAAACTTTGTACTAATTTTTGGTATAGCCCGCCAAGCCCAAAAAACTCCGAATGTCACTAGCCGAGGTAGGTCATTTACAATCTACCACCGCTTCAATTTTCTTTGGGTCTACTGCACCTTCTGCAGAGAAAACGTGTCCGAGGAACGTCACGCTACATATCCAGAACTCACATTTACTCTATTTTTCGTATAATTTATTTTCACGCTAAGTCTGCAGCACCGTCTTCAAGTCCTCCGTGTGTTCTTCCCGATTCTTCGAGTAGACAAGGATATCATTGATGAACACGACTACAAATTTGTCGATTAAGGGTCGAAAGACTCGGTTCATCAAATACATGAAAGCAGATGGGGCGTTCATCAGACCGAACGACATAACTAGAAATTCATAATGTTCGTATTAAGTGCGGAAGGCAGACTTCGATACGTCGTTAGGCTTGATCTTCAACTGGTGGTAGCCTAAACGAAGATCGATTTTAAAAATATTGACGTGTCTTACAATTGGTCAAATAAGTCATCAATTCGTGGCAGTAGATACTTGTTTCGTACGGTAGCCTTGTTGAGTTCTTGATAGTCCATGCATAGTCGAATTGATCTGTCTTTCTTTTTTATGAATAGCACGGAAGCTCCCCAAAGAGAGATGCTAGGGCAACTAAGTCTGCGGTCAAACAACTCTTGTAATTGTACATTCATCTCCTTTTGTTCAGCTGTGGCCATTCGATAAGGCATTTTGATATCGGCCGTGTATCCGAGAAGGTGTCAATTCTCAATTCTATTTCTTGATCCGGTGGCATCCCGGGCATTTTGTCTAAGAAAATGTTGGGGAAATCTGCCACAATATCAGTCTGTACTGTGTTTGTAATATCCTTCCTCGTATCTCGAACTGATGCCAAGTATCCCGCATAGCTGGAATGCAATATACGTCTCGTCAAATTGTCGATACCACCATGGCCGTCTTCGAGACCGTACCGTACAAATAAGAAAACTCTGTGTTATCAGGAAGACGAAACACAACTCTCTTTTTTGTGCACTCGATTGTTGCATGGCAAGCGCCCAACCAATCCATACCCAAGATTATGTCGTACTCTTTGATGTTTAGTACGACGACTTCTAGGGATCAATTTCTGCCCCTGATGTAAATGTGGTCATTCCTACAAATAAAGTTTGCAGGCATATCGACTCCCGATGGAGTGCTAATGCTAATGTTCATATCTAGTGCTTGCATGGCTATTTTATTTTCTTTAGCATAATCAGCAGATATAAAATTATGCATCGCACTCGAATCGAATAGTACTCGAGCAAGTATTTTTTTAGAGTAGTATACCTGTTACAACAATATCAGACTCGAAAGCCTCGTCTTGAGTCAGTGCATAGACTCGGCCTTGCGTCCCGTGACATTAATTTGGTGGGTTTACTGGTACTGCATTTGTGTCTTGCAGTGTAGGTGCTTTATACTGATTTAGAATGTTCCTTGGAGGGTTTGGAACATTCCTTAGAGGGTTGTTTTGATTCAAAATATTTTTCGGACAATTTGGCATTTATATGGCCTGTCTCGCCACACCCGTAACATTTCTTGACCCAACAATCGGCCGGGCAATGTCTATGCTTGCCGTATTATGGCAATGTAATCCGGGATAGGGATGCCAATTCTCGAACATGTTTGGATGCTTTTTTAATTCTGATCTTCAGTGTCATAAGTATGCTTGTTGAAGTATTACAGACAACAGGCACAGATTGTTGCGACATACAGCCAAAGATCCGCTCGCTATTAAGAGTGGCATCATAGGACTCGCGGTAGGTTCGGCACTTTTGATTCATGACGTCCTTTCACAGTTCGTCATTCAGGCCCTGTTGAAAACGTTCACACCAGACTTCCTTGTTGGACAGAAAGGCGTCGACAAACTTTGCGAGTTTCGAGAAGTTCAAGTCATAATCATCAACTGACATATTCTTCTGTCTCAACATCATGAACTCGTCTTCTTTTGACGACATACGGCGCGAGGAACGTACTGCTCAAGAAAGGCTTCCTTAAATATTTTCCAGGAAATCTTGGTGTCGGACTAGGTTTCGTAGATTTCATGTTCTTCGTCGCCCACCAGTCGTAGGCACTCAGTTGCAGTTGTAATGCTGCATATTCTACCCTCTGGGACCCCTTGATGCGAAGAAGATTAAATAAGTCCTCAATCTCTACGAGCCATCCCATGATCACATTAGGCTCTGTTCGACCGTTAAACTTAGGTAGGTTCATCTTGCAGAACTCCGTTGCTTTGAACAAGGAAGAAGAGTTCATCATTCATGATTGAACTTCTTCATGGTCTTTTTCCCTCTCTTCAGGTGCCACGATCGTAGCATTGGTGTCATCCGCTATATTTCTTACGATCCGCGTCAGGGTGTCCATTTGCTTCTGTTGTGCACCAAATTGGGCTTGGATCTGTGCCTGAAGTTGTTGCTGCTGCGCCTCCATCAGACGCAATTTCTTTCCATTGTAGACTTGCTAGGGCCAGCGCCCAACGAACCATCCGCAGCTTTGTTTGTTGTGGGGGGATTATTTTTCTTAGTCATCTTCTGCCAAATAGAGTAAACCTATTAGTTTTTCAAATATCTACGGGCTTACCTGTATGGAACTTTTATTTCATGCAGCATGTCGACAAGCATTCAATCGAGTAATCGCAACCAACATTCCAAATAAAATATTTTCAGAAATTCGAGAAAACTTAACTGTGCTCTGATACCAATTTGTCACATTTTGATTTGACAAACCGTTCGTCCTTGCATCGATTATGCCGAATCGATCGTCCTCGCTAGGGCGTGATGTCGTACGAGTCTGGATTTGCACTCGTACAAGGCAATAACATTACATTTGACACATTGATTTGAAACACCAAGTTGAAACTTCCCAAATAGCAGAGATTGAACACGCGGTTTAGGAAGATAGAAATATGCTTTTCATTGATAGCTTGCAACGAAGTGCAAGTCGTAATTACAATGGATATGTCGTTACAGTTACATTGATTGAAACAAAAGAAAATACTCGACAAGCTGCCTGAAATAATACTTGTCGTTCCATACATTCATCCTTTTATATAATGAAAGCCTTTGATGAATTAGCTTTAAAATATTCAGAATAGGAAGAGCTTTAAAACGCCTCTCCAAACTTTAGCTTTGGCCTAGTACCGTGCACACCCAGAGTTCTCGTTACCTGTAGGGTTGGGGGATTAGTACACTTGGAAATGCACTAGTGATCAGGACGAACCCACTCGTCTAAACCGACACTGATTGTTAAGGTAGGCATGCATTGGAGTTTTCTTTCTATTAGAACTAAATGAATTTAGTTCATATTGATGACCTTCCATTTGAAACAGTAAAAGCATACAGAAATTATAGCAGTTTATCTCAATTCTTAGCACGGTCATGCTCATCCCTGTATAAAACAGAGATTATAATTTCCACCTGCATAAGATAATATGTGAGCATGCTATTATCTTATATGTGTGGTCATTGGTGCTACGCACCAGGAGGGACTTTTATATGGCATTGCGACGCACCCTGTTAGCCTAGGGTGTAAGCCCTACTGGAGGTCCTGCAATGCCTCGCGTCGAAGCACGAATTTGTATTTCCTAGGTCGATTCGGTCTAACGCCCCGGATAAGGTTTCAAGGAAAGTTAAACTTGTGCACAAGTTGTCCATGACCATGCCAATGTGTGAACAGTTTAAACATATGAAACAGATTGCATAGCATGGACAGTATTGAGCAGCATTATCATTTTTTCCGACTTATGCAACGAATCATTTTTTTCCAAAGTCGGACTTCTGATTTAGCATCACGTAGGCACCAAGTTCCCCAAGGCACCATATGTCGCAACCGACATTTTATTATATTTTGCAGATCATGAAATAGTCTATCTCTTTTCTAGAACCTTAACTTGTCTCTTTTCATTATATTTTGTAAACCACCCACCAAGTATTTGATCGTGTCGAGGGTCGGAGTGCTTCGCAACGTTCGAGCTTCAGTTACGCGAGCTCCTGCAATGGCACCAATATTTTATCAGAATATCTTCTTTAATCCTTCATTTTAAAATTCGTAGAATGAATGCAGAAATCGAAGTGAAACACATTCATCAAAACCAAGCAACAAAAGCTCAAGAAAACCATACAGCAGCCCGGTCCGTTGAAGGGACTCTTATATAGAACTCACTCGTCGAGACGCAGCTGACTGTATCTAGGACTTATTCCATCAGAAGCCATTCCATTAGTTGGATCGATTCTCGTAACATCCGTCCAAATTAATTTATTCGATGCCACAAGTTATTATCATAAGCCGAGCTCAGCGATCGAGTCAGACTAGCCATCTAAGTTTTCGACCGAGTCTGACTCACCGCAAGCATATTACATAGTCTGTCGGTCTATCGGGACGGGGCGCTACAGCGACGGTGGCAATATGGTACAGCCGGGGTGCGGGGCTGCGTGGTGGCAACCGGGGTTGGGGGTGGGGATGGGCAGCCGAGGGGAGGGTGAGGGGAGAGAAGGAGAGCGGGGTAACTTCCTCCTATTTTTTTGCTTTGGGTATCAAGTTGAAATTTTCTAATAGTTGATAGTATCAAGTTGTTGAGTAAAAATGTTTAGGGTATTAAGTTGAACAGTTGAGGGTATCAACCACCAATATGTGTTTATGTTGAATTCTATAAATGCAAAAAAAATGGCAATTTCTCAAATAGATAAGTACCAAGTTTTCTAGAGTCATCTACTCCCTCTTCACAAGGAAATAGTAGAAGGGCAATCAAAAGAACTAGGAACAAGTTACAGATTTGCATTAACAGATGTCCTTGCATTATTAGAAACCATTTTAGTGAAGCAAATTATCAAAATAATTATAGACTCCAAATTAGTGAAACAAATTATATTTTGCAAAGCTCGAGGGGAACTTACGGAGTGCAAACTGATGCACAAATATAACAGTAAAAAAATGTCATATACCCACTTTTGTCTTTAAGAACTTACTTAGATGCAAATATATATTGAAGATTCCTGGCACACAAAACTATATATGTAACTCCACTTTTACATAATATGTGCATCATGTTAATTCTTTTGGGAATATTCATTCCCTGTCAAGTTCAGGTTATAACCATATGTAAGTGTTGGGATGACATTATTCATGAAATAAAAGTATAAAACATTAAGCACAAGTATGTTTGTCATGATTATCCAATATTATCAAAAGGAGACTCCAAAATTACACAAGCCTGATAATAGAGAAGTAATGTAAATCGAAGATATAGGTACGAATAAGTTTATTAAGCAAGGTGATAGATAAAAGCCTAACATGTCATGCTTATTTTAGAAAAAGAAAAAACAGTAACCCAATCCATTTAAGTACAACAATTTTGTGATAATGGGTCGTCTTTTGGGGCTTGTCAGTGACATTTCAAGGACATGCCATCAGAAATAAACTTGTTCCATTTGTAGCTGATTACCACACCTTTGTGATGTTAACATTCCAACTATGCATAATAAGCCTTGGAACAACTGAAGCATTTGTTCCTGTTATTTGAGAGTATATTCTTTTTTCCCTTTACTCCTCCTCCTCCTCCTTGAACTGCTAATGTAGATAAAGATTGTAAAAACAGTTTAAGTATTAGGAGTCGATGCACAATGCATAAGAATAATCGATGCACTAATACAAATCTGAATGTAAAAAATCGTAAGAATGATCTCGTAGAGTGTTAGAATTTGTCTTTAAATTTTGTAAACAAAATAACATAGGATTAGAGTTACCGGCCTGAAAAAGTCATGTAAGAAGCACTGCCTAAGAGATTATTTGAAGTCTATGTGAATTCTTATTCTTGAATCCTCTTAGAGGTAAAATCTCCATGCTACCAGTTTCTCATCACTGCACACAGCTTCGAGAGAGTGATCCAAACTTAGCTATTGCCCAGAAGTTTGGAATGAAGAGAGTAGAAGAACGTAGTGATAGAGTTTTGTTGTTTGTAGATGGAGGATGAGAGTATATGTGTATCAAAAAAAGTAGTGTACCACATAGAAGAGAACACTAAATATTTATATAGGCAGTCCAACCTTCACTAATGGCTGTAAAAGAGCCATAGGAGCCGGTCAAAGAGGAATTCAGTCTCCAAAGTTTTAGGATCCGGAGGAATTTGTCAGAAGTTGGGTTTTTTAATTTACGAAGTAAAATATACAACAATACCCTTTAACAAAGACTCAGGGAACCATATAGATATTTCAAAAATAATATTTTGTCCGCGGTTTGTAATAGCAGGTGTGACCATCGACCGACGTGGCGGCCATCCATTGGCCCCTCTGCTACTCCGGGCCCCACCTGGACAAGGGTACCAATGGCCGACCGCCACGTATGCTGGCGATCACGCCCGCGATTACAAACCGCAGGCAACGTAGCAGCCCCGTAGATATTTAGCCCCGTTTTGTAACCTCCTTTAATCGAATTCTGATATTCTCCCGAATTTTAAAAATTCTTTTTTCTAAATTTCCTAAATCTTTACAAATCATGAATTTTGATTTTCTTTAGCAATATGAAATATATTTTTCAATCATAATATGCTATAGGTACTAAGTTCATGTTTGTTGCGTCACTAATTTTGTGAAACTATATTATATAAGATTTTATGCTAAATATATTTTCTGTCCATTTTCTTGAATTTTTAATAAGTTATGAAGATTTACTTTTATATAAAGAAAAAGATTGTCAAAATATTATTGTAAATAATTATACTTTTATTACTATTCTATTTTAATCCTAAAGTTTATAATAATTTATAAGTTATTCTATTTTCCTTTCGTTTTGGGCTAGGACCATTTCAGCCTTAGTTTTAGCCTACAAAGTTCGGACTTGGATCGTGGGCTAGTCCATTTTATTTTAGCCTACCAAGCCTTAGGCTTTGGATCGTGGGCTTTTCCAAGCTTTGGTTTTAGTTGTCCTTAACGTCTAATTAGTTAGTAATTAGTGTTAGTGTTAGTGGTTAGTTTTGGCTTCCACTATTATCCCTATGCCCATTACAAATTACAAACCTGCCACTAGGGCTTATGGCTCACTCTATACTATTCCTATTTAATATTGGGGACTCCCCAATATTTTACACAACAAATTTCCTACACACTCACTCAGTAGTCATCTTCTTGTAGAGCGTTTGACCTCCTCTCCTTCGGCTCTCCGGCCATCGCCATGCTCCGTAAGCCACCACCAACTATGCCTAACCCCTCTACTGCCTATCCTCCGTCGTGCGGCCATGTCGACAAGAAGTGAGCGGAGCGAGCCCCGTACCTCCATCAACACCACGACCACCACTCCATTCACCACTGGCACCACCTCACCATATTTGTTATCACCGTCGCCTCCATGTTTCACCACCACCACAGACACCACTACCACCTTCTCTTGTCAGCCGCCACAACGAACAACTTTGGTCGCCCCATTCTTCGCCTCCATTTTTGCCACTTGAGAAACACCACCACCACCTCCATCGACCCAGCCTCTATGGCCGAGCCAACTCTGGCGTCCCTCGCCGCCTTCACCAACACTTCCATCACCACCAGACCCTCCGACCGCCCATTCCCCAACACACCGCAACCACCCTACCTGTCATGTCCTGATTCGGAGAATCGTTCGCCTTCGCTTTGATTCACGCCGAATCGTTCGTCCTCGCTAAGGCGTGATGCCATACAAGTCTGGAGTTGCACTTGTACAATGCATGCTCGTGTTCCTTTTATAGAAGAGACATTTTTAATAGAGATTCGCAGCAAGTTCACAAAGAAGTTGGACAACACAGATATGATCTGAAATAAGCTCTTTATTAATATCTTTGAATGGAAAACATAAGGCTCTCAAACAGTCGAGATGAAATGCCAAACTTGGCTACAACTTGCAGAAATATTGAAATAAGATACAACTTGTTCCATACATCATATCCCTTTATTAATAATGCGGCAATAACCACCTTCAGCAAAATGCCTTCTTCTTTAAGTGAAAACTTCAAGGAAGTGTGAAGCTTCTAAAGAGTCGAACAGCAAGCGTTCAGCGTCTAAGATTATCCACTAGGTTCCCAGCACCTTGTTGTCCCATTGGTCATATGGTCAACCTGATTTTAATAATTGATCAAACTCTGTCTGGATATACGAAGCTAGTCGGGACATCTCGGACTCTTGGACATGATCAAGAATGGCTATCCACTGAATTCAAGACCGAATATCTGTTTGCCTACTCGAGTCTGTAATTCCTTATGCAATATATTTTTCATTTTATTTGAGTCTAGGAATATGTTGTACACTGAGTCGTACTGGCAAATAGGCTACCCTTAAATGAGTTCAAAATATTTTTAAAATGTCCTCTCAAAAAGGTTTACAAAAAGGTTTTCAAAAAGATTTTTAAAAATCACCGAAAAGCTTTTTAAAAACCCTAACTAAACCCTGACAGAACTCGGACCGAGTTCGGCCAGAGTTCGGCCAGAGTTCGGTTGGTGGCCGTTGTGATTTTGAATCCTTGTTACTTGGTCCTCCTGCAGTTGCGGATTTGACCGAAATTTGCTCATAGAGTTCTGTTCGAATTCTGCCCGAATTCTGTCAGAAGTCTGTCTTTGGAATTCCTATAAATAGAGAAGGATTTTGATCATTTTAACTCACTCATTCACTTTCAATCTTCTCTCTATCTAAAGCTTTCTGTCTTCCAAAGAGTTTTCTAGAGCTTTTAATTTCAGATCCCAAGCCAGTTACAATTCTCTAGTTGATTTGCCAGTGCGGTACGGTCTAGAAGTTTTTGAGAGATTGTAATCAGAAGGCTTGATTGAAGAATACCTTTTCACATTTGAAGTTGGACGAGTTCTTCGTATCAAAGCTCGCGTTGTAGAAGTTGCAAGGACTTCGTAAGAAAACTTACGATTTTTCCAATAGTGGATTCAACTGGTAGCAAGAGTTCTACCGACTGGATTAGTCCTCAACAGAGGGATACCAGTATACATCGCTGTCTTTGCGTTTGCTCTCTTAACTTTGCCTTTACATTATTTTAGTTGTGATTAATATTCTGTGATTGTGCTGCTAACATTTTTAATTAGCATTATTTCGCTGCCAACTCTATTCACCCCCCCTCTAGAGTATTACGCTTTACTATTTCGTTCCTACACACCTGTGGAGATGAGGATCAGTACATTGCTACATATGTACTGGTGAGCGGCCGTAACCAATCTCACCATAAATCAACAGTAATAGATTATGTGAATGTATACTAATGATTTGTGATGTTCTATCTTGCCTTAGGGTCCATTAACAATTCATATTTGAGAGGAAACATAAGAAGCACACGTTGATGTTAGAAACATACGCAATTCATATTGTTCTAATATAAGCAATTCATATCGTTCACCAATTTAGAAAATCTTACCATGGTCGATAGCCATCCCTGCATATTTATGAATAACGCTTACTCTTGCCTGCATAAAACATTGTTAGCTATGACACCTGTCTATATGAAGGTCACCGGCGATACGCTATCTTGGACCGTATTCCAGGTATGCGGTGCCCCTTGCTGTGCGGGTAGCTAGCACCACTGAAGGTCCCACATACTGATGCGAGTACATCGGCACCAATCCTTGTTCCTCTTAGGACGAATCGGGTCTGTTTCCTAGGAGTACCGTTCTGGGAACTACCTTGTGCACAAGTTGTCCATGACCATGCACGTAATGCAACTTAACTAATAAGAGATATAACATGCATGATAATAGCATCTTCCATACATAAGTCATAGTTCTCATTTCATCTTGCCAACTTGTCGTATTACCATCTTACCATCTTGCTTCGAGCCATAGGCTCGCATATTCGTTTATCCAACCAAGGAACTATTCATTTGTGTTACCATTCTTTTGAACCGAAGTTCGATATACTTACCACACAGTGTTTGGGATTTTGCATCACCTGTTCAATAATTTATATCGCAGCATACAAGGCATCATTTGATTTGCAACATAAGCCTAGCCCTGTGATAATTTATCTTTCATTATCTTTTCTAAGTTATTACTAGGCATCGTTTATTAAGCAACGAACGCAATAACAAGTCTATCTTTGTTATAAGCGAAGATTAAGGATCGTCGAAGGATCAAAGCCACTCACTTGTTGGTGAATTATCGAGAGAAAGAGGTCTTCCATGCAACGTCAAGCTCGGTTCGCTGCGTTAGCACCTGCATTGGCACCAACGTCTGGTCAGCATACTTCTTTCTCTTTCTCTCAGTGATTCGATATGAATGCACAGACAGTGAAAGTAAATCTATGAAAACATTCATCGAAAACAATCACAAAAATGCACACAACAACGAAAGCGACATAAAAAACCAGCAGGGCTACGGTATCGGGACAAGTGACTCTTATATAGAACTCTTCCCCCAAGATGTGCTCCACTGCATGTTGGGCATCATTTCAAAAGAGTCCAATCCATAACGAGAAAATGATCTCAATTCATTATCCCGCGATCCTAGTAAAGTTTCTCCAAGTAAAGTTTTTCCAATCTCATCCAACTCGGTCATTCGGCCGCTAGCCTGATCCGTGCTCCGCAACGGGATCAGGGCACTACATATTAATACACTAACAAAAAGTTTTATCCCCGAAACTTAAACACAAACCTACCTAAGTCGAATAACGAAGGAAACTTTTCCTTCATATCCGCTTCAATCTTCCAAGTCGACTCATCAACTGAATAATTCCGTCAAAGCACTGGAACCAAAGGAACAACTCCATTCTGTAAAACTTTATCCTTTCTGTCCAAAATATATACGGGATTTTCAATATAAGACAAGTCAGCTTTCAGTCCCAACTGACAGAAGTCTACCATATGACTTGGATCATGCACATACTTTCGTAGATGGAAAACATAGAAGATAACGTACACTTCAGTCAATGCCGGTGGTAATACGATCTGATAGGGAACTGGACCGACTCGCTTAAGGATTTCAAACGGGCCAACAAATCTCGGACTTGGTTTTTCCTTTGCATTGAATCGCATAAATCTGTGCATCGGTGATACTTTCAAAAAATATGATCGCCCACCATGAATTCTAATGGTCGTTGATGAGTATCCGCGTAACTCTTCTGCCGACTTTGTGCCATAAGTAACTTCTTTCGAATCATGCAGTCCTTCTCGACGGCCTGCTCCACCATTTCTGGACCAAGTACTTGTCGTTCACCGACTTTATCCCAACAAATCGAAGATCGACATTTTTGCCCATATAATGCTTCATACGGAGCCATCTGTATACTCGACTGGTAACTGTTATTGTAGGCAAATTCTGCTAGCGACAAGTGAGTGTCCCAACTGGCTTTCAAATCAATTGCACAAAATTGTAGAATGTCCTCAAGGATCTGGTTCACTCTTTCGGTCTGGCCATCAGTTTGTGGATGGTATACAGAACTGAAATTCAGTTGCGTCTCCATAGCTGAGTGTAAGCTACACCAAAACCGTGACACGAATCTTCCATCCTGATTTGACACTATTGATGCTGGCACCCCATGTAATCGGACAATTTCATCCAAGTATAGCTAAGCTAACCGATCAACGCTTCAAGAGATTTTAATTGCGATAAAATGTGCCAACTTGGTTAATCGATCAACGATGACTCAAATTGCATCATTCCCTCGCTGCATCTTCGACAAGCCAACTATGAAACCCATTGTTATATGATCCTATTTCCACTCTGGGATGGCGAGGTTCTGCATCTCCCGGCCGGACCTCTGGTGTTCTGTCTTGACTCGCGGGCAAGCCATACATCGCGAGACAAAGAGGGCCACATATCGTTTTATTTTGTACCTCCAAAAGGTCGTACACAAATCTTTATACATTTTTGTACTTCCTGGGTGCAACGAATACTTGGCGTAGTGAGCCTCCGTCAAGATTTCTTTTCGGAGTTCTTTATCCTTCGGGACACATAGCCTCCCTTTGGGTCGCAACTAACCATCCTCGTACCTGGTGAACTCACATGCTTCACATTTTTCCATCATTCTGCCAATCTTTAACAAGAACTCATCCGTCATTTGTGCAGTCTTAATCTTTTCTAACGAACTCGGCTCAAGTTGAAGTTGAGCCAGTTGTGTATTTTGGCCACGAGTTTGGAGCTCAATTCCCATGCTCTATAACTCTTCTAGTATTCGTTTGTCAACACAGATTGATCCCACAAAGTTCTAACTCAACGTATCTGCCACCACATCACCTTTTCCTAGGGTGTACGCGATCGTCAAGTCATAATCCTTTATAAGTTCCAACCAACGTCTCTGTCAAAAATTTAGATCCTTTTGAGTAAAATGTACTTCAGGCTCTTATGATCGGTAAAGATCTCGCAAGCCACTCCGTACAGGTAATGCGGCCATAATTTCAGTACAAATACTATCGCTGCCAATTCCAAATCATGCATTGGATAATTTCTCTCGTGCGGCTTAAGCTGTCTCGAGGCATATGATATTACTTTCCCTCTCCAAGTTAATACACATATCAAACCCAATCTGGATGCATCATTGTATATCAGAAATCCCTTGACGCCCTTTGGAAGTGCAAGGATTGGAGCTGACATGAGACGTTGCTTCAGATTTTGAAAGCTAGCCTCGCACTCATCAGTCCAATCAAATGCAACTCCCTTCTGGGTTAGCCGAGTTAAAGGTGCTGCTACTTTCGAAAAATCCTTGACAAACTTCCCGTAGTATCCTGCCAAGCCGAGGAAACTTCGGATCTCGCTCGCTGACATGGGTTGCTTCCAATCCACTACGGCTTCAATTTTCTTTGGGTCAACGGACACACCTTCTGCCGAGATGACGTGCCCTAGAAACGAAATGCTACTCATCCAAAATTTATATTTATTCAACTTGGCATAGAGATGATTTTCTCGTAGAGTATGTAACTCTGTTCTCAAATGCTTTGCATGGTCTTCTCTGCTTTTCGAGTAGATTAGGATATCATCGATAAACACGACCGTAAATTTATCCAAGAAGGGCCGGAAGACTCTGTTCATCATATCCATGAAAGCGGCATGGGCATTGGTCAGTCCGAAGGGTATGACCAAGAATTTATAGTGTCCATATCTGGTTTGAAATGCGAACTTTAGAACATCATCTAGTTTGATCTTCAACTGATGATAGCATGAGCAAAGATCAATCTTTGAAAATACAGATGTCCCTTGTAGCTAATCGAAAAGGTCGTCTATTCGAGACAACGGGTACTTGTTCTGAATAGTAACTTTATTTAGCTCATGATAGTCGATGTACAGCCTCATCAATCCATCCGTCTTCTTTATAAATAGCACCGGAGCACCCCACGGAGAAATACTAGGTCTGATATATCCCCTGTCCAACAATTCTTGTAACTGTACCTTGAGTTCCTTTAATTCAGCAGACGCCATCCTGTACAGGGCCCTTGAGATCGGACGTGCTTCTGGAAATGCATCGATCGTGAATTCAATCTATCGGTCCGGAGATATTTTGGGTATCTCGTCAGAAAACACATCAGGAAATGCTACAACGACTTCAGTTTTAGATGAGTCTGCACCAATCTTGCATGTGTCTCGCACAGAAGCAAGGTACCCTTCGCAGCCAGAAAGTAACATTCGTCGGGCCGTAGTAGCTGAAATCACCATCGATGTCTTCGTCGACGAACTGGCCGAGTAATAGAATTCTGTTTCTCCAGATGGACGAAACACAACTCGCTTCTTCGCACAGTCAATCGTTGCACAACATGCACTTAACCAATCCATTCCCAGAATGATATCATATTCCTTGATATCGAGTATGATTACATCCAATGATAGCTTCTTGTCTCCGATACATATGTAACCAACCCTACATATCATGTTAGTAGGCATCTCTACTCTTGATGGAGTACTAACACTAAGATATACATTCAACATTAACATTTTGATTTCATGTTCCCTAGCATAATATTCAGATATGAAACTATGCGTGGTACCAGAATAAAATAAAGTACATACAGGAATGCCATTAAATAATAATATACCTGTCACGACAGTATCTGATGCAAGTGCCTCCTCCTGAGTCAATACAAAGACTCGGCCTGAGCATCGGGGCTCTGATTCCGTGCTGGCTGATGGGGTCATGGTGCTTAACCACGATTCTATTGATACTGGTGTTGATACTGCTACCTCGGAGGGTTGTATTGGGTTCTTCTTTGACAATCCTGAGACGTATGGTTGAATTGGTCGTACCTATAGCATCCTCCCTCTAAGACATGACAGTCATCAGCAATGTGCCCTTTGTTGTGGCATCTAAAGCAGAATGGTCCATCCTGGTTAGAACGTTGATAGCCACCATGATTGTCACGACCCGTACCCGCTTTTCGGATACGAGACATGTCCAAGCCAGTCTACGCCGCAGAGTCGGCGGTAGAACGCTGTCACGGCCAATATGTTCAAAATCACAAAATTTACATTTATTGCTCATTCACAATATTAAATCAAGTTTACAATTTACAAGGTTTCACAACTTCATATTTGCTAGAAAATACAATCACTACTAAAATATGACAAATTAGCGACAGAATTAGCGACACCGACAAAAGATGTCGCCAAAATTTTGCATATTATCGACGTCCTAAAATGTCGTCGCTATACGATACTAGTTCGCGACGTCTAGCACCGTCCTAAAATGTCGTCGCTATACGACACTAGTTGGCGACGTTTACCGACGACTCCTCTTGACGTCGCTAAGTTTTTTACTTAGGGCACGTTGTTTCCTTTTTTTTTCCCCTCACTCGAAAATTTCTAAAATTTCTAAAATTTTCCCCCCACCCCCCCCCCCCCCCGGCGACCCTCTACCCCCCCCGGCGACTCCCTCCCCCCCGGCGACCCCTTTCCCTCCCCCGGCGAATCCCTCCCCCCCGGCGACCCCTACCCCCCTCGAGCTCCTCCTCCTCGAGCTCCTCCTCCACTTCTTCAGGTAAACCCTAACCTAACTCCTCTTCCTCCTCCTCCTCTCCCACAGACACACACACACACGGACACATACACACACGCACACACACACGTACACACACACACAGACACATACACAGAAACCCAGACACACACACACACGGACACACGATTAGGGGTGCAACTTGGGGGGGCTAAACCTGTAGAAAGCTTGTGTGTCCGTGTGTGTCCGTGTGTGTCCAATCCAAGACCTGGGCCCTGCCCTCTCGTCCAATATCTGCACCCCAAATTACCCTGCACAATAATGCCAAGTCCCTGGCCTTCCTGCCTACTACAGGGGACCAACACTTGGCACTACCCTAAGTCCCTGCACCCAGTACAGAGCATACACCCTACCTGTAGGGTCATGGACAGTACCCTGTGGCCCTACCTAGTGCAGGCTACCCTGCCCCCTAGCTGCCAAAGGGCTAAGTAGCCCTATACAGCCCTCTCACTCACTTTTGACACCTAGGACTGTCAACTATGAGTGACACACTATGAACCACACATAGGCTATACACCTCACATGATCAGCCCTCCCTTATATTTATGTGCACACAACTTATTGTCTAATATCAGTCCTATTCTCTTTCCTATTCACTGTTATTACACTCATACCCATACATTGGTCAAGCTACTGTGTGAATGGATTTAGGTTCAAGTCAACAACTTGTCCGATCAGAGACAACTTTGTGGATCTTGATTCCACCAAAAATAGTTGTCTGTGTATCAGATCTTCGAACTACAAAGATGTTGATACGGGCAACAATTTCTATGGCGTCCTACGGAAGATTGTTGAGCTGACATATAGTTATGGAATAGAGCCTACTAAGATTGTGTTATTCAGGTGTGATTAGTTCGATCCAATTGAAGGTCAAGGTTGGAAAGTAGACAAGCACGATCTTGTGGATATAAACTATCGGCGTCGATATCAAGCCTATGAACCATTTGTCCTATCAAGTCAGGCTCAGCTCATGTACTTTATAAGTTATCCCAAACAGGGAACAACATGGTCGGATTGGTGGGCAGTATGCAAGACCAAAGCTAGAAATACCTTTGAGGTTGACGATATAGCTTATCAAGAGGATGAACTACCTCTTGTAACAAATATTATAGAAGTGGACACGACGGAAGTTCCTCATTACACATCTAATTGTGTAGAAGAAGTAAAATTATCTGAAGAGGAAGATGCAGATGAAAGTGAAGATGTAGAGGAGGAGAAAGAAGAAAAAGAAGAAGAAGAAGAAGATGATGATGATGATTAGCTAAACGAACAAGATAAATTTTCAGAAGAGGATTAAATATGTACGTTTGTTTTATCATCATATTTGACACTTTAGTGACACTTTTGTGACTATAATATTTTTCAAAAATCTGTGATGTCTATCATATAAATATGTATATTTGTTTTATTGTCATATGTTATTATCAGGTATGACTAGACTAGGAGGACGACGCGGAGGATATTCTGTTAGGCAGTCCCATGTGTATCGGGTTGGGGATCTCGATTCTGTACCCTCATCCTCATCTCCGAGTACGCCATTGTACCGTTCTATTTTTGGTCCATTACCGGGACAGGGCAGTTCCAGCATGTTGGCGACTCCTCCCTCGTCGTCCAGCATTCCTTCCGCGTCCAGCATTCCTTCCGCGTCCAGCATTCCTCCTGCCGACGGCTCCATAGGGAGAGCCGACGCCGAGCATATAGAGGACGACACCGAGCATATGGAGGACGGCGATCAGACTGATCCTGGTCAGGCAGGAGGTGAGAGCGACCCTCCATGCGCTCCCCCGGACGAGACGCGTATGGAGATTTGACGGACGGGACTACGAAGTAAGTTAATTAGTTAATATATATTTCTCAAATGATTATATGTACATATATATTCATGAAATTTATTATTGTATAGATATCGACCTCCTGCAATACAGAGACAGCTGGGGTTATTTCTGAGGCAGAACTATGGTGGGCCTTGGATTAACTACTCAGATGCTCCCGCAGATAGGAAGGCATTTTGGTTGGCCCACTATAAGGTAAAAAATTTATTTATTTTAAAATTTTAATAATCATTTGTGTATATTATACAACTCTTTCTATTTTACTTCTTGTAGAGGACCTATTTCTATCCACCACACCGGGCGGCGAAGATCGAGGCCCAATTTTCTGTCGTCGTAGGCAAGCTCATCCGTGATGCGATCCACGACCAGAAGTCTCGTGATCGCTCCGAAAAGCTGATCCATGGTTGGATTACGCCAGAGCAGTGGACTGCGATGAAGGCTAGATTCGACGAGGCCAGGTACCAGGAGCGGTCTGACAAGGCCAAGGTGGCGCGGTCGAGCGCCAGTAAGTGGTGTGGTGGCTCCATTCCTGTGACGGAGCATTTTCGTCGTCTGGTACGTTTCCTTTATCGGACATTATTTTATATATAGTTGGATAGAATGTTTAATACTAATAATAGATAATATATTTTAACAGGTAAAAAAGGATGAGGACCCCAACATGGTGACCGTCTTCTTGGTTACCCATTGGAGGGCTGGGGAGTTTATTCACGAGAGAGCGACGCAGGCATATGTACGTTCTATTCTTTATATTAATTTACTATAATTTAGAAAACATGAAAATAGATATCAATATAGACTTTAGTAAACACTTAGACGTTAGCAAACAATGTTCTAGGCCGAGTATCTTCGGCTACAAGAGGAGGTGGCTGCTGCTGCCAGTGCGCCAGCAGAGGGAGGGGCTGGTACTTCCTTCCAGCCACCTACAACTCCATCGCCGGACGACCTCTGGATGACCGTCGTTGGTGGTCTTCAGAAGGGTACGTACTACGGTATGGAATCCTACGGTGCCTATTTGGCTTCAGAGTCATCCCGGGCCCCCTCTGTCAGTGTGTAGTCTCTAGTTTCGCAGGCGTCATCACGAGCTCAGGATATTGGTCGTCAGATCGACGAGCTGCGTCGTGAGTTACAGCAGTAAATTTTTTATCACCATACCGCAGAGCGACGATCCGATGATCACCGGACGATTTGATACGATCGAGCGCAGTATACAGGAGCTGATGAGTCTGCAACAGGCTATAGCTGGCAGCTTGCACACGCTCACCGAGTCTACGAAGCGCACAGAGCGTAGATAGTCGAGCTGGAGGGATCGCAGAGGACCGTGACTGCCTCACTCACCTAGCTACATACTTCTCTTGGGGAGAGTACTCAGAGGATGGCGCGTACCCTTGTAGCGCATGGTGACCGACTGCGAAAGCTGGAGCAGATACGTCCTTTCGGTCCATCGATGGTACAGACTCCAGACGTTCCACTGCCTCCGGACGTTACACAGCTCACACAGGAGCAGTACGACATCATTTTATCCCAGATGCACAGCCGAGGTCCTTTGTGATTTTTTTATCATATGTTAGTGATACATTTGTTTCTCTATTTGTGAGACTTTTATTGGTTGTGAGACTTGTATTGGTTGTAGACTGTTATGATGGGATGCTGTTATTCATCTATTGGTTGTAGACTGTTATGATGGGAGACTGCTAATTATGATGATATCTGCGGCGAAGATGACAAATATACCTACGCTGGGTTTACAGTGTATATGAAATACAGTGTTCGGAACCATCGATAGTTTTGATTACTGTTGTATGTTTTTATCTTGGACAGAAAGAGCAACAGTTCAGGGTGTACTTCTGAGAGCTTCATTTTCACATCCTTCACTTTCTCAGGACATCGTAAAAGATTCGAGAAAGTGAAGGATGTGAAGAGGAAGCTCTGAGAAGTGCACCCTGAACTGTTGCTCTTTCTATCCAAGATAAAACATAGAACAGTAAGCGAAACTGTCGATGGTTCGAATACTGCACTTCACACACACTGTAAACACAGACACACAACATAACAAAAATACCAATTATATTTTTTTAAAAAAATTTGTAATATCTGCGACGTATAGCGACGATCTGCGACGTATAACGACGTATAGATCCGTCGTAAATTAGCGTCGTTATGTCGATATCCGTAGCTCAGTAGCTGACGTAGCAGAGAGATGACGTCGCAAATTTGGCCGATGTGCGTCGCTATACTGCTGACGTGGCAGGCATGCCATGTCATCACATAAAAAGAAATGACATCGCTAAGTGGTCGCACTACGTCGCTGATTTGGCGACGTACTGTTACGGCGCTATATGTCGCTAATTTTGTGACGTCCTAGCGACATTGGTTGTGACGTCGCAAACAGCGATGAAAGGCGACGTATCCTGACGTCGCTAATTTGCCTTATTTTAGTAGTGAATGTCTCACAGATAGAAAAAGACAACTAATTCAACTATCTAGGTTGACCTAAGCATACCCATGCCTTTCCAATGCTAAGAGTGATCGCGGCTAAACCTGAAAAATGTTGGTTTCCAGTCAGGAATGGAACAAGCACACAAACCGACGATAAATCAAAAACACAATAGAATTCACAAGACATAAAAATATTATATGTGAAATAAAAACTAGAAAGTAACTGATGTCATGGCAAGCGATGAAAAAAACATAGAAAACAAATAAAAGACCAATATCTATGTGTTTTGAAATATCAGTTTCGACATGTGAACGGTTAGGGGTAAATCCGACACCCTACACATGTAATGTGAAGCTGCTATTATTAAAGAATAGACATCATGGGATAGGTAAGGGGTAGTTCACACGTCTACTAAGATATTTCCCCTTCCGACTAGTACTCATGGACTCGGACAAATCACGAAACGCGAAAATACGACAATCAAGAAATAATGTATGTAGAAATCCATAATACTAAATCCGTGTAACAATGTGTCAACAAGCAAGATAACATATGTATAAACATAAAATGGAAAGACTACTATGAATTGAAAGCAATCAGAAAGTGCACTTGCCTGAGGTCCTTTGCTAGTGAAACCGATAGTACAACCACTCAGATGAGTCACTAAAGTCAACATATGCAAAAAGTCTTCGAATGCTGAAATAGATATTACCAACATTTTTAGAATAGTTAAATTAGCTAGGATTGTCTGTCCTTAAGTCCAATTCTGGACACAGGGGCAAAATGGTAATTTTGGGTCAAAACGGTGTCCGCCGTTGGACCCGCTTTGTACCGAAAAGCGATCCAGAGTCAAAGGTCTCTAAAGTTATCAAAATACATGTCTACAGATTTGTTTTGATGATACGAACCCAACGGTATGTCCAATTTTGGATTTCGGTGGGCCGTGCACGAAATTACCCGTTGAATCGGATCGTGGGACCCGCAAAACGGCGATCCGATCAACTGTCTCAGAATCGGACCAAACTTGGCATACATGACCAAAAAATGATACGGTCTTGTTGGCGCAAGTTTCGTCTCGATCTGACGAACGTGCACAAAGTAATTAGAAAATTTGCACAGAGGCCGATACGGTGAATTTCGACGGATAGGCATCAAATTCGTCGCACACACGCAACCAATTTGAATTTTGTCAAAGCCCACACATCCATGAAACTGATATGCACCTTTCAATGCTTTCGATTCGCGACCACGTCGCCCGGATTGGCGGGACGCACGTCGTCTCGGAGGTTTTTTGGAATTTTCCAAAACAGTTTTGTTAGGTTTTTCCCGATTTTCAAATCGAGTTATCTCGACATATAATAGATAAAACTAAAAAGTGTAAATGGCATTTTAGTGTCCTATATGTCATATGTGACTGTCTTTAATTAGATTTCCTAAACCGTCGAGGAATCGACGATTACGTGCCTTCCAAAACAGCTTCAGGTCAGTTCATTCGTGTTCTATTTTTACAAGTTTTTGATCGACTTTGGGTCGATCTCGTGGATTGGTCGTGCAACCTATAGGAAATCCAATTACTGAGGTTTCGAGGCAATTATATTGGCTTTTAAAACCAATTTACGGGTCGTGAAATGATAGAGTATCGAGAGGGGAATCTCACCGCGAAGTTGGGTCGCTGCTACCATGCTGTTGCTCGCTCGCGCCTGTGCTGTCCACGCCTATGCGCGTCCCGACGCTGCCGTGGCCGGCCTGTGGCCGCGCGCGACGGCGCCCATGGCTGGGGGAGGGTCGCCTATGGTGTGGGTAGGGCTAGGGTTTGGAGTTTTTCGAGTTTCCTCTCAGGTCTCTCGATATGTATACTCGGCTGGGGCTTCGGTCGGGTCTGGGAAGCTGGGGCTCGGCCTGGGACGTGGGCCTTGGGCTGGGATGCTGCTGTTTAGTTCTTTTCCTCTTTATTTCTTATATGCAACTAACTTATATATATATATATATATATATATATATTTTATATATATATATATATTTTATATATATATATATATTATATAAATATGTAACTAACTTATATATATATATATATATATATATATATATATATATATATATATATATATATATATAAATATATATATATATATATATATATATATATATATATATTTATACCTAACTTATATATATATTTATATATATATACATATATGTATATACATACTAATATATATATTTACATACATACATCTTTATTTACTTCTTTATGTTTATACATATATTCATATATACCACAAATTCTATATAGAAAATAAAATATTTTACATATAATCAATATTTATAGTATAGAATTATTAATTTATATACTAATCTGTATATAAGTATTTACAATTAGATAGCTATAGATATATATATTATATTTATACAAAGCCTAATACGTACGTGCCACTTACCCATACAAGTATTCAGAGTACAAAAATCCTAAAACTAAAATTTCATTCTGAAGAAATCATTATTCTATTTTCTAAGTAAAATATCATTTGAATAGAAATAATATCTTTAATATATTTAAATATTATATTAAAATATACTCTCTAGACCAAAACATAAATACCAATATAATTGTAGTTAATCTATACATCTGTATGGACGCCTTTGGACACGTTACCTGTCCACATGGGTTTGTGCTTGGTTTGGGGTCAGTCTGGGACAACTTGGTACAACCGGATCACTTAAACGTCAAATAATATTAATAATGAATAATTAAACTATTTATAATGGTCATGTCATAACTTGGCCTGGTTTTCCTAGTAAGGACATCACTATGGCTCGGCCTTCCCTATCAGGACTAATACACTAGTCAAAGCACGCCACCGCACTATCCGTGCCATGATTTCTAGTCACCTTGCACTCAAATTCCTAATCATGACTAAAATCATCCACCGTAATAATTAACTAATTAATTATTTATAAAAAATCTAAAAATTACCATTTAAATAAAATAAATAATAAAAAAATATTTCAAAATTTTCGAAAAGGGGAGCTACAGTGATTCTGGCGCTTTGGCGACTCATATCTACCCCTATTGTTCGGTCTCTTATTATGCATATTCTGCACCGACGCTTGCACTGGCGTCGTCTCAGAAAAGTGTGGGTCCAATTCCTTTGCGTGTTTATAAGACTCATGGAAGGTCTTGTACTTCTGAATGACGACTTGAGCTTTCAGAGCAGGCCTCAACCCCTGCTCAAACCGACGAGCCTTAGATGCTTCATCGGTGAACTTTGTAATAGCATACTGAGACAACCTTGAAAATTCTGTCTCATACTATTTCACCGTCAAGCTTTCTTGTTCAAGCTTTTGGAACTCCAATTCCTTCGCTCGTTGCTCAGTCGAAGAGAAATATTGAGCAAGAAAGGCCTTCCGGAACATTTGCCAAGTAATTTTTGGCGTTCCATTCGCTCCCACAAGAATCATTTTCTGACTTTTTCACAAGTAGTGTGCGTTGGAAACCAGTACTAGTTTCGCACACGATACGCTCTTGGATCTATTAATGCCCAAGGCTTCCAGATGGTCTTCGACTTCCACTTGCCAATCCATAGCGATGGTGGCTTCCTCCGTCCCTTTGAATGATTTGTTACAGATTTTCTTTAACTTAGTGATGTCGATCACGACGGCTGTTTTCTTAGCCGCTTGGGGTTCTTCTACCTCCACAATCTCCTCTCCCTTGAGACTGGAGAGCCTTGAGCCCCACAGTTCACTACTGATCAGACCAATTGTTGTAGGGTATCTAGCTACTTTTGTTGGGCTTCAAATTGCTTTGCGTTTTGCCTCTGCTGGCTCTCCATCATAGCCAGCATCCTCTCCATCGGTCAGTTGAAGCTACCGCCCTTGAGCTACTCGTATTGTTGGTGGTACCCGCCTTCATCATCTCTGCAACACAGAGAAGTTTGTTAGGCTCATAAATTATTTATGGACTTATTGTATGGAACATCTCATTTCGGGACATTCAAAACCAAAGTTTTTCAAAAATCAATAAAGATTGTGTCATTTTTGAAATCTTAAAACCAAGAATTTCCCAAGGAAGTAAAGCCGTGCTCTGATACGAAACTGTCATGCCTCGATTCGGGGAATCGTTCGCCTTAGCTTTGATTCACGTCGAATCGTTCGTCCCCGCTAAGGCGTGATGTCGTACAAGTCTAGAGTTACACTTGTACAAGGCATGCTCGTGTTCCTTTTATCAGGGGTACAACTCGGGCGGGCTAAACCCGAGCCCGATCGGGCAAACCTGTTAATGGGTTGGATTAGGGTTGAAGATAGTCGGGTTCGGGTTCGGGTTTGGGCTCGGGTATGGATTCAAATATTTGAACCCGATCAAAAATCGGGTTGGGCTCGGGTTCATGTTTTGGGTCACCCGAAGAACCTGAAACTATATATATATATATATATATATATATATATATATATATATATATATATATATATATATATATATATATATATATATATATATATATATACACTTCTTAAACAAAAAGTTTAAGTCCTAAATTTATACACCCAAAAATTTCAACTCCTTATCTTAAATCTTATTTTCGTTTATATTTTGTAATGATCAAGACTTGATTGCTATTTGATTATGTGTTTAATATTACTTTTGTTTAAAATTATTTTAATTATTATATTAGAGCCCGGCAAAGTGCATTTAAACCCTTCTTATATTTTCCCCGTTAGCAAAATAAGACTCGTTAGAAAACTTAAGTAGTTTGCCCCACCTTAGATTGCTCGCATGAGCAAGAAAGCCTCTACTGTCTATTAGCCGTTAGAAATAGATGTTAATGACTTTCAAAAAAAAAACCCTACCTAAACTACCCCCCCCCTCTTTTCTACCAGCCCCACTTCTCTACCCCCCTCCTCCCTCCGCAGGCCAGCCCCTCCGCCAGCCATCCTCCGACCCCGGCCCCCCTCCTCCCTCCGTCCCCCACCGACCCGCCCCCCTCCTCTCTCCACCGGCCCGCCCCCGCCCTCCTTCCTCCGTCGGCCAGCCCTTGCCCCCTGACCCTCCCCCCTTCTCCCTCCGTCGGCTAACCCCCTCGACCCGTCCCCACCACTGGAGAGAGAGGGGGGAGAGGGGAGGGGTAAAATCATCTTTTTAGACGATTTTTAACGGTTGTTAACGGTGGGGGGCTGAATTGAGCAAAAGTTAACGAAGTAGGGTTTTTTTTTTTTCAAACTATGAGTCTTTAATTGCATTTTTGTCACATCTAAGGAGATTTTAAATGCACTTTACCCTATTAGAGCCCGATAAACCCGGTGGACCCGACCCAACCCGACTTTAACCCGAGCCAAACCTAACCCTCCGGGCTGGTCTTGGGCTTCATATGTTGAACCCGAGGCTGGGCCTGGCTTGGGCTCGGGCTAGGCTTATGATTCATCGGGTTGGGTCGAGGTTAACCTCAAGTCCGACCCAACCCGCCCGAGTTGCACCCCTACCTTTTATAAAAGAGACATTTTTTAATAGAGATTTGCAGCAAGTTCACAAAGAAGTTCGACAACACAGATATGATCTGAAATAAGCTCTTTATTGATATCTTTGAATAGAAAACATAAGGCTCTCAAACAGCCGGGATGAAATGCCAAACTTGACTTGCAAAAATATTGAAATAAGATACAACTTGTTCCATACATCATATCCCTTTATTAATAATGCGGCAATAACCACCTTCAGCAAAATGCCTTCTTCATCAAGTGAAAACTTCGAAGAAGTGTGAAGCTTCTAAAGAGTCAGACAACAAGCCTTCAACGTCTAAGATTATCCACTAGGTTTCCGGCACCTGTGGAGACAAGGGTCAGTACATTGCTACCTATGTACTGGTGAGCAGTCGTAACTAATCTCACCATAAATCAACAGTAGTTGATTATGTGAATGTACACTATTGATTTACGATCTTTCTATCTTGCCTTAGGGTCCATTCATAATTCATATTTGAGAGGAAACATAAGAAGCACACGTTGATGTTAGAAACATAAGTAATTCATATTGTTCTAACATAAGCAATTCATATCATTCACCAATTTGGTGAATCTTATCCACGGTCGATAGCCATCCCTGTATATTTATGAATAACACTTACTCTTATCTGCATAAGATATTATTAGCTATGACACATGTCTATATGAAGATTACTGGTGACACGCCATCTTGGACCGTATTCTAGCTATGATACTTGTATTTATGAGGAGGGATCTAAATCCCCTCACTTTTGCATCCCCATGATAACACCCATTAGATCTTGTTTAAGTCATCTAATTTTAACCGTTGAAAAATCAACGGTTAAGATTAGATGACTTAAACAAAATCCAATAGGTGTGAAAGAGAGGATGCATAGGGGATACAAAAGTGAGGGGATGCGGATCCCTCATATATATATATATGTGTGTGTGTGTGTGTGTGTGTGTGTGTGTATGTG
>JANAVB010024000.1:14008785-14086285 GCA_029216955.1 Iris pallida | reverse complement strand
TAGTCATACAAAATGTGAAGACTAGCAAGAGTTCAGTCATACATGATCAACCCTAGGATTTGTTAATCATGCTACAGCCCGTAGGCAGACAGTAAGTAAAGGTGCAATCGAGCTAACACGTGCTCGTCGGCTAAACGTCTCAAAAGAATATTTTTACAATAGAGTGGGAGAGCAAAATAAAATCCACTCGTTGCCAAGGTTACGCCTGGTGGTCACCATTTGGCTGGAAGACAGGAAGATCCTCTGGTGCTACTCCGGTATCTGGTCATGCAAAACCAGCTGGGTCAGATCCCAGAAAGAGCAAGTGCCACAAAGGAGACTTCACTTAAGAACTAAAACCAGCAATTAGCACAAAACATATTAATATAATAAAAGAAAACTGGAGATATGGTCAATCATGATGATATACAATAAGATAATCCATGGGACTATTCAGATAACCCAATTACAACCCTTAAACCAAACAAGAACCGGGGTTGTAACCCTTCATCTGAACGGAACTTGGTTTTCTACCATTTATCGATAAAGTAAAGCACAAGCATTCAGGTCATGTAACAATCTTGTACAGGATCAGGACAAGACTAGACTGGTTTAGACTCCATCCAATCAGATCACGGCTAAGCAAAGAGTACGGCTTGATACTTTAACTAACTAGGGTTATCACAGGCCTAATTACTAACAAGATGCAATGAGATTATTTTACAGCCACAAGCCCTGCAGACCATCCAGGCTATCCGGACGCAAATTAGGGGTTGAATTCATGTGGGTACATTGTCCAAGGAACACATGTACCCTTAGGTAGCTTGAAGGGTGCAACACATGACAGTGTGCTGGAAATATGCCCTACTCGACGACAGGCTACAAATCCCATGATGGGGCACCCAGATAATGGGATTGCCTGTAGCTGGGAAATCTCTTTATGACTATTGGATTATTCTAGTTATTAGCCTTAATCAGTTTAAGTAGGTACCCATAACCGTGGTACTCAAGGTTCCCTGCCCTAGACATGATGCAAGACCATACTGGTTCACTTGTACAAATATAATCGTCTACGGTATCCAGACCGTTCATTCTTGTCATGTCATTCTTGTCTTGCCATACTAGCCGTCGCAACAGCTTTCAATAGTTCCTATCATGCTTGCTTCTCATATCATGTTATATCATGTCTACTTCATACCATGTCGTGTACAATTATCATTTCAAACATATTAAATAATTCGTGATTATCAAGTTCATGACAAATGGTGTAAGGATATAAAAGGGTAAAGTTGTACGCCATAGGGACTCAAAGTCTCTACGCGCGTACCTCTACGCTAGGCCAAGGGGCCTCAAGCGTAAAGTGGCTTACGCTAGCAAGAGCAAGGTGAGATAGCTCTACGCGAGCAAGGGTGCACGCAGGTGGGGTTTTACGCGAGCCAGGGCTTTACACTAGCAAGTCATAGGCAAGCGAGGCTCTACGCGAGCAAGCTCTACGCGAGGAAACACTCGATCAAGACTTTACGCACGCGAGAGTCTGTTCGAGCCAGGATTTTACGCGAGCACGATTTTACGTGAGCGGGAGGGCCCCGAACGTAAAATTCGAATGAACTCGGCGTAGAACGGAGTACGCTGGCACGCAATTGCGTGTGCGTAAAAGGCTGAATAATACGCTGTCACATAAAATGTGGACGTAAAGGCTAAACACCACGCTAACACGTTAGAACGTGTGCCTAAAACTTCATCTTCTCCCCATGGCCAAGACAAGTAGGCATAAAAGCTCACGAACTCAAACAAGCTCCATCTCGGTCAAGTCTCGATGAAATCCAACCATTCCAGAGCCAAACTTGCGTGAAATCGAAATCCCTACTACATGGAACTCTCCATTTAGGAAATAACCAAGTTTTAAAGATCAAAACCATGAAGATCAAAAATGCTAAAACTTAGATCTACATGAAATGAGCCATGGAATTCGAAAATGCTAAATACTAAAGTGACTTAGAATCTCATGAGGAAGACAATAGAACGACAAAATCTGAGTTCCTCCATGAAGCAAGTTGTACTTGCCTAAGCCTCTCTCTGGTCGGTGGAGAGAGCTAATAGAGGAAGGAGAAGAGTAAATGAAGAAGTGAATGAAGATAGAGAATGGGTTGTTGGAATTAATAAATGATGGAGGGTGGTAGGTAGGGGTTTGTGTTCCAACCCAAACCAAACCAACCAGGCCGAACCCAACCGAACCCGATGCATGCCAGAACCATGAAATGCTAACTAACTCATGCCAATGCAGAACCCAAGGCTAACCAATCAGGACAAGTCTATATACAGGTCTGAGATTACGTACACGTATAACAAAATACGTAATACGAACTACAGGCGTTACAACTCTACCCACCTTAAAAGAATTTCGTCCTCGAAATTTAATTAAGAGGCCAGAGAGCCAAGAACAAGCTATACTAATCACAGACAAGCTATACTAAGCAGTCTACCATGCAATCATTCATTCAAGCAAGGAATCGAGAGTATAAGGCATAAGAAGGACATTATACCTTACGAGTCAAACATGTCGGGATATCGCGATCGGATATCATCCTCACGCTCCCACGTTGACTCACCCAAAGAGTAATGATCCCAAGCAACATGGACTAACTTGATAGTCTTGTTCTTGAGTATCTTCTCTCTCTGATCTAATATGGATACGGGCCTCTCCTCATACGAAAGGTTGGTACCAACAACCAATTTCGAATGATCAAGGACATGACTCGGATTTGGGATATACCGTCGTAATTGGGATACATGGAAGACATCATGCACCTCACGTAACGACGGGAGAAGAGCGAGACGATAGGTCACATCTCCTACTCGCTCTAGAATGTCAAACGGTCCTATATACCTAGGACTAAGCTTTTCTCGCACGCCAAAACGAATGACGCCACGGGTAGGCGAGATCCTCAGGAATACATTGTCGCCGACAGAAAACTCAAGGGGACGCCGATAAGAATCGGCCCAATGTCGCTGGCGATCTTGTGCGATACGAAGATGATCTCTAATTTTCTGACCACCTCAACTATCTGAGTGATTTTTGGACCGAACATCTGCCTCTCTCCAACATCGTCCCATGCTAGCGGAGATCTGCACTTTCTACAATAAAGTGCCTCGAACGGTGCCATCTGGATACTGGCTTGGAAACTGTTGTTATACGAGAATTCCACCAGGTGCAGGTGATCCTCCCACGAACCACCGAAGTCAAGTATATAAGATCTCAACATATCTTCCAAGGTTCATATGGTACGCTCTGACTGACCATCTGTCTGCGAATGATAAGCTGAGCTGAACTGGAGACGGGTTTCCAAACTCTCTTGCAGATTGCGCCAAAAGTACGACGTAAATCTTGAATCCCTGTCTGAGGTGATACTGGCTGGTACACCATAAAATCTGACGATCTACCTGAGGTACATCTCTGCTAGCTGAGCCGTCGACTGACCAACTCTGAATGGGAGAAAGTGAGCCACCTGTGTGAGCCTATCTATAATAACCCAAATAGCATCTCTACCGGCCGGGGACCTAGGTAATACAGTCATGAAATCCATGGTTATATGCTCCCAGTTCCATTCTGGAATCGGTAAAGGCTGAAGAAGTCCAGCCAGTCTATGATGTTCAGCTTTAACTTGTTGGCAAGCCAAACACTGAAAGACAAACCGGGCTATCTTCTTCTTCATGCCATTCCGCCAAAAATGCTGCCGGATATCTCGGTACATCTTCGTACCACCGGGATGAATCGAATACTGAGAACTGTGAGCTTCTGCCATGATCTCCTGTCTTATATCATCACTAAGTACACAAAGATGCATCTCATGCCAAAGTGTACCGTCCTCATGGATACATAACTCCGGTCTTCGCCCTGCTACACATTCTGTCCTAAGTCGCTGAAGCTTAGAATCCACTGACTGAGCTAATTTGATCCTCTCAACTATGCTGGACTGAACTTGCATACCGGCCATCAATGCCACATTGGTAGGAAGGACAACTTCTATACCCATCTTCTGAAGATCTGTTAATAACTCTGGTTGTGCTGTTAGAAAATAAGCTCCGGCTCTCCTGCTCAATGTATCTGCTACTACGTTGGCCTTCCCAGGATGATACTGCAAGCTGATGTCGTAATCCACAAGTAGCTCTAGCCATCTCCTCTGATGCATGTTAAGATCCTTCTGGGTGAACACATACTTCAGGCTCTTATGGTCGGTGAAAATCTCCACCCTATCTCCATATAAGTAATGCCTCCACAACTTAAGGGCAAACACTACTGCTGCTAACTCCAAGTCATGGGTTGGGTAATTCCTCTATGATCACGAAGTTGATGTGACGCATAAGCTATTACCTTCCCATGCTGCATCAAAATACATCCTAAACCTCTGCCTGAAGCATCACAACACACTAAAAATCCTCCAGTTCCATCTGGAAGCGTGAGAATGGGTGCCATCATCAAGCCTTGCTTCAACTTCTCAAAAGATTCCTGATATTCTGTTGTCCAAGCAAAGTGCACATTCTTACGAGTCAACTGGGTCATAGGTGCTAAAATCCGTGCAAAGTCTGAAACAAATTGCCGGTAGTAGCCGGCCAAGCCAAGAAAACTGTGATCTTTTGCAACTGTGCTGGGTACTGGCCATGTCTCAATAGCCACGATCTTCTGGAGATCCACTTCTACTCCACCTCTGGTGATGATATGACCCAAGTATGAAATGTGATCGAGCCAGAACTCGCATTTACTGAACTTGCCATACAACTGGTGCTCCCTGAGAATCTGAAGAACTACACGAAGATGCTGCTCATGCTCCGCCTCACTCTTGCTATAGACCAGGATGTCATCTATAAACACAATCATGAACTGATCCAAGTATGGCATGAAGATACGATTCATGAGGTCTATGAATACAGTCGATGCATTGGTTGCTCCAAATGGCATAACAAGGAACTCCCAATGCCCATATCTAGATCTGAAAGCTGTCTTCGGGATGTCCTGCTCTCTGACTCTGATCTGATGGTATCCTGACCGCAAGTCAATCTTCGAGAATACTGCTGCCCCCTTGAGTTGATCAAACAAGTCATCTATCCTCGGGAGAGGGTATTTGTTCTTGATTGTCACTGAGTTCAAGGTACGATAATCTACACATAATCTGGATGTACCATCCTTCTTTTTCACAAGAAGCATCGAGGCTCCCCAAGGCGATCCACTTGCACGAATGAATCCATTGGTCCTGAGTTCTTCAATCATCTTGTACAATATCTCTAACTCTGACGACGCCATCCTGTAGACTCTTTCCGACACCGGGGCTGTCCCTGGGATCAAGTCGATAGTAAACTCGATCTCTCGCTCCGGCGGCATACCTGGAAGCTCCTCGGGAAAAACATCAAGAAACTCTTCTACAATTCTGGAAAACTGAACTGCTACTGCCACTGCCATCCGCAACACTGGAGGTGAAGGTTCTACTCCGTCTCGGAAGAATGAAAACTCTGACTCACCAAGAATACTAAAAATAATCTTACCGATATGGCAATATATTCTAGCATACTGGTCCCTCATCTAATCCATCCCTAAGACCACATCATAATCGGCCATCGGGAATTCTATCAACCTAGCGGGAAACTCTCTACCGCTAACTACGATCCGACACGAGAAAAACACTCTATCTACTCCCACAAGACCATTACCAGTAAGTATATTGAGCCTTACTGATAATGACTCGGGCTCCAGTCCTATTCGTGTCGCGAACCGTACAGACATAAATGAATGCGATGCACCAGAATTATGTAATACTGATGCTGGAAAGGAGTTGACGAGAATAGTACCTGCCACTTCCTCACCTGATGCTAACTCCTCCTCTACGGTCAAATCCATCACTTGACCGTGCCCTCGGGGTGCTGGTCCCCGCTGCTGGAAACCTTTCTGGCGGTTCTGGGTCTGAACTTGGACTTGTGCATACTGCTGGGGGTTCTGCTGCTGAAATGCTTGAGCCTGAGGCGGCAAGGGCCTCGAAAATGGGTACTGCTGCTGCTGGACTGGTACTGGGGCTGGTCCCCGAACTGAAGGACTAGAAAAGATCGAAGAAGAGGAACTCCCCCTATTCGGGCAGTTCACAACCCTGTGGTCCGGTGCTCCACAAACCAAGAACAAGCCCTGTGCTCTGTGACACTCTAACACCACGTGCCCTGGCTTTCCACAATGAGTGCAACCCATTGCGGAAGACGGCTTCTGTTGCTGCTGGGGATACGCCGAGGTCGAATGCTGAACTAACATAACAGAAGCCGCCCGCCTCGGAGCTCCAATGGTTAAAGCCCGAGCGGCCATGGCTGGTGCTGAAGACTGGTTCATCTGGCCGTGAGACCTCTTCTGACTCCCGGTCCGATCTATAATCCTCTGGAAGGTATACTCATGCCTCCTCGCTACTCTTAATATCGCATCAAAAGTCTGATGCTAAAACTGCTCGACTGCTAGTAAAATCTCCAGGTGGAGTCCCTGCTAGAACCGCTGAGCTCTGTCGAACTCAGTCGCCACCAAGGTCGGAGCAAACCGACTAAGTCTGGAAAACTCGGCCGCATACCCATCGACCGTCCTGCCCATCTGCTTCAAATTTATGAACCTCGTCTGTAGATCATACCGAGCTACAGCGTCAAAGTACTTGGTCCGGAATCTCTCACGGAATACTGTCCAAACAATAGGTGCCACTAATCTATCGGCCTGCGACGCCCACCAGCTGTGGACTAGAACCAGTAACTGCAGGCGCACCACGGCTACCTTCTCGTTCTCTGGGGTCCTGGCTGCTTCTAGAATAACCTCAGTATCCTGCAGCCAAGCGTCTGCGGCAATAGCATCTTCGCTACCATCGAAAAAGGGAGGGTTCAAGCGCTTGAAGCTGTTGGCCGCTGTAGCACCCACTTTTTGAAATAAGGGTATTTTAGTCATTTTAGCCATTTTAGCCATTTTAGTCATTTTGTGATTTTCTAGATATTTTTGACTTGTGATTGATTTAGCCTTTGGTCTAACTTTAGAAAACCCACATTAGAGACCAACCATGACCTATGATGAGTATCTAGCTAATTAGATTTTATTTTTAGGCTTTGGTTTAATTTAGAAGCCATTTGGCTATTTTTAGACTAATTAATTAATTGGCCTTTGTAGCCTTTTGTTAATTGAGCTTAAACTCAACTTAAATAGAGGAGTGGGACCCATGGACCAACCTTGACCCTATTAGGACTCCTATGGTCGACCAAAATAGGAAACCCCCATCCTCTATATAAGCATTGCATTGGAATAGACACCCCCTTTACAAAACCCTAGTTTCCAGCTCTCCAAAACCCTAACTTTTTCACCCGACCTCCGTTTCACCCCAAATGAAGTGCATTGTGATCGTGGGAAGGAGGAGAATTTGCTGGAGCATTGTTAGCAAGGAGTTGGAGGCATTTGCTCGGTGGAAACTGGTCGTCTCATCGATCGAGGAGTCAGTTTCTTGATTTTTCAACTCACAATAGGTAAACCCATAAAAACCATAGTTTCTTCTGGTTTTTCTTCATATTAGCATGCATCTAGGTACCCTAGAACTACCCATGAAGTTTGGTTAAGTTTCGTGTCCGTTTTATAGGTGTATCGGACACGTATCGGATTAGGTTTATAGGTGTTCGATGAAATTCCTCTTAGATTTCGATCGTGTTATTTTTGTAATCTAATTTCATGGATTTATAGCCCAAGATGTAAGGATTCCCAAACCCTAGGTTCTTGTTTGAATCGACTCGATTTCGTGTCCTAAAACAGGACACGCACGCGCGCACGAGGGCCGCGCGCGTGTCCTGCTGCTGCCGTGTCCTTTCTCGATGGACACGGTGTTTCGACTCAAGAAAATTGGTGAGTAGAGAGGGACCATGACTGAAAGGGTGCTCGTAAAATTTCGTAGGATTTCGTGGAGTATCGAGGGAGAAATCGACTCGGCATCGATCGTGCACTGCCGTGCGTGCGTGAGAATGCGGCGTCTGATACGCACTTCGTGCGACTCGGACACATGGCGAGAGTCCAGTGCAGGCACGTGGACGTGTAGCCCTATAGGTGGGCTACGTGTACGTGTAACCATGTGTCCTATTTCGCTCTGTGTCGAGCCCTAGATCGTGTGACACGCGTGCACGATGTTTAGTTCTTTGAGTTTCAACCACTCTAGGATTTGTTTTTGGACACGTCGTGTCTTGTCTTCTGGACACGACACGACCTGGGTAGCACCTACACACACGCAGGAATCATTACCAACCTTTAGTTTCAAACATCATTGGGTTTTTCAAGGGTTTTAGGTCATGATTAGATAATTGGTTGAGTATCAAGTTAAGTCAGATTTTCAGTTTCAATTTTCCTTCCTGTTCAGTTTCCTGATTATTGATCCCATCATAATCCGATGCAATATGCTGTATAAATCAAACCTACAGGTCCTACACTACCATATCTTGGAGTATCTATTAGATTGCATCAAGAGTAGGGCTGTGATCGAATTGGGTTGGCATAGAGTATCAGTTGGTATCAGATTTACTGTTCCAGTTTTCTTTCTTGTACTGTTTAGTATTTTGCTCAGTTTTCGAATGTGGTTCCTGATCAAAACTCGACCTACAAATCCTTTTTGACCCCCTCTAGGTGATACATGTTAGTGTGAATCAAAGTTTAAGCTGTATCCGAAATTGAGTAGCCATAGGTTAGATGAGTCTTTAAATTCCAGTTTTTCTTCACTGTGCAGTATTGATTCTTTCCAGTTCGGTTCCAGGTATTTTCTGTGTAAATCGGCCTACAGGATCCTATTATACATATCTAGGTAAATACCTATTAGGTTGTAGTATCGAGAGTTGAATTTGAAGGATGTGTTTCAAGTAGCAGGTTGCTTGAAAGTTCCTGTTTTCCTGTCAGTTCCCGTTGTTTCATATTTCACAAATTTTTCTGTCATGTGAAATCATGTAGGCAACCCATAAATCCCTTCTGGCCTATATGAGAGTTTACTTGCTAGTTTGCAATGGGTTAAGACCTTGATCAATGTTGGGTTGACACTTAGTATAGGGTTTTCCTTAATAGTTCAGTTTCCCTTTTAGAACCTATTAGACATATATAAGTGATACCTAGTAGTTTGTTAATAGAAATAGGGCTGGGATCCATTTGGGTTAGCAATAGGTATTGTGTTGTTAGATTTTCCAGTTTTCCTGTTCCAGTTTCATTTCCAGTTTTTTTGACAGTTAGTTCAATGTTAGCTGATTGTTAGTTAGGAATTAGTAATGTCCAGTCCAGTTTAGATGTTACTAAGGACTAGTTGTTGTAGTTAGAGTAGGATTTGGTTTTAAGGTTTATATGTATGTGTGTATTGGTTAGATAGGCTGATGTTTTGTGATGAAATTCAGGAAGTAAGCAAGCAGTGAGGCTTGCAACAGCAGCAATGGCATGCTGCATAGCAGCAGGGCTGAAATAAATAGCCAACTGCAATGGCAGTAGCAACACCAGCATGTCAAGTGCATGTGTTCAAGTGTGTGGTTACATTGGGTTGTGTGGTGAGGATTCAAGAATTTAGATTACCCTATTCTAAACTAGAGAATTCCTAAAAGATATCCTAGCCTAGAATTTAGTAGATATTAGTCTAAGTATGGGGATTAGACATAGGGTATTGTGTGTTAAAGTAGTGCTATTTGAATTTCATTGATCATTGAGATTAGACTTCTTGAAAACCTAAGATACCACCAACACATACCAAATCAACTCTAAGACTAGTAGTGGACCAACATTGACCTAGTTTGACTAGTTTGGTTGACCAAAGTTGACCCAAGGTTGACTTTGACTTAGATTGACCAAATTCATGTAGAATTTGCATTGAAACTTTTCTTGTGATATTTTAGACTGTATTATGACATGTGGTTGTTTTAAATAGGATCTTATTACTCCAGTCCAGTCACTTATCATCATCAGCAGTTCGGATTGCCAGACGAGTACATTCTCTGATCTTTTTATGCTTCTTTGGATATGTACTCTTGTTATAGACTAGTATACTTGATGCTGACACGACGTTCACACGGATCGGTACCCTATGGATCTTTTCATGCGATGTTATCCCCTCGGATACATCGAGTATGTCATATTTCATGTACTTTATCATGTTCATCATGTACTCCATGTATTCACTTTTATCCATGTGCACTCATATGTTATTCATGTACACTCATGACCATATGAGCTCCATGTATACAGTAGTTGTTATCCATGTGCAATAACATAACATGCTTCGATCCTTGTGTATTGGTTGGGGGCAGGGAGAGTGTAGTTGGTTATGTGATCATTATCCCCAGTAGTTGTTATCCATGTTATTTCCGTAGTTGTATCCATGTGCGACCCAAGCTGTTTACGTAACCAATTCATGCTCTGTTTCACGTAGAAGGTTATATTCTCTATTTATCATATTTATATCTCAGTTATATCTTCTCTCCTGTTGATTTCTCTTTACAGCAATTCATGTATAGTTTTCTATAGCTTGCTTTATATGTCCATTCCTGATATGAACTGTTGTGAGAGATATGTGCTCGTTCCGTCCTGATTGGGCATGTTGAAAATTTTACAGGTGATGATGAGGAGTACTGTCCTACTTATTCTGGCATTGGCTTAAATGACACTGGCGACGTGGGCCCACAGGAGGATCCCACAGTCGCTGAGGACTTGCCCATAGTCTAGCTGAGACTTAGTACTTTATTTGTATTTTCTATTTGAGGCTTTTATGAGTTGTACTTGAGATATTTCTGGTGGTTTACACCTAGACTTTTATTGTGACTTTCTTGAGATTATTCTCCTGTTCCATCATAGTATTGTGATTGAGTTACGTATTATTTACTCTCTATTCATAGCCTGGTTAGATTGTGTTAGATATGGTGACTCAGGACAGCGTTCTACCGCCGACACTGCGGCGTAGGCTGGGCGTTCGTTACTTCTCGTGCCCTCACACTGGGTGCGGGTCGTGACACATTTTTAGTGGTGGCCCATGCAGGTCCGCAATCACAACTAGTGTGATTCATAGTAATACTCGAACTAGAGTATCATTACAACCTGCAGTAGGATATAAGATATAAGTTAAGGTACTCAATCACTATTAGGAATTCCTGAGAGATTCCTGGGACGACCCTTGAGAATCTCATTTTGAGCTTCGATTTAAATTCCTTTTCCCTTACTTTTGTCCACCTTCCTCCCTCGATTCTTGCATCTTGTTTGAACTCTTACCCTTACTTCCTTGTGTTTAATAATGGTTAGGAAGATGGCTACACTGCTATATACTCATTGGTCAAACGCATGGCTAGGAAGATTACATTAAGGAATTGGGATACACGGAGATTTTGATTAAGTTATAAGGGCATTTTTCTAAATGGATGCTTTAATGATTAGTAGTTGTAAGTTGGGATATTACCAAGGAAATTTATCTTGAAGATTCTAAGTAGTAATCACCAGAGGATTATAAAATTATATCTTGATACCGGAGAAAATTAGTTAGAATCTAAATAAATTGATTTCAGGAATTGATGGGATTCATGAATTATTGGATTATGATTATACATCCTTACGTATATAGATTGGTTTGAATGATCAAAAAAAAAAGGGGGTGGCAGTATGAACTATTAAATTGAGTCGTACAAGCTGCGATGTATATATTGAATTTCAAATTTAAGTGGAATCAATGATATTAAAAATTTTGGTTTAGAAGATCAGGAAGATATGAAAACGATTGTTTTGGAAGAAATTTTTTGGAATCATGTCAATTGATTAAAGATTTAAAAATCTATTTGGATTTTGGTTTAAGAAGTAGTGATTATGTTTCAATGACTTGGAAAAAAAAAATTTATGGTTGATAAGCGCGTTAAAATACTGAGCTGTAACTGCTAGATTGTCGTGATAAGCTGAGTGTCTATCTTGAGGATTATTTGAGACAAATTGGGAGTTTTTTTTAAAATTTAGGAAGTGATATAGAATTTTATGGATTCATGATTTATCAACTCTGGAGTTGGATTGAAACATTAAATTTGGAAAGGTTAGTAGTAACGAGATCAAAGTTATTATGAGATTTATGAAAAGGATTTAAATGTTAGTCGTGGTTAGATTGGAAGGCTTAGAGTGAATACAAATTGAGGTAGTTATTTTTTGGAATTTCTTTTTAAAGGAATGTAAAGGTAGGCCACCAAGGTAACCTTAATGAGATAGAAGTGTTCCACACTAATTGCCATATCACTCGTGACTATGATAGTAGTATATACTCCAGTGTTGTTAGTCGTCTGCCAAACTATGGGACTGTATCTCAATCTTGACTTACTCAACCTTTTCTTAAATCTAGATGTTTTATGGTGACTTCTAACCATTTGTATTTGATCATTCCTTAACAGTATTCGCCTTTAATACTGTGTCCCTAAATTATTTCACTAGATTCTTAATTAAATTTATTCCATGCTTCAACTTGATTTCCTTTATTTTTGTATTAGTTGTCACCTCTTGAACCTTTACCATGATACTAAAATACTTTCTGACTTAAATTCGAGATTCAACCATGACTCAATTCTTTCAACCCGACATGTGATGGAGTTCTTCTTATTCTTTAAATGCTTAACGTTGTACCTTATCTTGATTGCTTGACCAGCTTAGTTAAGGATCTTGGACTATTTCTTTTCTTCTTCATCATTACCTCCCTTACTTATACTTGACTACCTTATGTTGCTAATTTAGCCTTAGTTTTGCAAGCTTATCCCTTTTTGAGCTTGATCATGACATATTTTATTGGGTCGCGACCCACTAACATATTGTCTAATCAGAACCGGTGTATAATGGTCTGATCAACCTAGTGCACTTGGTTCGCTTTCATATATTACTCTATGTGGATGAGACTCTAGAGCATCTGTCTCATCCACGACAGTTTGGCAATTCTCCTTGAACTATTTTTCGTCGTCTATGAACCACGTATTGTACTCAATAGTATCGTCTTTGAACTCTTTTGCTTTTGTCTTTCACATATTTCAGAAAGGCAAGGCACTGTACTTAATATGTCAACCCAGAGTATCACATTTAGCTTCCTTATCAAAAGGAGGATAGTGGCTTAATTCTATATCCTTACTGTATCCTTTATGATTTTAATAGTGTTAAATTCTAAACCCATGATCACGACCAGTCGATTTGGTCATTCCCTTATCGTCCAATGTTGGAACCTTATTCAATTGAATTAATTCAATTGTGACATGGATTTCAAATCTTGGATACTCGTGCCTAGATTTCAATGACCTCGTTCTCCATCTTGCCCAAACCTTGATTAATTCTGGATTGGATCAACTTAGATCATGTTGAGACTAAAATTTCTTGTAGATATATATATAGTGTGCTTGGATTTCAGTGTTATTGACAGTCGTGCTTTAAACTTTCAATTTTGATCATCTTTAGAATAGTAACGCTCTATAGTTAATTTCAGTTGTTTTTTTATAATCACCAGTTTTCAAAACGGATGATAGACTGCCTTACAGCCCGATGATTTATTATTTATCCTTATCTTTTCCCAGAATGGCACCCTTGACCAGAGTTTGTCCCCAGTGCACAGCTGCAATTCCGGATGAGACCGAGATTGTACTTTCCCCTTCTATTGCTCAGGAGGTGTTAGTAGCCTCACCGGAGAATTTCCCTCCATCTCTTGTCCTTCAGGAGGGGACTGCAGTTCAGCCGGAGACTGAGGGCCCTCCTTTGTCTTCTGGAGCGGTACCCATGCCATTCCTGTTGAAGCTCATATTCACAGATTTCTTCAGGATTTGCGGGAGGTACAGAGACTTCAGGCTGAGCTTATGAGAGAGCAGAGCCTCAGTATCCAACTGTTATGGGATTACATACATTCGAGGGAGGAGCCTAGTCCCAAGAGAGCAAGGAGCAGTTTATACCCAGAGCCTCAGGAGTACCCAGGCTTTTAGCCTAGACCAGCCTATCCAGTTCAGATTCCTGTCCAGCGGAGACCAGTTGAGCGAGTGCCTACCTGTGCCTTCTGTAAGAAGCTTGGGCACGCATGGAAGGACTGTAGGAAGAGACTAGGATTGTGCCTATTTTGTGGGTTAGCAGCTGCACACAAGATACGAGACTGTCCTACTACACTTACCCGTAGACGAGGCCTACCTCCAGGAGAGAGAGTTCCAGCTACCAGACCTAGTAGAGGTGAGTTCTTGACCCATACCTTATCCTATCTTGATGATTACTGTACCCTACCATAATGTTTGTATGCTTGATACCTTATGACTACTTTTGATCTAGTATGACTTTAGTAGCTAGACGAGACTCCAGACTGATTGCCTGCCATAACCCTGTATGATTTCTTTTCAACTGCATGATTTAGATAAGTTTTCTTAAGACCATGATTGTTGGGAATTGACCTAGAAAGAGTAGGATCATCTTAATTTCGAGGACGAAATTATTTTAAGGAGGGTAGACTTGTAGCACCCACTTTTTGAAATAAGGGTATTTTAGTCATTTTAGCCATTTTAGTCATTTTGTGATTTTTTAGATATTTTTGACTTGTGATTGATTTAGCCTTTGGTCTAACTTTAGAAAACCCACATTAGAGACCAACCATGACCTATGATGAGTATCTAGCTAATTAGATTTTATTTTTAGGCTTTGGTTTAATTTAGAAGCCATTTGGCTATTTTTAGACTAATTAATTAATTGGCCTTTGTAGCCTTTTGTTAATTGAGCTTAAACTCAACTTAAGTAGAGGAGTGGGACCCATGGACCAACCTTGACCCTATTAGGACTCCTATGGCCGGCCAAAACAGGAAACCCCCATCCCCTATATAAGCATTGCATTGGAATAGACACCCCCTTTACAAAACCCTAGTTTCCAGCTCTCCAAAATCCTAACTTTTTCACCCGACCTCCGTTTCACCCCAAACGAAGTGCGTTGTGATCGTGGGAAGGAGGAGAATTTGCTGGAGCCTTGTTAGCAAGGAGTTGGAGGCGTTTGCTCGGTGGAAACTGGTCGTCTCATCGATCGAGGAGTCAGTTTCTTGATTTTTCAACTCGCAATAGGTAAACCCATAAACACCATAGTTTCTTCTGGTTTTTCTTCATATTAGCATGCATCTAGGTACCCTAGAACTACCCATGAAGTTTGGTTAAGTTTCGTGTCCGTTTGATAGGTGTATCGGACACGTATCGGATTAGGTTTATAGGTGTTCGATGAAATTCCTCTTAGATTTCGATCGTGTTATTTTTGTAATCTAATTTCATGGATTTATAGCCCTAGATGTAAGGATTCCCAAACCCTAGGTTCTTGTTTGAATCGACTCGATTTCGTGTCCCAAAACAGGATACGCACGCGCGCACGAGGGCCGCGCGCGTGTCCTGCTGCTGCCGTGTCCTTTCTCGATGGACACGGTGTTTTGACTCGAGAAAATTGGTGAGTAGAGAGGGACCATGACTGAAAGGGTGCTCGTAAAATTTCGTAGGATTTCGTGGAGTATCGAGGGAGAAATCGACTCGGCATCGATCGTGCACAGCCGCGCGCGCGTGAGAACGCGGCGTCTGATACGCACTTCGTGCGACTCGGACACATGGCGAGAGTCCAGTGCAGGCACGTGGACGTGTAGCCCTATAGGTGGGCTACGTGTACGTGTAACCACGTGTCCTATTTCGCTCTGTGTCGAGCCCTAGATCGTGTGACACGCGTGCACGATGTTTAGTTCTTTGAGTTTCAACCACTCTAGGATTTGTTTTTGGACACGTCGTGTCTTGTCTTCTGGACACGACACGACCTGGGTAGCACCTACACACATGCAGGAATCATTACCAACCTTTAGTTTTAAACATCATTGGGTTTTTCAAGGGTTTTAGGTCATGATTAGATAATTGGTTGAGTATCAAGTTAAGTCAGATTTTCAGTTTCAATTTTCCTTCCTGTTCAGTTTCCTGATTATTGATCCCATCATAATCCGATGCAATATGCTGTATAAATCAAACCTACAGGTCCTACACTACCATATCTTGGAGTATCTATTAGATTGCATCAAGAGTAGGGCTGTGATCGAATTGGGTTGGCATAGAGTATCAGTTGGTATCAGATTTACTGTTCCAGTTTTCTTTCTTGTACTGTTTAGTATTTTGCTCAGTTTCGAATGTGGTTCCTGATCAAAACTCGACCTACAAATCCTTTTTGACCCCCTCTAGGTGATACATGTTAGTGTGAATCAAAGTTTAGGCTGTATCCAAAATTGAGTAGCCATAGGTTAGATGAGTCTTTAAATTCCAGTTTTTCTTCACTGTGCAGTATTGATTCTTTCCAGTTCGGTTCCAGGTATTTTCTGTGTAAATCGGCCTACAGGATCCTATTATACATATCTAGGTAAATACCTATTAGGTTGTAGTATCGAGAGTTGAATTTGAAGGATGTGTTTCAAGTAGCAGGTTGCTTGAAAGTTCCTATTTTCCTGTCAGTTCCCGTTGTTTCATATTTCACAAATTTTCCTGTCATGTGAAATCATGTAGGCAACCCATAAATCCCTTCTGGCCTATATGAGAGTTTACTTGCTAGTTTGCAATGGGTTAAGACCTTGATCAATGTTGGGTTGACACTTAGTATAGGGTTTTCCTTAATAGTTCAGTTTCCCTTTTAGAACCTATTAGACATATATAAGTGATACCTAGTAGTTTGTTAATAAAAATAGGGCTGGGATCCATTTGGGTTAGCAATAGGTATTGTGTTGTTAGATTTTTCCAGTTTTCCTGTTCCAGTTTTATTTCCAGTTTTGTTGACAGTTAGTTCAATGTTAGCTGATTGTTAGTTAGGAATTAGTAATGTCCAGTCCAGTTTAGATGTTACTAAGGACTAGTTGTTGTAGTTAGAGTAGGATTTGGTTTTAAGGTTTATATGTATGTGTGTATTGGTTAGATAGGCTGATGTTTTGTGATGAAATTCAGGAAGTAAGCAAGCAGTGAGGCTTGCAACAGCAGCAATGGCATGCTGCATAGCAGCAGGGCTGAAATAAATAGCCAACTGCAATGGCAGTAGCAACACCAGCATGTCAAGTGCATGTGTTCAAGTGTATGGTTACATTGGGTTGTGTGGTGAGGATTCAAGAATTTAGATTACCCTATTCTAAACTAGAGAATTCCTAAAAGATATCCTAGCCTAGAATTTAGTAGATATTAGTCTAAGTATGGGGATTAGACATAGGGTATTGTGTGTTAAAGTAGTGCTATTTGAATTTCATTGATCGTTGAGATTAGACTTCTTGAAAACCTAAGATACCACCAACACATACCAAATCAACTCTAAGACTAGTAGTGGACCAACATTGACCTAGTTTGACTAGTTTGGTTGACCAAAGTTGACCCAAGGTTGACTTTGACTTAGATTGACCAAATTCATATAGAATTTGCATTGAAACTTTCCTTGTGATATTTTAGACTGTATTATGACATGTGGTTGTTTTAAATAGTATCTTATTACTCCAGTCCAGTCACTTATCATCATCAGCCGTTCGGATTGCCAGGCGAGTACATTCTCTGATCTTTTTATGCTTCTTTGGATATGTACTCTTGTTATAGACTAGTATACTTGATGCTGACACGACGTTCACACGGATCGGTACCCTATGGATCTTTTCATGCGATGTTATCCCCTCGGATACATCGAGTATGTCATATTTTATGTACTTTATCATGTTCATCATGTACTCCATGTATTCACTTTTATCCATGTGCACTCATATGTTATTCATGTACACTCATGACCATATGAGCTCCATGTATACAGTAGTTGTTATCCATGTGCAATAACATAACATGCTTCGATCCTTGTGTATTGGTTGGGGGCAGGGAGAGTGTAGTTGGTTATGTGATCATTATCCCCAGTAGTTGTTATCCATGTTATTTCCGTAGTTGTATCCATGTGCGACCCAAGCTGTTTACATAACCAATTCATGCTCTGTTTCACGTAGAAGGTTATATTCTCTATTTATCATATTTATATCTCAGTTATATCTTCTCTCCTGTTGATTTCTCTTTACAGCAATTCATGTATAGTTTTCTATAGCTTGCTTTATATGTCCATTCCTGATATGAACTGTTGTGAGAGATATGTGCTCGTTCCGTCCTGATTGGGCATGTTGAAAATTTTACAGGTGATGATGAGGAGTACTGTCCTACTTATTCTGGCATTGGCTTAAATGACACTGGCGACGTGGGCCCACAGGAGGATCCCACAGTCGCTGAGGACTTGCCCATAGTCTAGCTGAGACTTAGTACTTTATTTGTATTTTCTATTTGAGGCTTTTATGAGTTGTACTTGAGATATTTCTGGTGGTTTAAACCTAGACTTTTATAGTGACTTTCTTGAGATTATTCTCCTGTTCCATCTTAGTATTGTGATTGAGTTACGTATTATTTACTCTCTATTCATAGCCTGGTTAGATTGTGTTAGATATGGTGACTCAGGACAGCGTTCTACCGCCGACACTGTGGCGTAGGCTGGGCGTTCGTTACTTCTCGTGCCCTCACACTGGGTGCGGGTCGTGACACATTTTTAGTGGTGGCCCATGCAGGTCCGCAATCACAACTAGTGTGATTCGTAGTAATACTCGAACTAGAGTATCATTACAACCTGCAGTAGGATATAAGATATAAGTTAAGGTACTCAATCACTATTAGGAATTCCTGAGAGATTCCTGGGACGACCCTTGAGAATCTCATTTTTGAGCTTCGATTTAAATTCCTTTTCCCTTACTTTTGTCCACCTTCCTCCCTCGATTCTTGCATCTTGTTTGAACTCTTACCCTTACTTCCTTGTGTTTAATAATGGTTAGGAAGATGGCTACACTGCTATATACTCATTGGTCAAACGCATGGCTAGGAAGATTACATTAAGGAATTGGGATACACGGAGATTTTGATTAAGTCATAAGGGCATTTTTCTAAATGGATGCTTTAATGATTAGTAGTTGTAAGTTGGGATATTACCAAGGAAATTTATCTTGAAGATTCTAAGTAGTAATCACCAGAGGATTATAAAATTATATCTTGATACCGGAGAAAATTAGTTAGAATCTAAATAAATTGATTTCAGGAATTGATGGGATTCATGAATTATTGGATTATGATTATACATCCTTACGTATATAGATTGGTTTGAATGATCAAAAAAAAAAAGGGGGTGGCAGTATGAACTATTAAATTGAGTCGTACAAGCTGCGATGTATATATTGAATTTCAAATTTAAGTGGAATCAATGATATTAAAAATTTTGGTTTAGAAGATCAGGAAGATATGAAAACGATTGTTTTGGAAGCAATTTTTTGGAATCATGTCAATTGATTAAAGATTTAAAAATCTATTTGGATTTTGGTTTAAGAAGTAGTGATTATGTTTCAATGACTTGGAAAAAAAAAATTTATGGTTGATAAGCGCGTTAAAATACTGAGCTGTAACTGCTAGATTGTCGTGATAAGCTGAGTGTCTATCTTGAGGATTATTTGAGACAAATTGGGAGTTTTTTTTAAAATTTAGGAAGTGATATAGAATTTTATGGATTCATGATTTATCAACTCTGGAGTTGGATTGAAACGTTAAATTTGGAAAGGTTAGTAGTAACGAGATCAAAGTTATTATGAGATTTATGAAAAGGATTTAAACGTTAGTCGTGGTTAGATTGGAAGGCTTAGAGTGAATACAAATTGAGGTAGTTATTTTTTGGAATTTCTTTTTAAAGGAATGTAAAGGTAGGCCACCAAGGTAACCTTAATGAGATAGAAGTGTTCCACACTAATTGCCATATCACTCGTGACTATGATAGTAGTATATACTCCAGTGTTGTTAGTCGTCTGCCAAACTATGGGACTGTATCTCAATCTTGACTTACTCAACCTTTTCTTAAATCTAGATGTTTTATGGTGACTTCTAACCATTTGTATTTGATCATTCCTTAACAGTATTCGCCTTTAATACTGTGTCCCTAGATTATTTCACTAGATTCTTAATTAAATTTATTCCATGCTTCAACTTGATTTCCTTTATTTTTGTATTAGTTGTCACCTCTTGAACCTTTACCATGATACTAAAATACTTTCTGACTTAAATTCGAGATTCAACCATGACTCAATTCTTTCAACCCGACATGTGATGGAGTTCTTCTTGTTCTTTAAATGCTTAACGTTGTACCTTATCTTGATTGCTTGACCACCTTAGTTAAGGATCTTGGACTATTTCTTTTCTTCTTCATCATTACCTCCCTTACTTATACTTGACTACCTTATGTTGCTAATTTAGCCTTAGTTTTGCAAGCTTATCCCTTTTTGAGCTTGATCATGACATATTTTATTGGGTCGCGACCCACTAACATATTGTCTAATCAGAACCGGTGTATAATGGTCTGATCAACCTAGTGCACTTGGTTCGCTTTCATATATTACTCTACGTGGATGAGACTCTAGAGCATCTGTCTCATCCACGACAGGTTGGCAATTCTCTTTGAACTATTTTTCGTCGTCTATGAACCACGTATTGTACTCAATAGTATCGTCTTTGAACTCTTTTGCTTTTGTCTTTCACATATTTCAGAAAGGCAAGGCACTGTACTTAATATGTCAACCCAGAGTATCACGTTTAGCTTCCTTATCAAAAGGAGGATAGTGGCTTAATTCTATATCCTTACAGTATCCTTTAGGATTTTAATAGTGTTAAATTCTAAACCCATGATCACGACCAGTCGATTTGGTCATTCCCTTATCGTCCAATGTTGGAACCTTATTCAATTGAATTAATTCAATTGTGACATGGATTTCAAATCTTGGATACTCGTGCCTAGATTTCAATGACCTCGTTCTCCATCTTGCCCAAACCTCGATTCATTCTGGATTGGATCAACTTAGATCATATTGAGACTAAAATTTCTTGTAGATATATATATAGTGTGCTTGGATTTCAGTGTTATTGACAGTCGTGCTTTAAACTTTCAATTTTGATCATCTTTAGAATAGTAACGCTCTATAGTTAATTTTAGTTGTTTTTTTATAATCACCAGTTTTCAAAACGGATGATAGACTGCCTTACAGCCCGATGATTTATTATTTATCCTTATCTTTTCCCAGAATGGCACCCTTGACCAGAGTTTGTCCCCAGTGCACAGCTGCAATTCCGGATGAGACCGAGATTGTACTTTCCCCTTCTATTGCTCAGGAGGTGTTAGTAGCCTCACCGGAGAATTTCCCTCCATCTCTTGTCCTTCAGGAGGGGACTGCAGTTCAGCCGGAGACTGAGGGCCCTCCTTTGTCTTCTGGAGCGGTACCCCATGCCATTCCTGTTGAAGCTCATATTCACAGATTTCTTCAGGATTTGCGGGAGGTACAGAGACTTCAGGCTGAGCTTATGAGAGAGCAGAGCCTCAGTATCCAACTGTTATGGGATTACATACATTCGAGGGAGGAGCCTAGTCCCAAGAGAGCAAGGAGCAGTTTATACCCAGAGCCTCAGGAGTACCCAGGCTTTTAGCCTAGACCAGCCTATCCAGTTCAGATTCCTGTCCAGCGGAGACCAGTTGAGCGAATGACTACCTGTGCCTTCTGTAAGAAGCTTGGGCACGCATGGAAGGACTGTAGGAAGAGACTAGGATTGTGCCTATTTTGTGGGTTAGCTGCACACAAGATACGAGACTGTCCTACTACACTTACCCGTAGACGAGGCCTACCTCCAGGAGAGAGAGTTCCAGCTACCAGACCTAGTAGAGGTGAGTTCTTGACCCATACCTTATCCTATCTTGATGATTACTGTACCCTACCATAATGTTTGTATGCTTGATACCTTATGACTACTTTTGATCTACTATGACTTTAGTAGCTAGACGAGACTCCAGACTGATTGCCTGCCATAACCCTGTATGATTTCTTTTCAACTGCATGATTTAGATAAGTTTTCTTAAGACCATGATTGTTGGGAATTGACCTAGAAAGAGTAGGATCATCTTAATTTCGAGGACGAAATTATTTTAAGGAGGGTAGACTTGTAGCACCCACTTTTTGAAATAAGGGTATTTTAGTCATTTTAGCCATTTTAGTCATTTTGTGATTTTCTAGATATTTTTGACTTGTGATTGATTTAGCCTTTGGTCTAACTTTAGAAAACCCACATTAGAGACCAACCATGACCTATGATGAGTATCTAGCTAATTAGATTTTATTTTTAGGCTTTGGTTTAATTTAGAAGCCATTTGGCTATTTTTAGACTAATTAATTAATTGGCCTTTGTAGCCTTTTGTTAATTGAGCTTAAACTCAACTTAAGTAGAGGAGTGGGACCCGTGGACCAACCTTGACCCTATTAGGACTCCTATGGCCGGCCAAAACAGGAAACCCCCATCCCCTATATAAGCATTGCATTGGAATAGACACCCCCTTTACAAAACCCTAGTTTCCAGCTCTCCAAAACCCTAACTTTTTCACCCGACCTCCGTTTCACCCCAAACAAAGTGCGTTGTGATCGTGGGAAGGAGGAGAATTTGCTGGAGCATTGTTAGCAAGGAGTTGGGGGCGTTTGCTCGGTGGAAACTGGTCGTCTCATCGATCGAGGAGTCAGTTTCTTGATTTTTCAACTCGCAATAGGTAAACTCATAAACACCATAGTTTCTTCTGGTTTTTCTTCATATTAGCATGCATCTAGGTACCCTAGAACTACCCATGAAGTTTGGTTAAGTTTCGTGTCCGTTTGATAGGTGTATCGGACACGTATCGGATTAGGTTTATAGGTATTCGATGAAATTCCTCTTAGATTTCGATCGTGTTATTTTTGTAATCTAATTTCATGGATTTATAGCCCTAGATGTAAGGATTCCCAAACCCTAGGTTCTTGTTTGAATCGACTCGATTTCGTGTCCCAAAACAGGATACGCACGCGCGTACGAGGGCCGCGCGCGTATCCTGCTGCTGCCGTGTCCTTTCTCGATGGACACGGTGTTTCGACTCGAGAAAATTGGTGAGTAGAGAGGGACCATGACTGAAAGGGTGCTCGTAAAATTTCGTAGGATTTCGTGGAGTATCGAGGGAGAAATCGACTCGGCATCGATCGTGCACTGCCGCGCGCGCGTGAGAACGCGGCGTCTGATACGCACTTCGTGCGACTCGGACACATGGCGAGAGTCCAGTGCAGGCACGTGGACATGTAGCCCTATAGGTGGGCTACGTGTACGTGTAACCACGTGTCCTATTTCGCTCTGTGTCGAGCCCTAGATCGTGTGACACGCGTGCACGATGTTTAGTTCTTTGAGTTTCAACCACTCTAGGATTTGTTTTTGGACACGACGTGTCTTGTCTTCTGGACACGACACGACCTGGGTAGCACCTACACACACGCAGGAATCATTACCAACCTTTAGTTTCAAACATCATTGGGTTTTTCAAGGGTTTTAGGTCATGATTAGATAATTGGTTGAGTATCAAGTTAAGTCAGATTTTCAGTTTCAATTTTCCTTCCTGTTCAGTTTCCTGATTATTGATCCCATCATAATCCGATGCAATATGCTGTATAAATCAAACCTACAGGTCCTATACTACCATATCTTGGAGTATCTATTAGATTGCATCAAGAGTAGGGCTGTGATCGAATTGGGTTGGCGTAGAGTATCAGTTGGTATCAGATTTACTGTTCCAATTTTCTTTCTTGTACTGTTTAGTATTTTGCTCAGTTTTTGAATGTGGTTCCTGATCAAAACTCGACCTACAAATCCTTTTTGACCCCCTCTAGGTGATACATGTTAGTATGAATCAAAGTTTAGGCTGTATCCGAAATTGAGTAGCCATAGGTTAGATGAGTCTTTAAATTCCAGTTTTTCTTCACTGTGCAGTATTGATTCTTTCCAGTTCGGTTCCAGGTATTTTCTGTGTAAATCGACCTACAGGATCCTATTATACATATCTAGGTAAATACCTATTAGGTTGTAGTATCGAGAGTTGAATTTGAAGGATGTGTTTCAAGTAGCAGGTTGCTTGAAAGTTCCTGTTTTCCTGTCAGTTCCTGTTGTTTCATATTTCACAAATTTTCCTGTCATGTGAAATCATGTAGGCAACCCATAAATCCCTTCTGGCCTATATGAGAGTTTACTTGCTAGTTTGCAATGGGTTAAGACCTTGATCAATGTTGGGTTGACACTTAGTATAGGGTTTTCCTTAATAGTTCAGTTTCCCTTTTAGAACCTATTAGACATATATAAGTGATACCTAGTAGTTTGTTAATAGAAATAGGGCTGGGATCCATTTGGGTTAGCAATAGGTATTGTGTTGTTAGATTTTCCAGTTTTCCTGTTCCAGTTTCATTTCCAGTTTTGTTGACAGTTAGTTCAATGTTAGCTGATTGTTAGTTAGGAATTAGTAATGTCCAGTCCAGTTTAGATGTTACTAAGGACTAGTTGTTGTAGTTAGAGTAGGATTTGGTTTTAAGGTTTATATGTATGTGTGTATTGGTTAGATAGGCTGATGTTTTGTGATGAAATTCAGGAAGTAAGCAAGCAGTGAGGCTTGCAACAGCAGCAATGGCATGCTGCATAGCAGCAGGGCTGAAATAAATAGCCAACTGCAATGGCAGTAGCAACACCAGCATGTCAAGTGCATGTGTTCAAGTGTGTGGTTACATTGGGTTGTGTGGTGAGGATTCAAGAATTTAGATTACCCTATTCTAAACTAGAGAATTCCTATAAGATATCCTAGCCTAGAATTTAGTAGATATTAGTCTAAGTATGGGGATTAGACATAGGGTATTGTGTGTTAAAGTAGTGCTATTTGAATTTCATTGATTGTTGAGATTAGACTTCTTGAAAACCTAAGATACCACCAACACATACCAAATCAACTCTAAGACTAGTAGTGGACCAACATTGACCTAGTTTGACTAGTTTGGTTGACCAAAGTTGACCCAAGGTTGACTTTGACTTAGATTGACCAAATTCATGTAGAATTTGCATTGAAACTTTCCTTGTGATATTTTAGACTGTATTATGACATGTGGTTGTTTTAAATAGGATCTTATTACTCCAGTCCAGTCACTTATCATCATCAGCAGTTCGGATTGCCAGGCGAGTACATTCTCTGATCTTTTTATGCTTCTTTGGATATGTACTCTTGTTATAGACTAGTATACTTGATGCTGACACGACGTTCACACGGATCGGTACCCTATGGATCTTTTCATGCGATGTTATCCCCTCGGATACATCGAGTATGTCATATTTCATGTACTTTATCATGTTCATCATGTACTCCATGTATTCACTTTTATCCATGTGCACTCATATGTTATTCATGTACACTCATGACCATATGAGCTCCATGTATACAGTAGTTGTTATCCATGTGCAATAACATAACATGCTTCGATCCTTGTGTATTGGTTGGGGGCAGGGAGAGTGTAGTTGGTTATGTAATCATTATCCCCAGTAGTTGTTATCCATATTATTTCCGTAGTTGTATCCATGTGCGACCCAAGCTGTTTACATAACCAATTCATGCTCTGTTTCACGTAGAAGGTTATATTCTCTATTTATCATATTTATATCTCAGTTATATCTTCTCTCCTGTTGATTTCTCTTTACAGCGATTCATGTATAGTTTTCTATAGCTTGCTTTATATGTCCATTCCTGATATGAACTGTTGTGAGAGATATGTGCTCGTTCCGTCCTGATTGGGCATGTTGAAAATTTTACAGGTGATGATGAGGAGTACTGTCCTACTTATTCTGGCATTGGCTTAAATGACACTGGCGACGTGGGCCCACAGGAGGATCCCACAGTCGCTGAGGACTTGCCCATAGTCTAGCTGAGACTTAGTACTTTATTTGTATTTTCTATTTGAGGCTTTTATGAGTTGTACTTGAGATATTTTTGGTGGTTTACACCTAGACTTTTATAGTGACTTTCTTGAGATTATTCTCCTGTTCCATCTTAGTATTGTGATTGAGTTACGTATTATTTACTCTCTATTCATAGCCTGGTTAGATTGTGTTAGATATGGTGACTCAGGACAGCGTTCTACCACCGACACTGCGACGTAGGCTGGGCGTTCGTTACTTCTCGTGCCCTCACACTGGGTGCGGGTCGTGACACATTTTTAGTGGTGGCCCATGCAGGTCCGCAATCACAACTAGTGTGATTCGTAGTAATACTCGAACTAGAGTATCATTACAACCAGCAGTAGGATATAAGATATAAGTTAAGGTACTCAATCACTATTAGGAATTCCTGAGAGATTCCTGGGACGACTCTTGAGAATCTCATTTTTGAGCTTCGATTTAAATTCCTTTTCCCTTACTTTTGTCCACCTTCCTTCCTCGATTCTTGCATCTTGTTTGAACTCTTACCCTTACTTCCTTGTGTTTAATAATGGTTAGGAAGATGGCTACACTGCTATATACTCATTGGTCAAACGCATGGCTAGGAAGATTACATTAAGGAATTGGGATACACGGAGATTTTGATTAAGTTATAAGTGCATTTTTCTAAATGGATGCTTTAATGATTAGTAGTTGTAAGTTGGGATATTACCAAGGAAATTTATCTTGAAGATTCTAAGTAGTAATCACCAGAGGATTATAAAATTATATCTTGATACCGGAGGAAATTAGTTAGAATCTAAATAAATTGATTTCAGGAATTGATGGGATTCATGAATTATTGGATTATGATTATACATCCTTACGTATATAGATTGGTTTGAATGATCAAAAAAAAAAGAAGGGGGTGGCAGTATGAACTATTAAATTGAGTCGTACAAGCTGCGATGTATATATTGAATTTCAAATTTAAGTGGAATCAATGATATTAAAATTTTTGGTTTAGAAGATCAGGAAGATATGAAAACGATTGTTTTGGAAGAAATTTTTTGGAATCATGTCAATTGATTAAAGATTTAAAAATCTATTTGGATTTTGGTTTAAGAAGTAGTGATTATGTTTCAATGACTTAGAAAAAAAAAATTTATGGTTGATAAGCGCGTTAAAATACTGAGCTGTAACTGCTAGATTGTCGTGATAAGCTGAGTGTCTATCTTGAGGATTATTTGAGACAAATTGGGAGTTTTTTTTAAAATTTAGGAAGTGATATAGAATTTTATGGATTCATGATTTATCAACTCTGGAGTTGGATTGAAACGTTAAATTTGGAAAGGTTAGTAGTAACGAGATCAAAGTTATTATGAGATTTATGAAAAGGATTTAAATGTTAGTCGTGGTTAGATTGGAAGGCTTAGAGTGAATACAAATTGAGGTAGTTATTTTTTGGAATTTCTTTTTAAAGGAATGTAAAGGTAGGCCACCAAGGTAACCTTAATGAGATAGAAGTGTTCCACACTAATTGCCATATCACTCGTGACTATGATAGTAGTATATACTCCAGTGTTGTTAGTCGTCTGCCAAACTATGGGACTGTATCTCAATCTTGACTTACTCAACCTTTCCTCAAATCTAGATGTTTTATGGTGACTTCTAACCATTTGTATTTGATCATTCCTTAACAGTATTCGCCTTTAATACTGTGTCCCTAGATTATTTCACTAGATTCTTAATTAAATTTATTCCATGCTTCAACTTGATTTCCTTTATTTTTGTATTAGTTGTCACCTCTTGAACCTTTACCATGATACTAAAATACTTTCTGACTTAAATTCGAGATTCAACCATGACTCAATTCTTTCAACCCGACATGTGATGGAGTTCTTCTTGTTCTTTAAATGCTTAACGTTGTACCTTATCTTGATTGCTTGACCAGCTTAGTTAAGGATCTTGGACTATTTCTTTTCTTCTTCACCATTACCTCCCTTACTTATACTTGACTACCTTATGTTGCTAATTTAGCCTTAGTTTTGCAAGCTTATCCCTTTTTGAGCTTGATCATGACATATTTTATTGGGTCGCGACCCACTAACATATTGTCTAATCAGAACCGGTGTATAATGGTCTGATCAACCTAGTGCACTTGGTTCGCTTTCATATATTACTCTACGTGGATGAGACTCTAGAGCATCTGTCTCATCCACGACAGTTTGGCAATTCTCCTTGAACTATTTTTCGTCGTCTATGAACCACGTATTGTACTCAATAGTATCGTCTTTGAACTCTTTTGCTTTTGTCTTTCACATATTTCAGAAAGGCAAGGCACTGTACTTAATATGTCAACCCAGAGTATCACGTTTAGCTTCCTTATCAAAAGGAGGATAGTGGCTTAATTCTATATCCTTACAGTATCCTTTAGGATTTTAATAGTGTTGAATTCTAAACCCATGATCACGACCAGTCGATTTGGTCATTCCCTTATCGTCCAATGTTGGAACCTTATTCAATTGAATTAATTCAATTGTGACATGGATTTCAAATCTTGGATACTCGTGCCTAGATTTCAATGACCTCGTTCTCCATCTTGCCCAAACCTCGATTCATTCTGGATTGGATCAACTTAGATCATATTGAGACTAAAATTTCTTGTAGATATATATATAGTGTGCTTGGATTTCAGTGTTATTGACAGTCGTGCTTTAAACTTTCAATTTTGATCATCTTTAGAATAGTAACGCTCTATAGTTAATTTTAGTTGTTTTTTATAATCACCAGTTTTCAAAACGGATGATAGACTGCCTTACAGCCCGATGATTTATTATTTATCCTTATCTTTTCCCAGAATGGCACCCTTGACCAGAGTTTGTCCCCAGTGCACAGCTGCAATTCCGGATGAGACCGAGATTGTACTTTCCCCTTCTATTGCTCAGGAGGTGTTAGTAGCCTCACCGGAGAATTTCCCTCCATCTCTTGTCCTTCAGGTGGGGACTGCAGTTCAGCCGGAGACTGAGGGCCCTCCTTTGTCTTCTGGAGCGGTACCCCATGCCATTCCTGTTGAAGCTCATATTCACAGATTTTTTCAGGATTTGCGGGAGGTACAGAGACTTCAGGCTGAGCTTATGAGAGAGCAGAGCCTCAGTATCCAACTGTTATGGGATTACATACATTCGAGGGAGGAGCCTAGTCCCAAGAGAGCAAGGAGCAGTTTATACCCAGAGCCTCAGGAGTACCCAGGCTTTTAGCCTAGACCAGCCTATCCAGATCAGATTCCTGTCCAGCGGAGACCAGTTGAGCGAGTGCCTACCTGTGCCTTCTGTAAGAAGCTTGGGCACGCATGGAAGGACTTTAGGAAGAGACTAGGATTGTGCCTATTTTGTGGGTTAGCTGCACACAAGATACGAGACTGTCCTACTACACTTACCCGTAGATGAGGCCTACCTCCAGGAGAGAGAGTTCCAGCTACCAGAGCTAGTAGAGGTGAGTTCTTGACCCATACCTTATCCTATCTTGATGATTACTGTACCCTACCATAATGTTTGTATGCTTGATACCTTATGACTACTTTTGATCTAGTATGACTTTAGTAGCTGGACGAGACTCCAGACTGATTGCCTGCCATAACCCTGTATGATTTCTTTTCAACTGCATGATTTAGATAAGTTTTCTTAAGACCATGATTGTTGGGAATTGACCTAAAAAGAGTAGGATCATCTTAATTTTGAGGACGAAATTATTTTAAGGAGGGTAGACTTGTAGCACCCACTTTTTGAAATAAGGGTATTTTAGTCATTTTAGCCATTTTAGTCATTTTGTGATTTTCTAGATATTTTTGACTTGTGATTGATTTAGCCTTTGGTCTAACTTTAGAAAACCCACATTAGAGACCAACCATGACCTATGATGAGTATCTAGCTAATTAGATTTTATTTTTAGGCTTTGGTTTAATTTAGAAGCCATTTGGCTATTTTTAGACTAATTAATTAATTGGCCTTTGTAGCCTTTTGTTAATTGAGCTTAAACTCAACTTAAATAGAGGAGTGGGACCCATGGACCAACCTTGACCCTATTAGGACTCCTATGGCCGGCCAAAACAGGAAACCCCCATCCCCTATATAAGCATTGCATTGGAATAGACACCCCCTTTACAAAACCCTAGTTTCCAGCTCTCCAAAACCCTAACTTTTTCACCCGACCTCCGTTTCACCCCAAACGAAGTGCGTTGTGATCGTGGGAAGGAGGAGAATTTGCTGGAGCATTGTTAGCAAGGAGTTGGAGGCGTTTGCTCGGTGGAAACTGGTCGTCTCATCGATCGAGGAGTCAGTTTCTTGATTTTTCAACTCGCAATAGGTAAACCCATAAACACCATAGTTTCTTCTGGTTTTTCTTCATATTAGCATGCATCTAGGTACCCTAGAACTACCCATGAAGTTTGGTTAAGTTTTGTGTCCGTTTGATAGGTGTATCGGACACGTATCGGATTAGGTTTATAGGTGTTCGATGAAATTCCTCTTAGATTTCGATCGTGTTATTTTTGTAATCTAATTTCATGGATTTATAGCCCTAGATGTAAGGATTCCCAAACCCTAGGTTCTTGTTTGAATCGACTCGATTTCGTGTCCCAAAACAGGACACGCACGCGCGCACGAGGGCCGCGCGCATGTCCTGCTGCTGCCGTGTCCTTTCTCGATGGACACGGTGTTTCGACTCGAGAAAATTGGTGAGTAGAGAGGGACCATGACTGAAAGGGTGCTCGTAAAATTTCGTAGGATTTCGTGGAGTATCGAGGGAGAAATCGACTTTGGTGCTACTCCGGTATCTGGTCATACAAAACTAGCTGGATCAGATCCCAGAAAGAGCAAGTACCACAAAGAAGGCTTCACTTAAGAACTAAAACCAGCAATTATTATAAAACATATTAATATAATAAAAAAAACTGGAGATATGTTCAATCATGATGATATACGATAAGATAATCCATGGGACTATTCAGATAACCCAATTACAACCCTTAAACCAAACAAGGACCGGGGTTGTAACCCTTCATCTGAACGGAACTTGGTTTCCTACCATTTATCGATAAAGTAAAGCACAAGCATTCAGGTCATGTAACAATCTTGTACAGGATCAGGACAAGACTAGACTGGTTTAGACTCCATCCAATCAGATCACGGCTAAGCAAAGAGTACGGCTTGATACTTTAACTAACTAGGGTTATCACAGGCATAATTACTAACAAGATGCAATGAGATTATTCCACAGCCACAAGCCCTGCAGACCATCCAGGCTATCCGGACGCAAATTAGGGGTTAAATTCATGTGGGTACATTGTCCAAGGAACACATGTACCCTTAGGTAGCTTGAAGGGTGCAACACATGACAGTGTGCTAGAAATATGCCCTACTCGACGGCAGGCTACAGATCCCATGATGGGGTGCCCAGATAACGGGATTGCCTGTAGCTGGAAAATCTTTTTATGACTACTGGATTATTCTAGTTATTAGCCTTAGTCAGTTTAAGTAAGTACCCCTGACCGTCGTACTCAGGGTTCCCTGCCCTAGACATGATGCAAGACTATACTGGTTCACTTGTACAAACACATTCGTCCACGGTGTCCAGACCGTTCATTCTTGTCCTGTCATTCTTGTCATGCCATACTAGCCGTCGCATCATGCCATACTAGCAAGAGCAACGTGTCACGACCCGTACCTACTGTGAGGGTACGAGAACGTAACAATGCCCACCCTACGCCGTAGTGTCGACGGTAGAACGCTGTCCTAGGTCACAATATCTAACAATATAATGCTAAACAGTTTATACTCCCCGAACGGGGGTGACATAGCAGAAAGTAAACTCAATCACAACTAAGGCAGGAAGATAAGATAGAAGATAGATAGAAAGATACTGCTGAAAGGAAAGGAAATCCACAAGTACAAACAGAGAGTCTAAGTATCTAAGATAAATACATATCCCAAGTATCAAATATATACAATCATCCAGAGAGTAATGTAAATGAAAACATCCTAGTCTAGAGGTGTGTCATCCACTGCTAGTGGGACCTGCTGCTGGTCCAGGTCCAACATCTCATCTAAGGTAGCATCGTAAAAGGTATCCACACAGGCCTCCTCCTCGTCCTCTGTAATATTTTCAACAGGTCCAGTCAGGACAGGAGCGAGTACAATACATCTCAACAGATTATAACAGGTTAAAAAATATAATCATGCAGTAAAATAAGATACAAGAACTGAAAGAAGTACAGGATGTAAACAGAGAAAGCTGTAATGGAAATATATACTGTAAATAGAGAACTATCAGTGGCTAGTGAGTCAGAGTACAATATAAACATATGAATGGCATAGGAGATTCTGGGAACTATACTATGGAGTGATCTGGAAACTACACTACTTGGATATTATTCACATGTCTACTTATACTCCCCTGTACTCCCAATCAATACACAAGGATCTAGCCAGGTTATGTTATGATTCCATGTAATGGCCCACAAGGGGTGATACATGTAAGCCCATAAATGGGTGATCTGGGAATGCCCATAAATGGGTGATTCAAAGAAGACTATGTGATCATGAGAGTACATGTCACAAGTGATCAATAAACCGTAAAGCATAGTGATACACCATGTAAGTGAAACGTACAGAACATGTAGTATACGATGCTCCCTGAGGGGATAACATCTCAAGAAGGGATCCATATAGTACTAATTCGTGTGACCAACGTGATAGTATCAAGTAAAGTAATTTAAATCAGGAAAATAATTCTAAACATGATATAAAATGATCAGAGAATGTACTCACCAGTATCCTGGATATCCAAAAGATAAATACTGCCTGAGGAGTGGTGTCTGGCTCCTAATCAGAACAGCACAAGTCACAACATGTCCAGGTAATAAAATATGATACTATGATGCAGTCTACATGATATTAGGTCAACCCTAGACCAAAGTCAACCCTGGTCAACTTCAGTCAACTACCAAGTCAAAGTTAGGTCAACTAGGTCAATCTAGACTCAATAAAGTCTAACCAAGCCTAAACAGTCTACCTTAGCTAGTACATACCATACACTAGTCTATAGGTATTACACATGTGTGTATTTCATGCACACAAACCACTCAAGGGTATCCTAGGCTATGTCATCTAGGTTATAGGCCATAGGCCCTATCCCAGAGGCAATTAGCCATACCCTAGGCCATAACCCATATATACCTAAACACCATATTCTATATATAGATCTATATTTACACATATGCATATCCATAGCAAAATACATATCACATTCACATAAGCCAACTACATAAACACTCTTCATATATATATATATATATATATATATATATATATATATATATATATATATATATATATATATATATATAATATATATATATATATATATATATATATTATAGGCATACCTATATATACAAAAATGCATATATATATACAACTTGTATAGAGAAAATTAGAGAGGGGAGAGTGTGTGATACAATGTGTGTAGGAATGTGACAGGGACTAAGGAGTGTGTAGAGTGTATATGGTGTGACAGTGTCTAGTGTGTATGTGTACTTGAGTGTATGAGTGAAAAATCTGTGTGTGTGAGTGAATCAGGAATCAGTCTCAGGTTAAGTGTGAACCAATGCTTCTATTTGTCAATAACTGACATCTCAGTTATTCAGTTGATTCAACAGTGCAATGTGTCTCAGTTCTTTACAATGACAGGAATTATCTCAGGTTAGTCAAAACAATGTTCAAAAGTAATTTAGAATTTGCCTTGTGTGTGATTGCAACGTGAGTGAGTGTCAACATATGTGTGTGTATATGGACATGAATGTGTGTGTTCTAGTGTATGAGAGGGAAAAACTGGAACCCAGAAATCTGTGTTCCGGTTGTGTGTGGCAATGTGATTGAGTGAGAGTGTGTGAGGAGTAAACCTAGAAATCAGAATTGTGTGTTTGTGTGTGTATCCATATCAATGAACAATGTGTGTGAGGAGAACATAGGTTAGGTGAGTGTGTGAGAGGAAAAAGAACTGGAAATCAGAATTGTTTAGATATCAGTTGTGTGTAAATTTACATGTGGGTATGTGAGTGTGAATTAGGGAGACATATGTGAGGGAAAACTGGAAGTCAAATGTGTGTTAGAGAAGAGTGCAATGTGATGAAAAACAGAAATTAGTTTCAGGATTCCTGAAACTTGACAGGAATCCCAAACCCAAAGTTCAAAACCCCATTTCGATGATTCCCCTATCCCCATACAAACACAACTACATATTCCACTATTAACAAATATGTAGGCAAGTCCTAATTTACTCATTAATCAACAAAAACAAAAAAATAGGAAATGAATGAAATCTAATTCAGAAGGAATACATTCAGCCATACCATCAGTCACTTGGGAAAAATCAGGATTTCGACCCTAAAAACATCATAAAAATTTACAAGTAATCACATACACTATTACTTAACATGTGGGTGAACCATTAATCCCCATAAAACATCAGTTAGAACAGGAAAACGAAATCAATTCCCAGAATGAACACTCAGCCAATGCGTATCAGTGAATAACAGTGTACACTAGGGAATTCGAAATTTCGAATTCGAATCTCCATCAAAAGTATAAATAAAGGGTTGGTAATTTATGCCATATATGTGAGGGTACATGAGAGTGCATTCGTGTCCAAGAATTGGACACGAATCATGTCCAAACAACACCTGAACACAGACACTTGAGAGTGCAAAGACAATCGTCGTGCACGCGTGCACGTGCATCCAACACGCGACACACGACACGATACGTGCTTGTGTCCATAGGTTCATCTAGGATAGATCTAGGTCTGACACACCCTGCACTGGGTCCACGAGTCCCACAGACACGACACGACACGGGTGTCAGTCGTGCCTGTGCACGCGCACAGCAGCTCGCGCGCGACAGTGCGCGACCCATGCGACCTCGATTGCTCCCTGCGTGGTGCACGAGATGCTCCTAAATTTTGGGAGCATGGTCGCAGACGTTGCCCCAAGGTTCACACAAAAAATCAGGACACGACGTGTCCTGTGTCCAGAGATATGTACCCCGTGATGCAAGACACGGCCTACGGGCTCGTGCTGCGTGTCCACGCGCAAAAACAGGACACAAATGGACACGAAACACACTACTGTCTTCACAAAAATTAATACACACATCAAGATCTACAAATCCATGCAATTACATTTTAAAAATATGAAAATTAATTCCTATGTGGCATTTCTACAAACACCTAGTATATCAATACGATACGTGTCCGATACGGACACGAAATGGACACGAATTGGGTCCAAATTTCGTGGGCAGCTAGCGGACTCCTAGATCTAGCCCTAAATGCAAAGAAAACGAAATATTAATGCAATTTGTGGAGTTTTACCTATAGGTGCAAAAAGCTTGAAAAAGCTCCAAATGGGGGATTCCTCCTTGCTAGCCAAATGCTCCCATATTTTCCCAAAGCTGGGATTATCCTCAAATAACAGCAAGTATAGATGAATTAGGATCTAATGCAACTTGTTAGGATTAAAAAGGAATTAAAATGGATTTTCTTGGAATTTCTAAAGATGGTATTTACCTCTTTTTTCCAAATGTGAACTTTCTAAAGGGGGCTAACCTAATGGAAGAGAGTATAAATAGGGGGATGATCCCTAGGTGGCCAACCATGATGATTAGGGTTAGGGTTTCTAGTAATGGGCTATGGGCTTTGGGCCTCTATGGCTTAAGTTGATAATCATTGGTTTCAAAACCATAAGTCATGGCTTATGACTAAAAGCCTTCTATTCTAACTTGAGTCTAAATGACCAAATCATGGGTTGATCTAGGTTAGACTAAGGTTACATACTAAACCAAGTCACCTTAGTTAGGTTTAGCTTCTAGGTTAGGCTCCAAAGTCAACACTAGTCAAGTCTAGATTAACCCTTAATTAAATTATACCAAAAATCATATAAATTCTAATAAATCTCAATAATTCATAATAATTTCAAATAATGTATATTAAATTCAAATAATTCAAAAAAATGATAAAAATACCCTCAAACTAGAAATATGGTAGATAAAACACCCTAATCACAAGTCATGATTTTAAATAGTTTAAAAATGATTAAAAATTACCAAAAATTATAATATGAAATAAATATCAGTAAATAATAATTATAATTACAAAATTTCAAAATTACCCTCTTCTGGAAAACTGGGTGTTACAATCCTACCCACCTTATAAAAATTTTATCCTCGAAATTAAGATGGTAGTACTCCTTCTAGGTCAAACATAGTCAAGGGTCAACCCTCTTAGTCAACTAAGTCAAATCTAGGGTGTGGTCAACTGTCTAGTCAAACAAGGTCAATAAGTCAGCATTGGTCAATATTAGACTATTGGGTCAATTATATAGGTCAAACTCTATAAGCTAGCTCAATGACATAACCAACCCACTCTAAATTATCAATTAACCCATATCATTATATATATATATATATATATATATATATATATATATATATATATATATATATATATATATATATATATATATATATATATATATATATATATATATATATATATATATATATATATATATTACTCAACTATATATCCATATACATATATCACATAAATATATATCTATATAGAGCATACTATAACCCAACCTAATCCCATATATAATATCACTTATGCACATCCCAAGGTTATCATATACATGTATAATGACATATACCCTTATCCACCACTAATAAATGCACTTATATAAATATATAACATATATTTATATACACAAGATATATCTAATACCAAGGGATAATGGACACAAAGACAGCAGCCCAAGGAAACATGGACCACACATAACTCATATATATACACATTCCTCACATGTGTATATAGGATTACCCATAGGTAAGAAATAGGACAGAATACTCAAGAAGGTAGGGCAAAGAAGTGTACCCATGATCACACATGTGCAAGGTCTGAACCAGGAATGAACAGGGCTAGCAGATCAAATGCAGGGCCAATTACTCATGCTACTCCTATGTGAAGGGTTGAACCAAAGGAATATAGGAACATGAAACCTGAAGTGGATTGGCCAATTAAGTTCAAAGAACAAGACTACATGAGAGTGGTAAGTATCAAGTCTTTCCAAAGTCTGATATCAAAACCCATTCATGGACTGAACATCAAAATGATATAGGGACTGGACCAATTAATTCAAGGGAATTGAAATTGAGTGATGCAGTCTATTATGCAGTGGATACTATGCAGGATGTAAGGATGATGTGCAGTGTATAATGAAGAGTGCAGGGTGTGCCGTGGAGCACAGGACCAATGGAGTGCAGGATATATGTGAGGTTCTGATACATGAAGTATGTATCCTAATGCAGGGCAGATGGGTGTAGTACAGTGAACTAAAGAGATGCAGTGAGCTAAAAAGTTAGTATCTCAACTGAAACTTGGTCTTCTTGACTGAGCCAAGATATCCCAAACAAGTATGATACAAAAGATTTACAGAACAGTAAACTAAAGTAGATATCCTAAGTGAGGTAGACTTTACCTGGAAAAGGATGAGTACGGACCTCTAATATACATGATACTGACTCTCCAGATGTGCAGAATATGATAAGTGGTTGATGGTTATATTGGTGAGTCAATAATTGGGGTCTAAACTATGGTCCAGTGAACCTATGATACAATATGGTAGATAATAAAAGTTGAGTGCAGTGAACAACTTGTACAAGTCTGAACCAAGGGAACAGGGTATCTAGTGAAAGGTCTGCACACTGCCTATAAAAGTTGATCAAACAACGACTGAACTCAACACAAGGATATCTTAACTAAAATAGAAAACTGAACCAAATATAGGCTAAACAACATGTCTATAACCCTATACAACAATGGCCTATAGATACCAACTAACCTATATCCCATATGCCAATATCATCTGCAATCTATCTATATATATAGACCTCTCAGTCTTAGGTGAAACTACAACTATACTCAAGGGCAGGCTCTGGTCATGGGTGCCTCACTGGAAAGGGTAAGGGTAAATAATAAGAATCATGAAGGCTGCAAGGCATACTAACACCCTATACGTAAACTGGTTGGTATTATAAATAACATGGGAATCACCTACACTGCGTTACTATTCTAATACCAATGCTAACTATCATCTCCAGGGTACAGGCGCTCTACAAGTCATCATATCATTATACTATGAAGGAACTACCTATGAATAAGCTCTACAAAACTAAAATATCCCTACTCTTAAGTTATTTATAACAACAGAAGGGTATGATGTTCAAAAACCTTCAAGATACAATCTGATAATCATATGCGTCTGTCCAAAATTATGTTACTCAGAGTCTTCGTCATGCTAGTGAGCAAGGCTACGATAATCACAGAGTCCTTGACTAAGGTACATACCTCTAGGATCATGGTATTTAAATTTTTCGCATTGCCGCATGCGGCGGCAAAAAACCTTAAATTTTCATACCCGAGAAATACATCCAAAATCTGACTATATGTCCTCACTATGCCAGCTAACACGACTATCGAAGATTCTAGATCTCATAACTGAGGTGACCTAGCCCATATGATTTTCTCAGAAGAAAAACAAACATAACAAAAGAGCAACAGGACAAAATTAATCAATCAACAAGGAACAGATGGAATCAGATTTCAAGGTAGTTATAAGAGACAATTGCGGGAATGGAATCGAGAAGAACGGAACTTGCAGCAAGATCTCCAATGGTCTGTGCATCCTTGACTGTCCTGGCGAAAGCTCGCCCTTGCTGGTTTCCTCTGGCCTGTAGCTGATGCTGCATGAACCGCTGCTGCTGAGAGAAATCAGGAATAACGGGAAAAGGTCTCTGTACATACGGTGGTGCACCTCCAATGTAGCAGAAACGCCAACCTGATTCGGCACAACAGAAACTGCGATCTCGAGGCCCTGATGAACAGGACGAGAGGTGGCCAGCCTCTCGATAGTATTCCCTGAACCGGAGCGATGAGATCATGTCTCCATAACCATCATAAAGATAGATCAAACAAGAAGTAATTACCGGGAATGAAGCGAAATTTCAAGGAAGGACAGTTTATATTCAAGGGAAGACAATAAACAGCAAACTTATATAAAATGAATCTGATTAAGAGTTTTTTCTAATATGATTGAGTACCTTCAAAATATCCAAATCCTACTGCAGGCTGTAGTGATACTCTAGTTCGAATACCACTACATAAACTCGACCTGCATGGGCCACCACTAAAAACGTGTCACGACCCGCACCCACTGTGAGGGTACAAGAACGTAACAACGCCCAGCCTACGCCGCAGTGTCGGCGGTAGAACGCCGTCCTAGGTCACAACATCTAAAAATATAATGCTAAACAGTTTATACTCCCCGAATGGGGGTGACATAGCAGAAAGTAAACTCAATCACAACTAAGACAGGAAAATAAGATAGAAAGATACTGTTGAAAGGAAAGGAAATCCACAAGTACAAATAGAGAGTCTAAGTGTCTAAGATAAATACATATCCCAAGTATCAAATATATACAATCATCCAGAGAGTAATATAAATAAAAATATCCTAGTCTAGAGGTGTGTCATCCACTGCTAGTGGGACCTGCTGCTGGTCCAGGTCCAACATCTCATCTAAGGTAGCACCATAAAAGGTATCAACACAGGCCTTCTCCTCGTCCTTTGTAATATTTTCAACAGGTCCAGTCAGGACATGAGCGAGTATAATACATCTCAACAGATCATAGCAGGTTAGAAAATATAATCATGCAGTAAAGTAAGATACAAGAACTGAAAGAAGTACAGGATGTAAACAGAGAAAGCTGTAATGGAAATATATACTGTAAATAGAGAACTATCAGTGGCTAGTGAGTCAGAGTACAATATAAACATGTGAATGGCATAGGAGATTCTGGGAACTATACTATGGAGTGATCTGGGAACTACACTACTTGGATATTATTCACATGTCTACTTCTACTCCCCCGTACCCCTAATCAATACACAAGGATCCAGCCAGGTTTTTATATGATTCCATGTAATGGCCCACAAGGGGTGATACATGGTAAGCCCATAAATGGGTGATCTGGGAATGCCCATAAATAGGTGATTCAAAGAAGACTCTATGATCATGAGAGTACATGTCACAAGTGATCAATGAACCGTAAAGCATAGTGATACACCATGTAAGTGAACGCACAGAACATGTAGTATACGATGCTCCCTGAGGGGATAACATCTCAAGAAGGGATCCATATAGTACTAATCCGTGTGACCAACGTGACAGTATCAAGTAAAGTAATTTAAAGCAGGAAAATAATTCTAAACAGGATATAAAATGATCAGAGAATGTACTCGCCTGTATCCTTGATGTCCAGAAGAAAAATACTGCCTGAGGAGTGGTGTCTGGCTCATAATCAGAACAGCACAAGTCACAACATGTCCAGGTAATAAAATATGATACTATGATACAGTCTACATGATATTAGGTCAACCCTAGACCAAAGTCAACCCTGGTCAACTTCAGTCAACTACCAAGTCAAAGTTAGGTCAACTAGGTCAATCTAGACTCAATAAAGTCTAACCAAGCCTAAACAGTCTACCTTAGCTAGTACATACCATACACTAGTCTATAGGTATTACACATGTGTGTATTTTATGCACACAAACCACTCAAGGGTATCCTAGGCTATGTCATCTAGGTTATAGGCCATAGGCCCTATCCCAGAGGCAATTAGCCATACCCTAGGCCATATCCCATATATACCTAAACACCATATTCTATATATAGATCTATATTTACATATATGCATATCCATAGCAAAATACATATCACATTCACATAAGCCAACTACATAAACACTCTTCATATATATACAATGCATATATATATACAACTTGTATAGAGAAAATTAGAGAGGGAAGAGTGTGTGATACAATGTGTGTAGGAATGTGACAGGGACTAAGGAGTGTGTAGAGTGTATATGGTGTGACAGTGTCTAGTGTGTATGTGTACTTGAGTGTATGAGTGAAGAATCTGTGTGTGTGAGTGAATCAGGAATCAGTCTCAGGTTAAGTGTGAACCAATGCTTCTATTTGTCAATAACTGACATCTCAGTTATTCAGTTGATTCAACAGTGCAATGTGTCTCAGTTCTTTACAATGACAGGAATTATCTCAGGTTAGTCAAAACAATGTTCAAGAGTAATTTAGAATTTGCCTTGTGTGTGATTGCAATGTGAGTGAGTGTCAACATATGTGTGTGTATATGGACATGAATGTGTGTGTTCTAGTGTATGAGAGGGAAAAACTGGAACCCAGAAATCTGTGTTCAGGTTGTATGTGGCAATATGATTGAGTGAGAGTGTGTGAGGAGTAAACCTAGAAATCAGAATTGTGTGTTTGTGTGTGTATCCATATAAATGAACAATGTGTGTGAGGACAACATAGGTTAGGTGAGTGTGTGAGAGGAAAAAGAACTGGAAATCAGAATTGTTTAGATATCAGTTGTGTGTAAATTTACATGTGGGTATATGCGTGTGAATTAGGGAGACATATGTGAGGGAAAACTGGAAGTCAAATGTGTGTTAGAGAAGAGTGCAATGTGATGAAAAACAGAAATTAGTTTCAGGATTCCTGAAACTTGACAGGAATCCCAAACCCAAAGTGCAAAACCCCATTTCGATGATTCCCCTATCCCCATACAAACACAACTACATATTCCACTATTAACAAATATGTAGGCAAGTCCTAATTTACTCATTAATCAACAAAAACAAAAAAAATAGGAAATGAATGAAATCTAATTCAAAAGGAATACATTCAGCCATACCATCAGTCACTTGGGAAAAATCAGGATTTCGACCCTAAAAACATCATAAAAATTTACAAGTAATCACATACACTATTACTTAACATGTGGGTGAACTATTAATCCTCATAAAATATCAGTTAAAACAGGAAAACAAAATCAATTTCCAGAATGAACACTCAGCCAATGCGTATCAGTGAATAACAGTGTACACTAGGGAATTCGAAATTTCGAATTCGAATCTCCATCAAAAGTACAAATAAAGGGTTGGTAATTTATGCCATATATGTGAGGGTACATGAGAGTGCATTCGTGTCCAAGAAATGGACAAGAATTGTGTCCAAACAACACCTGAACACAGACACTTGAGAGTGCAAAGACAATCGTCGTGCACGCGTGCACGTGCATCCAACATACGACACACGACACGACACGACACGTGCTTGTGTCCATAGGTTCACCTAGGATAGATCTAGGTCTGACATACCCTGCACTGGGTCCACGAGTCCCACAGATACGACACGACACGCGTGTCAGTCGTGCCTGTGCACGCACACAGCAGCTCGTGCGCGACAGTGCGCGACCCATGTGACCTCGATTGCTCCCTACGTGGTGCACGAGATGCTTCCAAATTATGGGAGCATGGTCGCAGACGTTGCCCCAAGGTTCACACAAAAAATTAGGACACGACGTGTCCTGTGTCCAGAGATATGGACCCCGTGATGCAGGACACGGCCTACGGGCTCGTGCTGCGTGTCCACGCACAAAAACAGGACACAAATGGACACGAAACACACTACTGTCTTCACAAAAATTAATACACACATCAAGATCTACAAATCCATGCAATTACATTTTAAAAATATGAAAATTAATTCCTATGTGGCATTTCTACAAATACCTAGTATATCAATACGATACGTGTCCGATACGGACACGAAATGGACACGAATTGTGCCCAAATTTCGTGGACAGATAGGGGACTCCTAGATCTAGCCCTAAATGCAAAGAAAATGAAATATTAATGCAATTTGTGGAGTTTTACCTATAGGTACAAAAAGCTTGAAAAAGCTCCAAATGGGAGATTCCTCCTTGCTAGCCAAATGCTCCCATATTTTCCCAAAGCTGGGATTATCCTCAAATAACAGCAAGTATAGATGAATTAGGATCTAATGCAACTTGTTAGGATTAAAATGGATTTTCTAGGAATTTCTAACGATGGGATTTACCTCTTTTTTCCAAATGTGAACTTTATAAAGGGGGCTAACCTAATGGAAGAGAGTATAAATTGGGGGATGATCCCTAGGTGGCCAGCCATGATGATTAGGGTTAGGGTTTCTAGTAATGGGCTATGGGCTTTGGGCCTCTATGGCTTAAGTTGATAATCATTGCTTTCAAAACCATAAGTCATGGCTTATGACTAAAAGCCTTCTATTCTAACTTGAGTCTAAATGACCAAATCATGGGTTGATCTAGGTTAGACTAAGGTTACATACTAAACCAAGTCACCTTAGTTAGGTTTAGCTTCTAGGTTAGGTTCCAAAGTCAACACTAGTCAAGTCTAGATTAACCCTTAATTAAATTATACCAAAAATCATATAAATTCTAATAAATCTCAATAATTCATAATAATTCCAAATAATATATATTAAATTCAAAAAATGAAAAAAATACCCTCAAACTAGAAATGTGGTAGATGAAACACCCTAATCACAAGTCATGATTTTAAATAGTTTAAAAATGATTAAAAATTACCAAAAATCATAATATGAAATAAATATCAGTAAATAATAATTATAATTACAAAATTTCAAAATTACCCTCTTCTGGAAAACTGGGTGTTACACAAGGTGAGATAGCTCTACGCGAGCAAGGGTACATGCGGGTGGGGTTTTACGCGAGCCAGGGCATTACACTAGCAAGCCGTAGGCAAGCGAGGCTCTACGCGAGCAAGCTTTACGTGAGGAAAGACTCGAGCAAGACTTTACGCACGCGAGAGTCTGCTCGAGCCAGGGTTTTACGCGAGCACAATTTTACGCGAGCGGGAGGGCCCCGAGCATAAAATTTGAATGAACTCGGCGTAGAACGGAGTACGCTGGCACGTAATTGCGTGTGCGTAAAAGGCTGAATAATACGCTGTCACGTAAAACGTGGGCGTAAAGGCTAAACACCACGCTAACACGTTAGAACGTGTGCGTAAAACTTTATCTTCTTCCCATGGCCAAGACAAGTAGGCATAAAAGCTCACGAACTCAAGCAAGCCCCATCTCGGTCAAGTCTCGATGAAATCCAACCATTCCAGAGCCAAACTTGCGTGAAATCGAAATCCCTACTACATAGAACTCTCCATTTCAAAAACAACCAAGTTTTAGAAGATCAAAACCATGAAGATCAAAAATGCTAAAACTTAGATCTACATAAAATGAGCCATGGAATTCGAAAATGCTAAATACTAAAGTGACTTAGAATCTCATGAGGACGACAATGGAACGACAAAATCTGAGTTCCTCCATAAAGCAAGTTGTACTTGCCTAAGCCTCTCTCTGGTCGATGGAGAGAGTTAATAGAAGAAGGAGAAGAGTAAATGAAGAAGTGAATGAAGAGAAAGAATTGTAGTGCCCCGACCCGCAAGATGCCTTATGATGGATGGTTGGTTCGATGCAGCCTTGTTGGACTTGGGATTATGCGAAGGATTGCTTGGAAGGCTATGCGATCGTGGCGAGAATCGTCCTATGAATGTGAGTAGTGTTGAACCCTTCAAAGATCCTTTAGCTTCACGCTTAAAATAAGGATGAGTATGCTATGTTTCTAGTTGAGTTTGTTCAATAACACCTTGCATGGAATTTGGAAAGATAATGAAAGATAATAATCACCTGAACGTAAACTGGTGTGGCTAGATGAATTGTATGCTTGTACACTGTTACGATGAATTACATGACAGGTGATGGCAAAGTCCCAAATACTTGGGCGGTGAGTATATTGAGCTTTGGCTCAATGAATAAATGGTAAAACAGATGCTAAGACCCAAGAACTGGGCAGTGAGTATGCTTGAATTGCATTCAAATGAATGAATGCTAAACAGATGCTAAGTCCCAGGAATTGGGCGGTGAGTACATTGAGTTTGGTTGGAAAGATGTTTGGTATCAAAGATGTGGCAAGGCATTGGGTAACAACATTCTATTATCCTGTCGCCGATGTAGAATGTTGATTACGCCAAGACCCTGGATTGGGTAGAGGATAATATGAGCATTGGCTCAAGGCAAGATGGCTAGATGGTAAGATAGTAATATGAATGAGAATGGTGGCTGAATTACTTAGTTTTCCTTATCATGCATTATATGTTTTCTTCTTAGATAAGTTGCATATAGTTGCATGGTCATGGACAACTTGTCGACAAGGTAGTTTCCTCGAACGGTATTCCTGGGCCATGGAACCCGGTTCGTCCTAGGGGAAAAAGGAATGTGCCGACGTACTGGCATCGGTAAACGGGACTTGCAGTGGGGCTAGCTACCCGTACTGAAAGGGCGCCGTTGTACCAAGTAAGACGGTCCAGGATAGCGTGTCGCCAGTGACCTTCATATAGATAGGTCAGGTGCTAATGATGTCTTATGCAGACAGAGTAAGTTATTACTCAAATACAGGAAAGGATGTCGGCTGTTGGTAAGAATCACCTGAATGGTGATAATCATATTGAATCATGATATTGTTTCTAACAATGTCTTGTGCAGGCAGAGTAAGTATTATAAATGTACAGGGATGGCTACACGACCGTGGGTAAGAATCACCAAAGGGTGATAACTGCATTCTTTATATTTTGTTGGCTATGAGATTTGCATGTTTTACTTCTTGTCGGCTATAACATGAAACTGACCCTAAGGCAACGAGAAAGACCATTGATAATAATGTTCTGTAACATGATTACTTAGTGTTGTCTTCTTAGGTGAGTTGGGCCAGCACCGCTTGCCAGTACATTGATGATGTACTGACCCACGTTGTGGGCAATATTACAGGTGTTTGCTTGGGGGTAATCCTGTGAATCAGTGCTTGGCATCGATGAATCGGATGGGTGTACAGAAGCTCTTCTTTCAAGACGATGTCTTCTGCTATACGGGACATAATGTATGGAACATTGGAACTCAGATGTACCAGTGAGATTGTAGCCATATTGGCAAGTTCATTGTAAAGAAGTCGGTATATTCATTATAGCCTAAAGGGCAAGTGTATACATTCAGTTGGCTATTCAAAAGTCTTGTAAACAGTTGTAAACTCTGTATTCCGCTGCCAGTTTTGTAATCAGTTGTAAACTCTGTATTTCGCTGCAAGTCTTGTAATCCATTTTGAATATCAATAAAGAGATACATTTCTTCATAAATTGTGTGACTTCAATTTATCTGCTTGGTTCCGCTGCCTTATCGATGTTTTCTGAGAATTACCAGGAACTGTAATTGTTTTGCCTTGTACAAGTGCAATCTTGACTTGTACGGCATCACGCCCAGTGGCTTGTTTTCGATCCTCCAGAATCGGGGCGTGACATAATGGTATCAGAGCACGGCTTTACGTCCTTGGATTCCTATTCGATTTGTTTCGAATCAACGTTGCTACTAAGATGATTCTAAGCTGCTTCCGCGATGATTCAAAGATTGCTTTCGCGATTATTCAAAGTTGCTTCCGCGGTGAATCAAAGTTGCTTCCGCGAATACTCAAAGTTGCTTCCGCGATGAAATCAAAGTTGCCTCTATGATGACTCATAGTGCTTCTGCGATTATTCTGTGTTGCTTCCAAACTCTTCTATGTTGTACCCTTAACTGAAAGTCCGTTGATCATTCTAACCTCTCACTGGGTGTTCCATACAATAAGTCTAAATATGTGGGCTGTGATATGTGTGCTTTGTTGAATTTCTAAAAAGATACCAAAAAGAATAACAATGATGCGATGCGTAAGTTTGTGATGTATGCTGGATGTCTTATGTGTGGGATTCTTTGAATCGATTGTTATGCAGCAATCGACAGTGGGTGATGGCATGGTATGTTGGAACAGTATGTGCATGAATTTCAGTGAATGGGAATCGACCGAATTTTGAGTCGGTATTTGTGGTCAGCATAACCACTGCAGGATGGATAGTCCATGTTGGATGTCGGTTTGATGCGAAGGAATATTGTGTTTGGAATGGCTTGAGCTCTGGGTGGTATATTACATATACCCTTGTCGTGATAAGATGTCCCTTGACCCTTGATGTGTCTATGATTTTGTGATTGCTTTACCTATAAGGCAGTGGGTGGTATCGAATCGTAGCTGAGCTTACGATTGATACATGTTGGCTAGGCGTGTTCCTTGATTGTTAAGTTGGATGACCGTTGTGAGATTTTGATGTGTTCAGATGAACCATCGCTAGACCTTGTCGGTTAGCATTAAGTTGGGTAATAAGAGAATTGAGAATATGAAATGATGCCTTGGTTGGAAAAGAAAAGAATTTTAGATTCAGGCGAGTACTTGAATCAGTTTGGTAGAAGGATTGTAGGCTTGGTAACGATAGTGTGGTGTTGCTATCGAATGATTTTGCGGGAATAACTATGGACCGAATATTGAACGATATTGGAATTGAGTTAAAGAAATTGCATGTTGGATATCAATAGAACTGATGGTAATGTTAGACGCTTATCGGGATGTTGCGAATGATTTAGAAGATGCAGAGAGTTGCATCGACGACCGAAAAGTTAGAGAATAGGCTTGTGGAATAGATGATCTTAGCACGTGGTGCAGTGTGCTTGAAGGAAATTGACGTCCCGAATTAACAAGTTATGACCCTTGACTATTTTGAGGCATAGAGAATGGATACTTGTCCCTTGATGTACGAAGGAGTAGATGTTCCTTACGAGAGTCGAATGGCTGGAACACAAATAAGTATCGAGGTGCAGCGATATGTAATAGACCCTGTCGGTAGATGATTGGTGCCATAGAGATTGGATCGGTACATGAATAGTAAATTTTCTTATGAAATCATAAGGAGATGATACAAAACTAATATTAATGGTTAACATGAATTGCTAAGGGATGTCCGTGTTGGTGTTAGAAAATTTATAAATGATGCCTCGGAAGAAATATGATTATAGTTGCCTGATTTTTGTTGGTTAAAAGAGTACGGACCGTATCGATGATCTAAGAATGTGGGAAACGATTATGTTGCGAAGAGACCGTAGGAAGAGGTCATAAGTGATAAACTATTGAGATAGCAATGTCGGATGATGACTCGAAATGGTTGACCCGATGGAATAGACAATTTGAGTACGATATGAGGATACAAGTTGGATCGAACAGATGCTATGTCTATGCAAATGGAAATTGAAAGTTGAATATTCTATTGAGGAGTTTTATATGATAGCTTCGAGATTGACCCATAGATTGTTGGATAGAATTGTCGGATAGATTTGGTCGGTTGCGGGTAAGTCTAGAATGAGACTTCGTTGGGTATGACTCGAGTATGAGTACGGGTAGAAAGACTTGACCCTAGATTGTTGGCTAGTTGCCTAGATTGTCGGTTGGTTGCCTAGATTGTTGGCTAGTTGCCTAGATTGTCGGTTGGTTGCCTAGATTGTTGGCTGGTTGCCTAGAGTGTCGGTTTGTTGCCTAGATTGTTGGTTGCTTGATTAAGTCTCAGATTGGTTGGCTATGTTCTTCAGTTGTCCGTGTTGGGTATAAGTTCATAAGATTGGGGTGGCGTCCCATGTCCCTAAGTTGGTCAGACCATAGAGTTGCCCTATGTTGAGAATTGGTTGCCTCTAAGATAAGAGATAAGTATGTCCCTGATAGCTACTCATCTCATATGGGTTAGCTGAATGTCTGGTTTAGCTTAGATTAGCTGACCGTAGAGACTTGATTGTATGCTAAGTTGACTATTGGAAAACCGTAGGATGTCCCTATTGATGTTGCGTGAGTATAGTTGGATGAGTAAGATGTGTTGGAAGGTAGGCTTCGGGATGGAATAGATATTTGGGAAATTTTGATGTTATAATGTTGGATGGGATGACGGATCATGTTGGTTTCGGAAATTGAGTTGCCTTGGTTGAAATGTTGGGAATTGTTAGAACTGGTTGGATTGGTTGATTGATATTGAGCTGCGAAAATTGTTGGTAGTGCTTTGAGATAGTTGGAATAATTTCATTGACCGGATCAAGATTGAGGATAAGTGTAATGACGGAATTGGATAGTGCATGTAGCCGAGATCGACGAATGTGAATATGAATGACCCTCAGAATTAATGTTGCTGGAATATGATAGTTGCCTATACGAGAGGATAAATATGTTGGCTTGATCAATACGAGAAAATGTTGGAGGACAGCAAGAAATGTTGCTAGAGTAAAATTGTGGTACAATTTGAAGGATGGTACGATTTGGAAGATGGATCATGATTGGGAAATTTACAAGTTGCAAGCAAAGTATATGGATGCGAACGATGATGAGTACAAGATTTAACCGATGAGAATCGGGGTATCGAAATAAAATGTTGCTATGGGATTTATCAACTTTGGTGGCATGGATGACAATGAACTTGAAAGGAATACTTGATACATCTAAGTTTGAATATTTTGAAATGTTGGATCGGTTGAGGAAAATTTATCGAATTAAAATTGGCGACATATATCGTTTTAGTAATTGGTTAGGATATTGAATAAACAAAGTGGGATTATACGAGATGCTCAAAAAGAATTACTGATGTTCGAAAAGGAAGGTACACCGTAGCTCGTTCGCTTTCTCTATCACTGAGCTTGGCTGAAGTGCATGTATTTCGGGGACGCCTAAAATATGTGTATGATTCCAACTAAGTGGTATGCTGAATTCAAACGAAGCTACGGGAAGGATTATCATGTGCTAAGGATTTGCACGAGTGTCGGAGGAAAGATCAAAGATGGTAAACTATTTTGAATCAATTGAGATGCTGTAACGAGATGGTACATTACTTGAAATCAATCAAGAGATTGCGGAGAAATATTAAATAGTGCAAGTTGATCGTTGAAGTTTCATGAAAAGTCGGTTGAAGTTTTGGGGATGAGTTTTGTTTTAAGTTTCGAGGACGAAACTTTTTCTGGGTGGTATATATTGTAGTGCCCCGACCCGCAAGATGCCTTATGATGGATGGTTGGTTCGATGCAGCCTTGTTGGACTTGGGATTATGCGAAGGATTGCTTGGAAGGCTATGCGATCGTGGCGGAAATCGTCCTATGAATGTGAGTAGTGTTGAACCCTTTAAAGATCCTTTAGCTTCACGCTTAAAATAAGGATGAGTATGCTATGTTTCTAGTTGAGTTTGTTCAATAACACCTTGCATGGAATTTAGAAAGATAATGAAAGATAATAATCACCTGAACGTAAACTGGTGTGGCTAGATGAATTGTATGCTTGTACACTGTTGCGATGAATTACATGACAGGTGATGGCAAAGTCCCAAATACTTGGGCGGTGAGTATATTGAGCTTTGGCTCAATGAATAAATGGTAAAACAGATGCTAAGACCCAAGAACTGGGCAGTGAGTATGCTTGAATTGCATTCAAATGAATGAATGCTAAACAGATGCTAAGTCCCAGGAATTGGGCGGTGAGTACATTGAGTTTGGTTGGAAAGATATTTGGTATCAAAGATGTGGCAAGGCATTGGGTAACAACATTCTATTATCCTGTCGCCGATGTAGAATGTTGATTACTCCAAGACCCTGGATTGGGTAGAGGATAATATGAGCATTGGCTCAAGGCAAGATGGCTAGATGGCAAGATGGTAATATGAATGAGAATGGTGGCTGAATTACTTAGTTTTCCTTATCATGCATTATATGTTTTCTTCTTAGATAAGTTGCATATAGTTGCATGGTCATGGACAACTTGTCGACAAGGTAGTTTCCTCGAACGGTATTCCTGGGCCATGGAACCCGGTTCGTCCTAGGGGGAAACAAGGAATGTGCCGACGTACTGGCATCGGTAAACGGGACTTACAGTGGGGCTAGCTACCCGTACTGAAAGGGCGCCGTTGTACCAAGTAAGACGGTCCAGGATGGCGTGTCGCCAGTGACCTTCATATAGATAGGTCAGGTGCTAATGATGTCTTATGCAGGCAGAGTAAGTTATTACTCAAATACAGGAAAGGATGTTGGCTGTTGGTAAGAATCACCTGAATGGTGATAATCATATTGAATCATGATATTGTTTCTAACAATGTCTTGTGCAGGCAGAGTAAGTATTATAAATGTACAGAGATAGCTACACGACCGTGGGTAAGAATCACCAAAGGGTGATAACTGCATTCTTTATATTTTGTTGGCTATGAGATTTGCATGTTTTACTTCTTGTCGGCTATAACATGAAACTGACCCTAAGGCAACGAGAAAGACCATTGATAATAATGTTCTGTAACATGATTACTTAGTGTTGTCTTCTTAGGTGAGTTGGGCCAGCACCGCTCGCCAGTACATTGATGATGTACTGACCCACGTTGTGGGCAATATTACAGGTATTTGCTTGGGGGTAATCCTGTGAATCAGTGCTTGGCATCGATGAATCGGATGGGTGTGCAGAAGCTCTTCTTTCAAGACGATATCTTCTGCTATACGGGACATAATGTATGGAATAGTGGAACTCAGATGTACCAGTGAGATTGTAGCCATATTGGCAAGTTCATTGTAAAGAAGTCGGTATATTCATTATAGCCTAAAGGGCAAGTGTATACATTCAGTTGGCTATTCAAAAGTCTTGTAAACAGTTGTAAACTCTGTATTCCGCTGCCAGTCTTGTAATCAGTTGTAAACTCTGTATTTCGCTGCAAGTCTTGTAATCCATTTTGAATATCAATAAAGAGATACATTTCTTCATAAATTGTGTGACTTCAATTTATCTGCTTGGTTCCGCTGCCTTATCGATGTTTTCTGAGAATTACCAGGAACTGTAATGGTTTTGCCTTGTACAAGTGCAATCTAGACTTGTACGGCATCACGCCCAGTGGCTTGTTTTCGATCCTCCGGGATCGGGGTGTGACAAGAATGGGTTGTAGGGATTAATAAATGATGGAGGGTGGTAGGTAGGGGTTTGCATTCCAATCCAAACCGAACCAACCAAGCCGAACCCAACCGAACCCGATGCATGCCAGAACCATGAAATGCTAACTAACTCATGCCAATGCAGAACCCAAGGCTAGCCAATCAGGACAAGTCTATATACAGGTCCGAGATTACGTACACGTATAACAAAATATGTAATACGAACTACAGGCATTACAGAGACAGATCTCGATGTTCCATTGACCGTGAGTTGACATCTGACAGCTTTAGGCCAATATTCTTTATTTAGATTCATGTTTCATTTATCGAATTTGTCTTCGATACATTCCTGGTATGTATGATCATTTATAGTTCTGGATGGTTTAGTATTATTTCTATATTTCTTCTTCATATCTTCCTTAGTTGTTTGGAATTTGAGTACATGTTAATATAGTAGATCATATAAATATTGAGATATTTTATTGGACACTTGACTGCGTCCTACCGTTGATACTGTGGCGTAGGCTGGGTGTGGCCCACATACTCGTGCCCAAATATTCGAGTGCTGGACGTGACACAGTCCCCACCAAAGTTGCCTGATCAAAAGAGTGGAGCGAGGGTGGGGACCAACCCACATATGTCTTCCCACTTCGTCAGTTAAAGCCAGTCAGTAATAGATCGCCACTTATCAATAGGCAACTGTCGATGAGCATTAATAAACGTACGATACATAACCGCAGGTCACTATTCTATATACTTTGTATCGCTTTGACATGGTCGGGATACGACACATAGCAGGGACCAGCTAACACGAGTCGGCCCATCCTTTAAAGTATATCAGGGGCAGTCAGGTCATTTCGGATGTCCTTCCCAGTTGCCTACAAATACCCAGTACACGGAAAAGAGGGATAATTTTTTCCATCAATTACTCAACTTGTCTAGTTCATACTTCTTCTATCTCGGCTAAGGGACTGTTTGGTTTGTTGTAGGTGTGTAATGGAGTATGGATTGTGTTGCAAATATATGGAGAAAGTATTACTTTTCGTGTTTGGTTTTGCTATAAGTGTGTGTAGCAAGTGTCTTTGAAAAGATGGCAACAGTGTCTTATCCCCTCGTCATTGCACCTCACCAACTCGTCTCCACACGCAAGCAAAATTGAAGAGAAGTGGCTGGAAAAGAAAGCATTGCGAGAGAAAAATTTTTGTTAATTTGCAAAAAAGAGAGTAAGTTAGGGATAAGCATAAATTCCGCATAAATTTACAAATTATTTTTTTGGTAATTAAGACTAACATGTGAGAATTTTGTTAATATTTTTTTGTTAATTTATGATAATCTTTTTTTATTTTTAGAAATTTTACATACATTAATTATATGTTAATTAAAATAATCGATAATTATTTAATAATTTTATATTCTAATTTTCTAATAAAAAATAAAAATAAATTTGAGAGTAAGCATACCAAAATTTATCATATTTTTTTACCAACATCCAGTTTTAACAACCATCCAAACAACAAACTCATCTTTCTCTACTTTCAACAATCATCCAAACAACAAACTCATTTTTCTTTCCCTTGCAGGAGACAAAAAGTACTCTATCCAAATATATTTTAGAAAGTGTCACTTGATGCAAGTGCACTGCAACTCATCATGATATAAGTACCACTTTTACACTTTCAAATAGTTACTTCTATCCAAACAGTACTCATTGCTTCATAGTGGTTAAGAGAGATGCATGCGGCCCAAGGGGTCGGGAGTTCGAGCTCCAGTGGAGGCGAGTTCTCCACAAGTACTCATTATATATATATATATATATATATATATATATATATATATATATATATATACACACATACACACACATATATATGTGTCCAAATCGGGAGCCCGTCCGTTGGATCGAGCCCCCCCCCCCCCAATCCCCTATCCGTTGGTGCAGGGGACGAGGCTTTGGCGGGGCTCTGCGGACGAAACTTTTGATCCGAATTTTATATATATATATATAACCAGGTAATTGTATTAAAGAATAAAGAAATTGGGTACAACCATCATACAGAACCCACCCAAATCCCCAACTCCTTTACATCATATTCAATATTGTGAATAATGCCTATAACTACTGTACTAGTCCCCTCAAATATTCGGTTGTTCTACTCCTTCCATATATGCCAAACTGCCGAAGCGAGTCTAATACTAGCCTCTCGAACCCAATGCGAGCCTCTGCCTCTAGAATCTTGAATAAGCTGCAAGACATCTACCACTTCCCCCACTTCTCTTGTATGAAGCCCTAATTTGCGCTTTTGAGCCTTCCAGATTAACTCCGATACTGGACAGCAAAAGAATAAGTGTCTGATGGATTCTTGTTCTTGTTGACATAGAGTGCATGATCGATTTACAATATGAATGCCAAATCTATGTATTCTGTCCATAGTGAGAAGACGCCCAATTAGGGGTGAGCATTCGGTTAATTCGGTTCCAACCGAATCGAATAACCGAAAATCGAATTCGACCGAAAACCGAATAAGCAAAACTAAAACCGAACCGAATTTGTCCATAACCGAATTAAACCGAACCGAATTAAATCAGTTCAGTTTTCGGTTTATTCGGTTTATTTGTACCTTTTTTTTGTTAGTATATAATATATATAGTAACTAAATATACCTAGATATATTTAGTATCTACCTATAGTATATACCTATATATATTTAGTATACACCTATATATATATATATATATATATATATATATATATATATATATATATATATATATATATATATAAAAAAAAAAATATATATATATATATATATATATATATATATATATATATATTTCTTATTCGGTTTTCGGTTTTGAACCGAACTGAAACCGAATAAGAAAATTTAATATTTTCAAAACCGAAACCGAACCGATTTTTTTTTAAAACCGAACCGAATCTTTTATTCGGTTCGGTTTGGTTTGATTTTCGGTCCAAAACCGAATAATGCTCACCCCTACGCCCAATGCAATTTTATAGAGACACAATTGCATCTTCCTCGGAGTTCCGTGCATCCAAATGATATTAGCATGCGCCATCTTTGCATGTGGTTCCCGTAACAATTGGTAAGTCTTTTTGAAGTCAAGCTCACCTGCCATAGTATCATCCCAAACCCATCTATCTCGCACAACAGACAAGCCAATTTTACAAGTAGCAATAAGAGGGTCAGCAGGTCTGGCGCTCTGGTATTGCTCAAGACGCCAGCTGCCCTCTGCCAAGAGTCTGCTGATGAGGTCACCTCTCCGAGCTACCCCGTCCATGTGGGGCCCAATAATCTGTAACACGCTTTTATGTCGTATCCACGGGTCCAGCCATAAGTCCGTACTTCTACCATCATCAAAATACAGGATATGTAAGGCTGGATGTCCCTCCTATGCCGCAGGATGTGTTTGAATGACACCGAGTCGTTATTGTTTTATGTGTAATCCCTGAAGTTTGCTCCGTGCACGCATCTGTTTATTATCCATACCACCCATAGTGATTCTCCCTGTAGTAGGTGACATACGAGCTTGACTCTAGAGACCTTTCGATGGAGGTCAAGTTGATGAAGTCTGACCCCCTTCATCTCTCGGCCTGCATATCACATCCCATGCAATGACGTGCAATCCTCATCTCTATATGAAATCAGCACATTAATTCTATAAACGGTGCATCTGGCCTTCGGTCGTATGATAGATTGTAGCCAAAAAGTTGATATAGACTGGATGACAGACTGGACCAGCTCAATCATGTCGCCAAAAGATAGATATTGTGTTGTCGTCCCTCTATTCGCCTTTGAGTATACTCAGCAAGGGACTGGCAGTTATAATTTCTAGCATAGTTAACTCACAGCAAGATTCCCAAATATTTGACGGGGAGCTCTCCTCAGATAACCCCTAAAATAAGCGTACACTCGTCCTTGGATGGACACATGGAGTTGAAGTAGACTATGCTTCTATCCTTGTCCAATCAATTCGAAGAGATTGCCAAATTCCTCCATAATATTGGCTACCATCTGTAAACCCTTCATGGATGGGACTATAAATGCCAGTCAATCGTCCGTATATATCAGGTGGGTGACATGTGGCTAAACTGTCCGATGTAGTGGTTGGATCAGATTCCAGCTAGTTGTTGCATCAATTAGGCAAGTAAAATACTCCAAGATAAGCTTGAATAGGTAACAGGACAAAGGTTCTCCCTGTTGAATTCCTCGTTTGCTATAAAAAAAACCATATGATTGACCTTCTACCAGGACCGAAAAGGATGCAATCATGAAGCATGCATGTATTCTGGCCACCCAAACTTCTGAAAAGTCCATAGCACTCATAATAGCACAAATAAAGTTTTGATTAACCGTATAATATGCTTTCCGGAGGTCAAGTTTGACACACGCCTTCATCCCCCCCGATTATTGAAATCACAAACAAACTCATGCGCAAGAAGACAGTTCTCCGAAATCGACATGTCTTTAATAAATGTAGCCTAGTTTTTGGAAACCAAAGAAATTATGAGCTCCTTCATACGCCGACACATGATGCCAGTGATGATCTTGTAGATGAAATTGCAGCATGCTATTGGCCGAAAATCTTCTAGTTCTGTCATCCCCTCTTTCTAGGAACCAGTGTAAAGAAGGTATGATTCAGTTTCTTTAGCAGCCTCCCATTATCGAAAAAGTCCTTGCTTCCAGCACTTGTTCCTTGATGTCTTCCTAGTAGATTTTGTAGAATTTGCTACCAAAACCATCATGCCCTGGTGCTTTATCAGGATCTGCCTTCTTCACTATCTTCACAATCTCTTCCATAGTAACAGGAGCCAGCAGGCCTTCATTGCCTGATTGAGTAACTATTCTCTTGTATACAAGTTCAGGGAAAGTGGCCAGGTAATTAGTTTGGTTGTACATGTCAGAAAAGTACATGACAAAGACAATATTTCCATTGCCATCTATCACTTGATGTATGTGGTTCCGATGTCACCACGTGCGAATGACGTCATAGTAGAAATTCGTGCACTTGTCTCCTTTTTGTAACCAAGCGCACTTGGCCCTCTGAGCCGCATGGATCTCCTCGGCCAGCTGGAGGCGGCCCACTTCATCTACTAGCATCCTCTTGTCGCATAATGTCTTCATTAAGGATGTCCGTCTGCATCCGTAATTGAATCGAGTGCAAGACTTCACTCTTTGTCGCAAGTTCGATCAGCTGCTCGGTCAGGTACGGCCCCATGCCTTAAGCTCATTTTTAATCCGCTTCAAGCATGTAGCAAATATGTATTCGGCTTTGCCATTGCACTCCCCCAATAGCCCAAATTTTACCACCTCCCCCTATTCATATGCGAGGTACCACACGTTGTTATATCAGAATGTTCGGGCTTTATAGGGTCAGGATACAGCCAGTCGAACATGAAGTGGGGAATGATTACTGGTTCCTGCCACCAATCCTTCAAATGATACGTGAGGAAACTTCTCGAACTATTTGCTATGGCCAAGTGCCCTATCCAGTTGGCACGCCACTCTCTTCCGAGCAGCTTTGTCGTGCCCTGTCCATATATAACCACCTATTTCCAGCGGTTTCATCCCCGAACGGAGGAGGCACTGTTGGAAGTCCGATAGTGTCAATGCAGAAACCACCAGACCACCCACTTTCTCGTTATGGTATAAAATGGCATTGAAATCTCCTATAATTAGTAAAGGCAACTGTAGGCGGGACTCATCCAAGTTACTAATTTATATAATTTCCTGCCATAGTTCACCTCTACATTTGCGATCATTATGCCCATAAAATAACACTCATAACAAGCCGTAACCCCCTATGATGAGTGAAGGTTATCGCAATCATCTACTCCGACACATGGATAACTTGCCCTTTCCAATTAATCTAGTCCCACAATAACCAGATTCGAGCCATATTACATCTATACAGATTGTTCGTCTGGCCCCAGTTGTTTGGGGTTCTCTTGGATAACAAACGATCAGACTTGATTTTGGTCTCCAACAAGGCACTAATAGAGCACCTTTTACTCTTCATCCTATCATAAACTTCCCTCCATCGACCAATCGAACAAATACCATAAATATTCCATTATATAATAGACATTAATTACCATTGTGAGTTTTCTGAAAGTCACCAGCTCTGTTGTTGAAGATAAAACCAAGACTTAGTCTTGCACTTATCTTTAAGTTTGTTGTAACAATATTCTATCTTTTAATATCTTTAGTTAGGATATCTCTCTTTTTTCTACCTTATCTTTTGTATATGGTTAGACTATACATATTTGTACCTTTCATTAATGAAAATCAACTTTTTCTTAAAACCTGTACATGGTATTAGAGCCACCATCCTCATAATAAAAAAGCCTACCATGTCTTCCCCTCACACCATTCCTAACTACGTCGATCCCAAATGCCCACTCGTCATCATTACATTCTCAAATATCCTTAAGCTTACCTCCACAAATTATCTTTCTTGGAAGCTTCAAATTGAGGCCACTCTTGTCGGGTATGGTCCCTTCAAATTCTTGTATGGCACCTACCCTGCGCCTTCTACCACCATCACCAAGAAAACGACCTCCGAAACCAATCTATCTTACCTGACTTGAGTTTGCCAAAACAAACTCCTCTTTGGTGCCCTTATTGGTACCTTGGAACCTACTCTTGTTCCGCTTATCTCTCGATCTCACAGAACGTAAGAGGTCTGGGATACCCTTGCTAACACCTTTGCTCGCCCCACCCGTGGCCATATCAAGCAGTTGAAAGCCACTTTTAAGGTTCTCACAAAAGATCCTCAATCCATTACCGACTATATGCACTCAATTAAAGCATGTACTAAAAAATTGGCCCTCCTTGGTAACCCCATAGACCCCGAGGACATTACTGACAAAGTTCTCGAATCCCTTGACTCTTCCAAGGAGTCGTTGACGCTGTTTATGCTCGCGATATGCCCATATCATTCGATGAGTTTTATGAGAAGCTCCTCAATCGTGAACTTACGGAAGTCACAACCCATTCTCCATACCTTACCAGCTTTTGTATACGCCACCACCACCCTTTCCAACTACAACAACCAGCCCACCCCTATCAACAACTTTCGCCCCACTCAAACTCAAAATGTCCCAACCAAACTGAATCTCATGGCTACCAAGGCAAATGCCAATGGTGCTACACAATCGAGCATTCACTCCATTTATGCCCCATCTTTCAGAAGAAATACCCGACCATCCGTCCACCACCCTGTCCCGCTGCAACCAACAACCCCAAGCACATATAGCCACTGCATCTGCCTCATTCCACCCCTCCCTTTGGCTCTTGGACACTGGCACATCAGACCATGTTACTCATGACCTAGCAAACCTATCCTTCCATCACCCTTACGATGGCACTGAAGAGATCATCATTGGAGATGGCACGGGTGTTCCTATCACTCATACTGGTTCACTCTTCTTCCCTACTTCCTCTTCTAAATATTTGTCCTTGTCTAATATTTTATGTGAACCCACTATGACATGAAATATTATTTCTATTTCACAACTTTGCTCAAAAAATAATCTCATCATTGAATTCACTTCTAATTCTTTTGTTGTGAAGGATCGTCTCACGGGGGCACAACTCATCCAGGGTCCAACCAGGCACGACGTTTGTGAGTGGCCATCTCATGCACCTATTCTAGCTTTCTCTGGTGTCAAAGCATCCGCTATAGATTGGCATCATCGTCTTGGCCATCCCTCTTTATCTATATTCAAAAGCATAGTTTCAAATTTTAGGCTTGATGTTTCTAGTGATTTCTATTTTAATTGCAATTCATGCCAATGTAATAAGAGTCATAAGCTCACATTTAGTCAATCAACTTTGATATCCAATGCTCCCCTTGATCTTATTTACACTAATTTATGGTGTAACTGCCTGTTTTCAAAATCAAGGATAATTTTGTTATTTCTCAGTTTTCCATAATTTTGGTAAATTTTTAATTAATTTAATACTATTTAAATTGGTGTATTGTGATTTTGGTGTTTTGCTAGTACAACCCTAGTTTTGCTAAGCCTAGAGACTAACCATGACCAAGGGAGCCTAGTCATGTGATTAGAATGTCATATTACTACTTTTTAGCTATTTTGGTCATTTTTGACTTATTGGTGAAAATGAATTTTGATTGATTTTTATGGTGATAATTATGTATTAAAGACTAACCTAGTTTTGACTTAACCTAGATGCTAATAATGTTCATAGAGGTTTAGTTAGAAGGTTAGGGACTTAATGACAAGGTTAGTAATATCTAGATATTATTGTAGTAGGATATTTTCCTTAAGATATTTGTAGAAAGAAAGCCTTAGGACTAAATTGGACCAATGAATGGATTTGAATTTATATGGAGAAGCCTTAGCCACCCATCTACATCTAAACCCTAACCCTAGGCTGTCATAAGGAGCCTCTCCCCCTATTTAAACACTTAATGACACCCCCTTGCCTCCTTCTTTAAACATACAAAACCCTAGTTTAGTGTTCTTCCCCAAATCACCCTATTTAATCAATTCAACTCCAAATTGAGCCTAGTCTTTTGCATTGGACTCCCCTACAGTAGTAAAAGCCATTGGTGGATAGCTAGAAAGGATTTGAAAGCTTCGGGACCATTGCAAATCGAGGAAGACATCGATACTAGGCTCTTTAAATTGAGATTCCAACTCTCAATAGGTAAACCTATCTACACCCATTAAAACCCTAATTTTTCTTCATAGATGCATTCATTTAGGGTTTCCCTAGGTATAGCCCAAGTTTGGTAGAATTTCGTGTCCGTTCGATATCTGTATCGGACACGTATCGGTATTTTTAAATAGGTATTTGGTGAAATGCCACATAGGAATTTATTTTAGTAATTTTCAAAACTAATTACATGGGTTTGTAGCTAATTAGGTGTAGGTTACATATCATTAGGACTGAGTTAATTTTTGGGTGTTTTGGACACTGTTATTAGACACGGGGACTCAGTACGACACTATCGTGCAGTATCCTGCTGCTCGGGTGTCCTAGCGGACACGACACGGCACCCCGACACCTGAAAATTGGTGTGTGGGTGCGGGCAAACACTGATACTATGTACATAAAATTTTAGGAGATATTATCGAGTATTTTAGGAGAAATCCTGACTGCATGGGTCGCACACACACACACACACACACACACACACACACACTGTCAACCCCTTGACCAATTTTCCTCCTGTATTTTTTTATTTTTTATTTATTTATTCATTTGTCCCACATATATAAATTGTTATGCTTCATATGTTTTGGTTGTACTAAATATCCAAATAAAGAGGCCAGATGTGTAATATAGGAGATTGGAAGGGACCCACAGGTAATAAGGGTTATGGCAGGGGCCTCATTGTAAATTGACCAATTCAAATTCTTTAAAGCCGAACACACAAACCTGCTGTTTTGATTTCAGTTTTAAATCGAATAGATAAGATCAAATTCAAATCCTCTTTATCTTCTCAAAGGTTTTGATCGATCCTTCCGTGCACCTATATAGAGTTAGCAGTCGGCTACCCATCCTTCCCCCAAACCCTAATTCTTCCTGCGCCTGGAGTTCACGAAGGTCACTGTTCGAGGAGAAGGGTTAACAACAGTAGCTTTCAAAATTCTCGAACAGGTAATCCCTCACCCTTCAATCATTTGCCTAAATCTGGATTGTTGGTAGAGTTTTCGTCCTGTAAAGAATGGTAGCCTAAGTATTTGGGTTAATTCATGAGTGGAAAACATAGTCGGGTCTTGGGATAGTAGGGGGAAATCTACCATTTTGATTAATACACTATATATATTTCAGTTTAGCCAAATTTTGTCCTGCATATAGGTAATGCCTGGTGGGGTATCAAATATTTTGTGATGTTCTACATAACAAACATGCTCTGATCTGTTTTGTTGCTTCCCACATTAGCCTATATTGTGTTTGGTTCTCAGTGTCTTATTTGGGATGTCCAGCTATAGGAGTAACTGCTCTGGAGTATTAATGAGCCTTGACTAATACCCTAATTGTCAGCCCCATCATGTAAAAAGGACAGACCCTGCCTAGCACATCGGGATACCATAGAGGTTACAAGTTTGATGGGTGTCCAGGAACAGGAAGAGGTCAGTTGCAGGCCTACCTCAGTCCATACATCAGTATCAGGGATGTAAGGGACAGGGCTTGGCCATAGACTCTAACCTGTGTACCTGTGAATACCTGGCTTGGAGTGTAGGTGTACCACCTGAGCCTACATACTCATAATGATACCATGGCAGGTGTGTACCCTCTAGGCTTGACAGGAAATCTATAGCCTGTAAGAGTTCATCACCAGTGGGTAAGCCCATTAGGTAAGGGTATGGCTGAGAAGGACCACAGTGAAGAGAATTCACCATAGTTGAAATATGGAGCCATGCCCCTAACATCCTGGAAGTAGAGCTATACATGTATCAGTCAACTTCATATGCATCTTATATTTTCTATAGATTCGAATTAGGGGCTATTGGGTATCATGGGTTTTAGTACAGGTGAGGTATCAGCTCTCCTTGGACTCGTGTTCAGTAGAAGGGTGATGGCTCGAGTATAGATAACATTCCATGGTTCAGTCTCTAGTGAAGGATGAGTTCACTTGGCCTACATCTCATTCATGTGCAGTCCCTATTTACTTTACATTCCTGTCCATTTGCATCATTATTTCAGCCCCTGTAGTTTTAACATTCAGACCAATATGCGTTCCAGTTGGGAATTACATCCTTGGTTCAGCCACAGTAAAGAGTAGTTGGTGTCTTGGTATTTGGGTGTCTGAACAGTGGAAGCATAGGGTGAGCACGATGTATCATAGTATCAGTACCATCTGTTATATTATATACCTGTGCTACATAGGTACTGATCATCTAGGATTGATCTGTCAGAGCTCCTTGTCCTGTTAAGTACTATTTTAGATCAGTTAAAACATGAGCTATAGGGATAGGCAGGGCACCACAAAGGAAGTTACTCTATTGCAGGTACAGAGTTGTAGTAGAGGCCCTTGTAGACTCACTAATAAATAGTGTTAGATGGGATTTTGGTATCAGACAAGTATGAGACTTTAGGTACCAAATTGTGTATCCTTATTTCACTTTATGAGGAAACCTATGTGTTATGAGGGGATCAGTTTCCTTCAGTATCAGTTAGCAAAGGCTAACTAACTAATAAGACATACCCATTAGGAGGGAGCGCACCAGGGACTGATACACATAATACAGGGAACTTTCTCATTAGCAGAGCAGCTATACTCTTAGGTACATGTAAGTAGCCTACAGTATCAGCTATTAGTTATAGGTCCATAGCAAGGTCATTCAACAACATGCAATGTCAACCTGCATACCACTTATCAGCTTGGTAATACAAGGAGTTCAGGTATCAGCTTGGACTGAGGGGTAACAGTAGACAAACACCTCAATATGTGTCCTGTTCACATGTGGGTATACCTGTAGGGATGTAGGGCCTGTTCAGTGCTACTTATCAAGTTGTGGAGACTATAATCTAGTATATCAGACAGATGGGTTATCAGAATATATGTTCGATACTAGGGTAGTAGATAAGAGGGTGTCCATAGACCTGTATAACTATGCTTCCCTGTTACAATGTCAAGTAAGTAAAATTAAGCCATACCAATGTATGGCAGTAGCAGAGAACATTGAGGGAGTTCCCTTGTACCCAGTGAGCATGGATAGGACAATTTTTTCCTGTGTACCATATTGGTACTGACATCAGGAGTATGTCAATCCACATCTTTGTGTTCAGCCAATAGGAAGGGGTGAACAAGGTTGAAGCAAGACTCATCTTTACCTGTATACATCAACAGGTAGAAAATAGCTTGGTGAATAAAATTGCACATGAGGACACAGGTATGCTGGAGTAGATGTCCATATTCAAGGGTATGTGGTGATAGCAGTCTCAGTTGTTTAGGGAAAACAGTTAAATAAGACCTGTAGGATTTGAGTGTAGTAAAGGGAGTTAATAAAGTTGGCTTATTTTCCCACAAATATCACGTATTGATTATTATGAATTTATAAACAGGATACTTGGACTTGATATGGATTTTGACCTGTACCAGCAGCTCAGGACCTAAGGCAAGTATACCTTGTCTTTCTACACAGCTTTATTTACATGCACTGTCTTTTTATTATTTATCCAGTTTTTCTCATATTATTGACATGTACCTTTCATATCATGTTTATATACTTGTATCATTGCTATATAGACCGTGTTCACAGATAGCTTTGTTTCTTATCAGATGTATTCATTGAGCCTTGATCGAGTCGTATCGTGAGTCGTGAACGGAACTGCTTTTACCTCCGTGTCTTGAATCCTTGAAACTAACCTGCGAGCCCACACTAGGGGCGAGGGTTAGTAGTTAAGCTAACCTGTGAGCCCACACTAGGGGCGAGGGTTAGTAGTTAAGCTAACCTGCGAGCCCACACTAGGGGCGAGGGTTAGTAGTTAAGCTAACCTGCGAGTCCACATTAGGGGCGAGGGTTAGTAGTTATCTGTCCACACCTGCGAGTCCACACTAGGAACGAGGGTGATGCTAGCCTGCGAGTCTACACTAGGGACGAGGGTTAGTAGTATATGGTTCACACCTGCGAGTCCACACTAGGGACGAGGGTGATGCTAGCCTGCGAGTCCACACTAGGGACGAGGGTTAGTAGTTGTTCAAACCTGCGAGTCCACACTAGGGACGAGGGTTTGTGTATTCGTTTCGGCTATCCGTTGACATCGTGATATCGTGTCCTCTTGTTCTTCTCCAGCAGTTCATTTATGTGTAGACAGTGTACATATTCGTGTGTAATACCCAGTTTTCCAGAAGAGGATAATTTTGAAATTTTGTAATTATAATTATTATTTTAGGATATTTATTTCATATTATAATTTTTAGTGATTTTTAATTATTTTTAAACTATTTAAATTTATGACTCGTGATTTTTGGTATTTTGCTAGTGAACAGTAGAGACTGCCTACCCTAGAGCCTAGCCATGTGATTAAAGTATTTTTGACATTTTTAGGGTTATTTGGATTTATTATAATTTATTTGAATTTATGGGAATTTTTAGAAATTATTTTGGAATTGTTTGAATGAGGGTTGACTAGGTTGACTTTGACTAGCAATGACCTTGGTAGACTAACCTAGTAACTAACCTAGGTTAAGACCACTTGGTTAGGTTAAGTAAAGTTGGTTTGACCTAATTTAGTGAGGTTTAAGTCATTAGAACTTGTTTGGAGAGTTTTGGAGTTGATTAGGCTAAAATGGCTTATGACTTCATAAGTCATGACTAATGACTTGAGACTTAAAGCCCATAGGCCCACACCATGTAGCTAACCCTAATCCTAATCAGCCCATGGCTGGTCATTATGATCTTCCCCTTCCTATTTAATACCCCTCAAAGTTAGGGCTAGCCTCCATTAGGTTTTCTTGCCAAGTTTTAGAAAGAGGTAAGCCCCCATCTTCCATAAATCCTAGTAAATCCATTTTTATTCCTTTTTAACCCAAACAAATTGCATTAGGTTCTAATTTCTATCTACTTGCTGTTGGTAATAACTATTCTCAGATTTGGAGAGCATTGGAGGAGTTTGGCCATCAAGAGGAGCACCTCTTTGTGGAGCTTTTTGAAGCTTTTGATACTCATAGGTATATTCAATTCCTCACCATAGAATTCTATAATTTTTGCATCATTAGGGAGCCCTAGACCTAACCTAACTGTAGGAATAGGAAACCCTAAAATTTTGTGTCCTTTCGTGTCTTTTTTGGACACGTATCAGTGTCGTTTTTAATGTGTTTATTGAAATGCCTCAATGGGCTTTTCGTATGATTTTTCGAATTATCTTTGAATAGGATTTTAGTTTTTGGTCTCGCTTACACATTTATGGAGTTTGTGTCGAGTCTTAGTGTTGTATCGAGTCGTGTCGGGCACGCGAACACGCGGTCGCACGCGCGTGTGCACGGGCACTGTGCATGCCCTGCACTTCGGGGACACAGCGCCTAGGACACGCCACCTCAACACGTGAGACTCGACGTGTAGCAAGGGGCCGACACTGACACGGGGCTCCCCAAGTTTCAGGGCCCCACGTGTCGTGTCGGACACGCACGAGCGTGCGCACGGGGAATACACTGTCTCAGTGGCTGTCGTTTTTAGCCACTGATACGCGTGTCACGTGTCGCGTACACGCAACATGGACACGTGGTACGGTGTCCTAACCCTAGCCCTACACTAGGTCGACACTGGGACACAACCACGTGGGTTGTGTCGTACCGTGTCGTGCACACGAACGACGTGAACACGTGCACGAGGAACAGTCTTCTGTACACTGTTTTGTGATTTATTTTCAATTGGACACGTTTGTGTCCACTTTGATGGACACAAACCACTTGTGTGACACGTACACATTGTGTATTGATATTACCAAACTCCGTATTTGGGTTTTAATTTAATTATCATAGTAATCTCTCATTTCCCATTAATTTCTGAAATCGTGAGTATCAGTCTATTTTCTAATTTTTTCCAGTTTTGTGAATTCAATTTTTTGCAGTCTTTTAACCCATTAAATACTGTTAATTAGTGTAGATTAAAACCCTAACTTGTTCTCCTATATGAGTTCTAATAATATATGGAATTTGGGGTTGAAAGGGTGGTTGTGTGATTCAAAAACTGAGAATTCATTAAAGGACTGTTTTTGAACTATTTTGTTTTGGTTTTATGGCAATACTGTAACTGATGTTTGATCCCCTAATCTGGGTTGTATGTAAAATCTGGAAATGATATATGGGACTGAAATCTGGAATATGAGTTGGGTTTAAAAACCTGAAATTCAATGTGTGAACTGTTTTACTGTTTTGGGTTGTGTGGGGAATTCAAAATCTGAGATTGAAATGGGGGGGGGACTGTTTTACTGAAAATGGTATTATGTGTAAATCTGAGTTTGTAAAAGTATTCCTCACTGATTTTCTCACTGTTTTACACTCTATACATCACTGTTTTTACAATCACACACACTTATGTAATTGCCTCACTTCACTCTCACTAATTGATACCATATCACACACATGCCTATGTATCACTCACACACTCTAGCCTATCATACTCTAGCACACACACACTTGAACACTCTCATGCCTCACTTCATCACACATATCACTTGGACACATGTACTTGTGTCCCCCTCTCTATACACATGTATATATGTGTATTATCATATAGTGTTGTAATGTATTTATATGTTAGCCTATAGGTATATATTCTAAGTTATTTTGAATAACCATATCAATATGTGATTCCTATTAGCTTATATAAATAGATATATATATGTATTCTCTATTAGATTGTGTGATATGTATATATGTGTATGGTTTAGATATGGATATTGAATATGGTTTTGCTTAGCCCATGGTATAGCCTATTAGCCCATGGCCTAGCCTCTTAGCCTATGGCCTATGGTTGTGTTTGCTTAGCTAGTGAGCCTAGATTAGACTTGTGTAGTCTAGTTAGACTTAGAATAGCCTTGTTAAACCTAGATTAGACTAGTTGACTTAGGTTTGACTTGGTTGACCTAGTTTGACTTCTAGGGTTGACCAGAGTTGACCAAGAGTTGACTTTGGTCTAGTTTGACCTAGATTCATGTAGAACGTATTGTAGTGCATATTATTACCATTCTGGACTTGTTGTGACTTGTGCTGTTCTAATAGGAGCCAGACACCACTACTCGGACAGTACTTTCGTCTTGGACATTCAGTTAGCAGGCGAGTACATTCTCTGATAGTTCTCTCATTTACTTATCAATTACTGTACTTCAGTTCTAGTTAGTTGTATGCGATTCTCTGTTACAACACGTATGAATATTCTGGATTCATGTATACGACACACATTTATTTTCTGGCCTCTATTACTGGTATCATCATTCTGGCTTCTATCACTGGAATCACCTACTGGAATCATTTACTGGAATCATTTACTGGTATCATTAATTTTGGCTGGACTCATCTTGGATCATTGTGTCGGACTTCTGGATTCACTTGCTGGGAGGTTCAGGCAGCTGCTCAGGATGATACCTTGTATAGTGTAGATAGCTTAGACTGTTCTTCTTTTCATGTTTAGTTGTTGCCTTTATTTTCCAGAGTTGTATATTTTAGAGATGTTGGGACTTTGTTATTTCATTCTGCTGTACCTCAGTTGAGGATTCTCTTATCTATTTTATCGTGCCATATTCTATCTCTAGATTGTGATTGAGTTGTACCTCTGTGTTGGCCTCCTTATGGAGAGTATTCATATTATGTTAGTTATAGTTCATGACCTAGAACAGCGTTCTACCGCCGACACTGTGGCGTAGGCTGGGCGTTGTTACGCTCTCGTACCCTTACTCTAGGGTGCGGGTCGTGACACGTTTTTAGTGGTGGCCCATGCAGGTCGATTTTGTGTAGTGGTATTCGAACTAGAGTATCACTACAGCCTGCAGTAGGATTAGGATATTTTGGAAGTACTCAATCACATTAGAAAAAACTCTTAATCAGATTCTTTTTGTCTAAAATTATTGCTTATTAACTTCCCTTTGAATATAAACTGTCCTCCTTTGAATTTTTGCTCCATTCTCAGAAATTGCTTCTTGTTTTGATCTGTTTTCATGATGGTTATGAAGACACGATCTCATCACTTCGGTTCGGGGAATACTATCGAGAGGCTGGCCACCTCTCGTCCTGTTCATCAGGGCCTCGAGACCGCAGCTCTTGTTGTGCCGACTCAGGTTGGCGTTTCTGCTACATTGGAGGTGCACCTCTGTCTGTACAGAAACTTTTTCTCGTCACTTCCGATTCTCTCAGCAACAGCGGTTCCTGCAGCATCAGCAGCAGACCAGGGAAAACCAGCAGGGCGAGCTAGCACAGACCATTGGAGATCTTGCTACAAGTTCCGTTCTTCTTGATTCCATTCCCGAAGTTGTCTTTATAACTACCTTGAAATCCGGTTCCATCTGTTCCTTGTTGATTGATTAATTTTGTTATGTTGCTCTTTTGTTATGTTTGTTTTTTTTTCTTTCTGAGGAAATCATATGGGCTAGGTCACCTAAATCATGGGATCTAGAATCTTCGATAGTCGTGTTAGTTGGCATAGTGAGGACACGTAGTCAGATTTTGGATGTATTTCTCGGGTATGGGAATTTAAGTTTTTCGCCGTCGCATGCGGCAATGTGAAAATTTTAAATACCATGAACCTAGAGGTACATACCTTAGTCAAGGACTCTGTGATTATCGTAGCCTTGCTCACTAGCATGATGAAGACTCTGGACAACGTGATTTTTGGATAGACGCATATGATTAACATATTGTATTTTGAGTAGGTGGTTCCTTCATAGTATAATGATATGGTGACTTGTAGAGTGTATGTACCCTAGAGGTGATAGTTAGCATTGGTACTAGAATAGTAACCCATTGCAGATAATTCTCCTGTTATCTATAATACTAACCAGTTTATACATATAGGATGTTAGTATGCCATACAACCTTGATGATTATTTATTGTTTCCTCTATCCTTCCAGAGAGGCACCCAGTGACCAGAGCCCGTCCTTGAGTATAGTTGTAGTTCACCTAAGACTGAGAGGCCTATATACATATAGATTGCAAGTGAGATACTTAGGATATATGTGATGGGTTGTGGTTCTTGAGTTTATGTATATGTGGTATTTGTGATTGGTGTGCTTAGCTTATAGGTATTTAGTTATGGGTAACCAGATAGGATTGGGAAGTTAGAGCTAGCCTATTATCGAGTTTCTTTTGCTAATCTCTAGTTACCAACACTAGGTAGCTAGCATAGGTAAATTCTAAGAAGTTGACCAGCTGAGGACCAAGTACTAGGATCTTAAAAAAAATTGTCTAGTAATTGACCCTTGACTATGTTGACCTAGAAGGGGAGGCGATCATCTTAATTTCGAGGACGAAATTTTTATAAGGTGGGTAGGATTGTAACACCCAATTTTTCAGAAGAGGATAATTTTGAAATTTTGTAATTATAATTATTATTTAAGGATATTTATTTCATATTATAATTTTTAGTGATTTTTAATTATTTTTAAAATATTTAAATTCATGACTCGTGATTTTTGGTATTTTGTTAGTGAACAGTAGAGACTGCCTACCCTAGAGCCTAGCCATGTGATTAGGGTATTTTTGAAATTTTTAGGGTTATTTGGATTTATTATAATTTATTTGAATTTATGAGAATTTTTAGAAATTATTTTAGAATTGTTTGAATGAGGGTTGACTAGGTTGACTTTGACTAGCAATGACCTTGGTAGACTAACCTAGTGACTAACCTAGGTTAAGACCACTTGGTTAGGTTAAGTAAACTTGGTTTGACCTAATTTAATGAGGTCTAAGTCATTAGAACTTGTTTGGAGAGTTTTGGAGTTGATTAGGCTAAAATGGCTTATGACTTCATAAGTCATGACTAATGACTTGAGACTTAAAGCCCATAGGCCCACACCATGTAGCTAATCCTAATCCTAATCAGCCTATGGCTGGTCATTATGATCTTCCCCTTCCTATTTAATACCCCTCAAAGTTAGGGCTAGCCTCCATTAGGTTTTCTTGCCAAGTTTTAGAAAGAGGTAAGCCCCCATCTTCCAAAAATCCTAGTAAATCCATTTTTATTCCTTTTTAACCCAAACAAATTGCATTGGGTTCTAATTTCTATCTACTTGCTGTTGGTAATAACTATTCTCAGATTTGGAGAGCATTGGAGGAGTTTGGCCATCAAGAGGAGCACCTCTTTGTGGAGCTTTTTGAAGCTTTTGATACTCATAGGTATATTCAATTCCTCACTATAGAATTCTGTAATTTTTGCATCATTAGGGAGCCCTAGACCTAACCTAACTGTAGGAATAGGAAATCCTAAAATTTTGTGTCCTTTCGTGTCTTTTTTGGACACGTATCAGTGTCGTTTTTAATGTGTTTGTTGAAATGCCCCAATGGGCTTTTCGTGTGATTTTTCGAATTGTGTTTGAATAGGATTTTAGTTTTTGGTCTCGCTTACACATTTCTAGAGTTTGTGTCGAGTCTTAGTGTCGTGTCGAGTCGTGTCGGGCACGAGAACATGCGGTCGCGCGCGCGCGTGCACGTGCACTGTGCATGCCCTGCACTTCGGGGGACACAGCGCCTAGGACACGCCACCTCGACACGTGAGACTCGACGTGTAGCAAGGGGCCGACACTGACACGGGGCTCCCTAAGTTTCAGGGCCCCACGTGTCATGTCGAACACGTACGAGCGTGCGCACGGGGAATATATTGTCTCAGTGGCTGTCATTTTTAGCCACTGATACGCGTGTCACGTGTCGCGTACACGCAACGTGGACACGTGGCAGGGTGTCCTAACCCTAGCCCTATACTAGGTCGACACTGGGACACAACCACGTGGGTTGTGTCGTGCCGTGTCGTGCACACGAACGACGTGAACACGTGCACGAGGAACAGTCTTCTGTACACTGTTTTGTGATTTGTTTTCAATTGGACACGTTTGTGTCCACTTTGATGGACACAAACCACTTGTGTGACACGTACACATTGTGTATTAATATTACCAACCTCTGTATTTGGGTTTTAATTTAATTATAATAGTAATCTCTCATTTCCTATTAATTTCTGAAATCGTGAGTATCAGTCTATTTTCTGATTTTTTCCAATTTTGTGAATTCAATTTTTTGCAGTCTTTTAACCCATTAAATACTGTTAATTAGTGTAGATTAAAACCCTAACTTGTTCTCCTATATGAGTTCTAATAATATGTGGAATTTGGGGTTGAAAGGGTGGTTGTGTGATTCAAAAACTGAGAATTCATTAAAGGACTGTTTTTGAACTATTTTGTTTTGGTTTTATGGCACTACTGTAACTGATGTTTGATCCCCTAATCTGGGTTGTATGTAAAATCTGGAAATGATATATGGGACTGAAATCTGGAATATGAGTTGGGTTTAAAAACCTAAAATTCAATGTGTGAACTGTTTTACTGTTTTGGGTTGTGTGGGGAATTCAAAATCTGAGATTGAAATGGGGGGGGACTGTTTTACTGAGAATGGTATTATGTGTAAATTTGAGTTTGTACAAGTATTCCTCACAGATTTTCTCACTATTTTACACTCTATACATCACTGTTTTTACAATCACACACACTTATGTAATTGCCTCACTTCACTCTCACTAATTGATACCATATCACACACATGCCTATGTATCACTCACACACTCTAGCCTATCACACTCTAGTACACACACACTTGAACACTCTCATGCCTCACTTCATCACACATATCACTTGGACACATGTACTTGTGTCCCCCTCTCTATACACATGTATATATGTGTATTATCATATAGTGTTGTAATGTATTCATATGTTAGCCTATAGGTATATATTCTAAGTTATTTTGAATAGCCATATCAATATGTGATTCCTATTAGCTTATATAAATAGATATATATGCATTCTCTATTAGATTGTGTGATATGTATATATGTGTATGGTTTAGATATGGATATTGAATATGGTTTTGCTTAGCCCATGGTATAGCCTATTAGCCCATGGCCTAGCCTCTTAGCCTATGGCCTATGGTTGTGTTTGCTTAGCTAGTGAGCCTAGATTAGACTTGTGTAGTCTAGTTAGACTTAGAATAGCCTTGTTAAACCTAGATTAGACTAGTTGACTTAGGTTTGACTTGGTTGACCTAGTTTGACTTCTAGGGTTGACCAGAGTTGACCAAGAGTTGACTTTGGTCTAGTTTGACCTAGATTCATGTAGAACGCATTGTAGTGCATATTATTACCATTCTGGACTTGTTGTGACTTGTGCTGTTCTAATAGGAGCCAGACACCACTCTTCGGACAGTACTTTCGTCTTGGACATTCAGTTAGCAGGCGAGTACATTCTCTGATAGTTCTCTCATTTACTTGTCAATTACTGTACTTCAGTTCTAGTTAGTTGTATGCGATTCTCTGTTACAACACGTATGGATATTCTGGATTCATGTATACGACACATATTTATTTTCTGGCCTCTAGTACTGGTATCATCATTCTGGCTTCTATCACTGGAATCACCTACTGGAATCATTTACTGGAATCATTTACTGGTATCATTATATTTTGGCTGGAAGATCATTGTGTCGGACTTCTGGATTCACTTGCTGGAAGGTTCAGGCAGCTGCTCAGGATGATACCTTGTATAGTGTAGATAGCTTAGACTGTTCTTCTTTTCATGTTTAGCTGTTGCCTTTATTTTCCAGAGTTGTATATTTTAGAGATGTTGGGACTTTGGTATTTCATTCTGCTGTACCTCAGTTGAGGATTCTCTTATCTATTTTATCGTGCCATATTCTATCTCTAGATTGTGATTGAGTTGTACCTCTGTGTTGGCCTCCTTATGGAGAGTATTCATATTATGTTAGTTATAGTTCATGACCTAGAACAGCGTTCTACCGCCGACACTGCGGCGTAGGCTGGGCGTTGTTACGCTCTCGTGCCCTTACTCTAGGGTGCGGGTCGTGATATCGTGTTTATTCATTGCTCAGTTTTACTTGTTTATTCTGTATTTTTTTCATGCATAATAAACTGTTAGAAAGGCTCATTTTTATGTATCTTGCTAGTCCTCTGAGGACCTGATGATCTCTTCAGGTTAGCCGAGATTGAGTCAGGAGCAGACGAGAGGGTTTAAGCCAGCGTCAGATTGCAGTGCTTACAGTTGAGGTGGTCTAGATTAGCAGTTTTTATCCAGTTAGTTACTTCATGTATTTCTCTATTTTTTGTCTATTGGTAGTGGATTTGTGTCCACCGGACGTGACATTGAATCTTGGATATATTTAGTCATATTATTCGATTTCTTTGGTATTTTATTGATCTTGGTTGATTCGATTATTCTGTGGATGAGATATAGTTTACCATGTGATTCTAGATTGCCGTGACTTGTGTATAGACAGCGTACTACCGCCGACACTGCGGCATAGGCTGGGCTTGGACACGCTTCGTATCCGATAAGTAGGTGCGGGTCGTGACACACACACACACACGCGTGCGCGTATGAGCCCACTGACACGGGTTCATTTCTTGGACACGACGACACTTTGGCCTATTTCAGGGTGTTAGACACGAACCCCTAGACTTGACCTAGCTCTGGACTCGACCACGAGACCTAGGATAGGACACATCGTGTCCTATTGAGTTCGGCACACGTGCACGAGATAGTGCACTGCACTGTCTCTGACACCAGTTCGACCCGCACTGGGACACGATTGTGACACTGTAGGGCACGACTAGACCCCCTATGCTGGCACACAGCAAACCCCCCTGACAATGTTTGTTTGGGTTTTTCGATTAGGTTTTGGTTTCAAAAAGGAATTTACTGATACACTGATATATTTGTTTACTGTTTTCAAATGTTTTCAAATGTTCAATTCGATTTCAAAAGGAGTTTACATTTACACCTGAGTTTAGTTTTATGTTCCAAATTGGGTTATGATATAGGTATTGGATTTTTTTAAATGGATTTTTTTTTGGGGGGGGGGGGGTGGTTCGACTATTGTTGACTGATACATGTTAAATGTAGGTTTTCAAATTAAATTCAAAAAGGTAAATTCGAAATTGAGATTTCAAAATGAGTTTGAATGTTGAATTCGAACCTGGGATTTCAAATTTAGTTTCATACTCCTACCTGGGTTTTGGTTTCCAAATGGTTTTCATGAGATTGGTTTTTATTTGATTATGATACATGTTTCATATTAGTTCAGTTAGAAGTTATCTTTGTATATGTTTGTTTCTATTGGGATTAGAGTCGAGGTTGGTTAATTCGAATTTGGGTTAGAAGTGTTTGTATGTATCTACCTGTGTATGGGTTAGAGAGGTTTAGGATTTATAGGTGGTGAGTTGTTCTCAGGAAAATAGAGGATGGGGGAGCAGTGCAGCAGTGAGGCACTGCACTGCAATAGCAGTGCAGTAAAAGCCTTGGCCTGGCTTGGCATATTTGGAATTCCCGCAGCAATAGCAGGGTTCCCATGCAGGGCAGGCCTTGGTTTGACAGGGAAGTAGCAGTAAGCATTGGGCTTGAGAGTGGCTTAAGTTTTGGGTGTGAGTGTTTAGGTAATTAGCAATTGAGAGGGTTAATCCCTAAGGGGGCGTTTGGTACGCGGTATTTTTTTATTCCCGGGAAAATTTAAGATGGGAATCCATTACCACGTTTGTTTGGCTTATAAAAAATTATTTCCGAGAATTATAAATACCCGGGTAAATAGTTACCCACAAAACATGGAAGTTCTATCCCTTAAGAATATGTGCTTTTTTTTTTTTTTGCCTGGGCAAAAAAAAAAATTGTCTAAATTTTTTTTCTTCTTTTTTGATCAATTTTGATTAGTTTTGAACATTTTTTTCTTTTTTTGTCGTTTTTTATCGCTTTTTTGTCATTTTTTGTCGTTTTTACCAATTTTTTGTCGTTTTAAGTGGTTTTTTTTTGTCGTTTTTACCCATTTTTTGTCTTTTTGTCACTTTTTGATTATTTTTTGTCGTTTTTACCCAATTTTTGTCCTTTTTGTCTCTTTTTTGTCAATTTTTGTCGTTTTAAGCGATTTTTTGTCGTTTTTGTATCTTTTTTGTGTTTTTACGATTTTTAGTACTTTTTTTCGTTTTTTCGCTTTTTTGTCATTTTTACAGATTTTATGTCGTTGCTTTTATCGATTTTTTGTGTTTTTGTCGCTTATGGTTATTTTTTGTCGTTTTTAACGATTTTTTCTAGTTTTAACCGATTTTTTGTCGTTAACGATTTTTGGTCTTTTTTATCGTTTTTATCTATATTTTTCGTTTTTGTAGCTTTTTGGTATTTTTTGACGTTTAACCGATTTTTTGTGTTTTTAACCGATTTTTTTGTCGTTTTTAACCGATTTTTATCATTTTTTGTCGTTTTAATCGATTATTTTGTTGTTTTTTGTCGTTTTTGTCGTATTTTGATTTTTTGTCGCTTTACCGATTTATGTCGTTTTTGTCGTGTTTTGGTTATTTTTGCGTCGTTGTTACCCTTTTTTTTGTTATTTTTTGTCGTTTATCATTTTTTTGTCGCTTTTTTGGTCATTTTTGTCGTTTTAACCAATTTTTTGTCGTTTTTCATCGTTTTTGTCATTTTTTGTTATTTTGTCGTTTTTACCGATTTTTTGTCGTTTTTACCATTTTTTCGTTTTTACCGATTTTTGTCGTTTTTACCCGTTTTTTTATATTTGTTCATTTTTTCGTTATTATTATTTTTTATTTTTTCCCGGGAATATTTATATTGTCACCAAATATAGGAATGTAATTTTCTAGGAAATTTAATTCCTTGGAATTTGATTCCCGAGAATATATAATTCCCGGCTATATAGTATTCCGCATACCAAACGCCCCCTAAATATATGTTAGAGTTTAGGGGAAACTTGGGAGTTTAGATACATGTTAGAAATAGTATGTGTGTTAGTTAGGGAGATAAGTGAGTGTTGAATTTATATGTAGAATATACGTGAGTGAGGGATACTTGAGTGAGTTGGAAATTCATGTGCCTAGGTAGTTAGTGAGAATATGCGTTTTAGTTATATAGGTATAGGTATATGTCTATATGTAATAGTAAGTTGAGTGATAGTTTAGATATTAGGTTGTGGGGTTTAGTATGGGTTTACGGGTTGTAGCTATATATATGCCTATATCAGATATAGTTATATATATGTGTAAGTTGTATAGGTTTTTACTTGTGAATTTGTGATATAGGTATTTAGATGTATTATATAAGTGGTAGGTTTATAGATGTCTTGTTATAGGGTAATGCCTAGATAGACTAGAGTTGACCAAGTTGGACTCCTAGTTGACCAATCTTGACTTGTTGACCTAGATTGGATTGGGGGTTGACTATGGTTGACCAGTTGACTAAAAGTCAACTGATGGTCAAACTTTGACTTAGTGTAACCTAGTTTGACTTTGTCTGACCTAGTTTGACCTAGACAGTTGACCAGGTTTGACTTAGAGTTGACTTTGACCAAGATTTGACTTAGAATCATGTAGAGTGCATCGTATATTTCATTTACCTTATATTGAGTACATCATAACCTGTATTGCCTTAACTAGGATTTTTGAGGACTCCAGTTCAGACATCTGTTTTCATCAGTCATTCAGGGTACCAGGCGAGTACATTCTCTAATAATATTTTTGTTTATAATATCGTCTATGTTAGTATTTAGTGTAGATATCCTTGTTCTTTGACACATTGTTCACACGGATTGGTATTTGTCTAGATCCTGTCATAAGATGTTATTCCTCTTATATATGGTATGCCTTGTGCAAGTCTTTCTTGTTCCTTGTTCATTGTATAGACACGATTTCTGTGAAGGAGAGCTACTTCCCAGAGAATATGTGTCATGGCGTGTCGTGACTGGATCTATATAGTCAGGGATGGGGATGTTAGCGTAGATGTAACACCATATTCTGAATACGTATTTTGTCAAGCTTGCATGTATTTCAGACCTGTATTATTTTTTCAAATTTTGGCATGTATTGTAATTGCTTGACTTGCAGATTTTGGTTCTCGTAATTGGGTTTACTGGCTTGGTTTATTTTGTGGAGGAGAATTGGTTTGATTTGGTTTGGTTTGGTTTAACATGCATTGGAACACCTTAGCCTATGTTCAACCTTATTCCACCACGACCCCCCTCTTTATTATCCCCACCTAACACTCTCTCATTACTTCCCTCCATTAATTTTTCTTCTTCTTCTTCTTCCTCTACAC